>JAIEZT010000054.1:8475260-8837760 GCA_019594935.1 Periophthalmus modestus
TATTCCATGTCCCATATTCTTTAGTTTTAAAAACATACGCATGTGTTTATGCAAACTTGTGAAGATGATTCACCATGTTCCCTGTGGTGCTGCCATGGCATTATTATATAGTGATTTTTGCATGGAGCTGTACTGACAATAAATTATACAGGGACTTACAGAGCCGTTTTAAAGCCTCCCAGAGAAGCAGTGCAGTGTGACTTGGTGTTGGCATAACAGGGAACATTTGACCCCCAAATCAAAATACTTTATATAATATTTTAGAGTACAAAACTGCTTCCAAATTCTCCATGACCAGGAACGGGATTCACACGTAACCGGAAGTGCCACCACAAGAGAGTGCGGTGTTTTCGTCCGCAGCCTTACAGAAAAAGGTGAGCGCAGGGGGCAGGAATAAGGTCAATAGCAAAAGGAACCACAGAAAACACTGCTGCTCTTTTCGTCACTCTTAGATTAAACAGTACATGGCTACACGGAAAAAATATATCAAATATACTTTTTTGAACTTTCAACCTTGCGTACCATTCCCTCACCAAACCAAAATACGTCTGGCACGGTTTATGTATTTTGATTATGCAACAGTTCAGAAAGGTCTCGCATTGTACGAACTTTTGAAATTAACTCATGTTTACCTTTCTCGGCTACGGAGATGGAAACCCAGCGCAGATTAATCTACAAACCCTCACTGGACTGTTCTGAGCATTTCGTACGGACATGGCACTATGAACATGACGGCCAAGGACTGCCTAAATGGGTTACTTTAAATGATGGACTTGGTTGTATGTTCAGGTCAAATACTGCAGCATGACCATGAGGTGTGCTTAATGCCTATAACCGGCCAGGACATGTAATGCTAATCTCTGTCATTAAAGTCTGTAGTTAGTGTTAAAGCTCCCAGTAGTCCGGCAAAAAGGTGTTAAGACTACAATAAAAAGCTTTTTTTTCCATTTTGATGTTTTTTAATGGACTGCATAAATATGTGTCCTTACTGGTGAGCGGGCTTGCACTCCGACGACCTGACTCTGATTTGGCCCTGGTGGAGGGCCCCCTCCTGCTTGTTCCATTGAAAATGTTGCTCTTGGCTATACATCTTCCACAGAATGGCATAACACTTCTCCGATAGGGACTTTTTAAAAAGTAGCATGGTTCAACTTTCCTTCTTCTGGGGTACTTTACTAAAGAGAATATACCAATAAAGATAAAATGCAAATATGCCGATGGTCAAATGGGCCCATTAAAATCACTATACTATGAAATAATGGCACAGGTTTAACTCTTCCAATTTAACATCATATCTCTGAACAGACTACCACAGGAAAAAAACTCCTACACAAATACACACCTTCGTGAGCAATCAGACAGACTCTTTGAAACTTACACTCCATTTTTCTGTTATTTCACAATTGTGTTTTTCTCCTATTGGCCTAGTTTGTTGACAAAGGTTTCACGAGACCACCTTTGCCAGCGGCTTTCCTCCTGGCACTACAGCAGCACAGCAGGAGCAGTGAGGTGGTTAGTCACCGACTAAACACTGACGGCTCCATTGCACTGTCTAACTGGACTCATAGCAGTCGCCTAAGGGTCTGTCTCCACTCCCATTTCCATGCCTTCCAGTGTGAGTGTGGAGGAGGAGAACAAGATGTTTTTTTGTTCGGGGTAAGTATAGGGGTGTCCAAACTGACTCCTTGAGGGCCTACAGTATACCCAAAACACAAAGCTAATGGCCGAATGTGAGGGCAATAGAGTCTTTGTCTGTGCGTAATAAGTGAATACTTCAAATCTGTCTGTGTGGTCATTATTAAAGTGTGTTTCGACTGTACCGATAGGACCTGCGCTTATCCTCAATGGGACAACATTTAACATATTTTGCACATGACATTCATTAAAGTATAGTTTCAGAAATGTACACCGTAAAAAGTACGTGGTTACGTAATGGGGCCCAATTCAACCTGGAAGCTTGAGGGCCACGACAGGGCCTGGCTTAAGGTTTATGAGAGTGCCACAAATCCATTCCCGTTACGGGTTTCTGGTGTTGCTAATGAGGATAGTAACAAATAGGATTGGATATTTAGCTTTAGAACAGTTCAATCCACAAAAGAGGTATACCGACACAGATAAATGAGCTGCGATTATAAAGTGCACTCGAATATTAGATATACTGAAAACACCGCGACAGACCCCTAGAGCTAAGATAGTTTACTTTATTGCATAAACACTTTGCTACTCTGTTGCTGTAACAAATTGTCCCTTGTTCTACAATAAACCTTGCTTGCCTTAAGGTTAAGGTACAAATACATTGTTCATTCACTACTGCACGCAGAGGGACCCCATGTCCATATCTTGAGCTGGGCTTGGGGTCGGCATTCCACATGTGTCTCCCCCCCGCTCAATGGCAACCTTGTTACACTACTATGAGCTATGGAATTGGGGACAACTTGTATTCCATGGAAATCTGCAGTATAGTGACACAAGTCCAAAGAGCTGACATTATCTAAACACATGTTAAACCAGTACACGACAAGGTGTGGGCAACAGCCCTCCTGGTACATACCGTACATTTATCATACTAGTGTCATAGTACCGGTCGGGATATGCAATGAAACATTCTGATTGTTTGTGATGACACACAAGATCCAGAGCATATTTCATTAGGGGAGGAAACTCGATCTGCAGAGTGCATAGGAGACGCATGCAAAACTTACCCAGAAAGTCAGTGCACGGTAAAGGAGAGGCGATTGCTTGAGTATCGCCATTTTTGGGCAAGTGAATTTATGCCCTGCTTTGTCGGAAAACGTCCTCCGCACAATATAACCATTAACACTATCTATCTCTTGCCTGATTGTAAAGGGCTGCAATAGGGTCGGTGTTCAGGTGACCCGTGGAGACGCAAAGTTGTTTTTACCGTTTCCGTGTAGTCGCCCTCGCAGCAGATAGATCTAAGACGCGTGGCCACCAGAAATCTGACCAGAACTGAGAAGGGCATTGTGCCTTTTTTTGCTGCTGGCCGCCGCACGTCTTCTTCCCTCCTCTACCGCGATTTGTTCAGTTGACCAAGTTGCCTCTTTTGTCTTTGCTTCTTTGTTAAAAGATTGCAACTTTACGGCTTTTTTGATGTGCCGAGTTGTCATGTTAACTTATTTCGTCCAATCCCAGTACCACTTTTCTCCTGTCAACCTGCTTCTCATTTTAAAATTAACTCCACCCCTCTCCCTCCCCATTGCCATGTGGCATCAGGGTTTTTAGTTCGGTGTACACATCACCAGAACTCCCATTGCCCCACTCTTCTCGCCACATACCGGTGTTTGTTGCCCTCTTGCCTGCTGAGCCAGCCGTCCTCGGCCAGGGGTGTCGTGCGTCGTCTACATAGCAAACGCTCCTTTGGTACAGTGTCTGGTGCGTCGTTCCACCCCATATGCACAGCTTTCTTTTGGCGACGGCGACTGCCACAGTTGGCCCGGTTGTTGTTCTCCTCCGCTCCTGAGGGCGTGGGTAGAGTCTGGAGGCCCCCGTCCTGAAGGTCCACACTTCCGTGGTCCTGTCTCCACTTCCGTCTCGTCTTTTCGTCTCGTCTCTTAGGACAGGCAGGGTTTTTTAGAGTGGTGTGGCACACTGTTGTTTTGCCTCGACATTTTCTGCGAGCAGATTCCCAATTCCCTAGTCGACGGCAACACGCGCAACCATCTTGTGTTAACCTTTTTCTTTCCGCATCTCCGTCCCTCTGCCCTAGGCTCTGTATCTCGAGACACATTGCTATGCTGTAATCTTATCTTCCCACTTGCACGGACCAGGGGGATGATTCAAGTGGGGCCACAATACAGAGGGTCAAACGTGAAGTAAAGGCACAACATATAATGGAAACTGTTTTTTTGTTTCTTAGCTTTTAACTACTGTTGTTCCCTCTCCAAAAAGACACCTGGAGTTGTTTTTTCACTAATCAATAATCCTTTGGCTCTGAGCCTCACCAACATACAGTCTAAAATTTCCCAAGATTGTTGTGTCACAGGCAGAAACCATGAACCGTTTTGTAGTCCAAGAAGAAATCCTCACCAGACTCCTTCAAAGCACTCAAAGCAAGCGTGTCATGAAATATCACGTCATTAAACACCACACTGCTTTCATTAACATGTCTGGTCATGTTGTCGCTAGTGTTTAATCATGGTAAGCATTCCCCATGGTAATTCCCTCTGCCGGCAGTAGAGGGCAAGCTGCCCCAGATCAACAGTATGGAGAGCACTGAAGCTTGGAGAAAATGCATGATTTGTTATGTTACATTATTAAAACATCAAGTTATAAAAAATGAAGTGCCAAAGCCAAGTTACTAAGTATCTCTTAAGCACAAAACCTGCAGAAAGACCACGCCTCTTTATACTGGCATTTCACTGCTGATTCCTTTCATTTATTGTTTCTACTTTTCATTGTTTCTATACTGTTGTCTAAAAATTACTACCTACTGCTGCTACAACTCTACTTTCTGAAGCCTACAAGTATGAACTGGAGTGGTGCACTTTAATCCACCTCGGAAATTATCCAAGTGGGATTTTTTTCTCCCCATCCAGCCTTGAGTCAAGCAACAGTATCATATTTTATCTGGGTATAACTGGCCTGGGAGGGCACTGTGTGCTCAGAAGTCAATCAGCGGGTGGAGACTCCCATAACCTACGCACTCTTAATTGGTTTCCAATGGCCCTTATCATCCGAGTGCAGGTATATTTAGCTCCATACGTCGTCCTCTGTGTCGGAGTGCCTGGCTTCCATATGCTGTATGGATGAATGACCTGATCCCTTTTCCATTAAGATATCGCGCTAGAGATAGAGATTTACACTGCCAATTAACCCAATGCTCGCTTGGGATCCAGAACGAACACACTTTCTTTAATACTTAACGAAGATTTGAGTCAGAAAAACTACTGATTGCCCAGTGAAAATCTCCCGTTTCAAATGGCATGATTAAATATGTGGATTAGCCAGTCGAGGCATGCATGGTCTGGTCCCTATTGTAAAAAGTGAAGGGAAAAAAGATCACAGGGGGGAAAAAACATTACAGATTTCTGCTGAATCAATGAGCGAAGCACTAAAACTGGTAATCTGAGGTGAGATAAATTAGATTTTATTTATCAATTTACAAGATCACTGAAAAAAAACAAACGATCTGACAGCACAATCACGTTTGACCAGGCTTGAGATGCAGCTGAGGGTGTAGGCACTAGATTGACTCAGTCTCTATTAAAAATGCAGAGATCATTCTGGATTTGCCAGGCAACAAAAATGCACTTTAGACTCAGCAGTTAGTCCAGAATACATGAACACAGCACGCCAGCTCTTGTATCTTTGCACTGACATCCTGTTGTTTTTTGAGTTCATTGTAAGATTTTATTGTTTGTTTTGAAAGCTTTGAATAGACTGGTCTCAAAGTACATCTCAGACCTCATCTATATTTAAACCCAAAGCACCATTTGAGGTCTGAAGGCCAGCTCCAGCTTATGGTGCCTAAGATGAGACTTCAACCATGAAAAGTCCCTATGCTCTGGAGTGTTTTAGTATATAAGCCCAAACTTGGACCGCTTGACCCAAGGAAAGACATTTAGCTTCATTTCAACACTATAGTGCAAAAAGGCCACTGCTCAGAATGAAATGTGGATAGAAGTTACCATTTCAACTTTATCTGGTTTTGGTAGAAATGATCCAAATCGGTTCAACATATCGGCCCAAAAGTATCAGCAGATCTTCTTGAACCGATACCTAAATCTGTCTTTGCCTAGTTAATTTGTAGGCAAGCATTTTCATCAGTCCTTTGTGTTTTTACAGCTTTTAACCATATTCTATTGTTATCCTGTCATCAGAAAACATAACCAGAGGTGTATTTTGCATCATTGGTCGTTTCATTAATCCTGTTCTTCTATGATTGCTCGGAAATCAGTGGGTTTTGTTTAAATGCACACCAAAGTCTGATGATTACTGGTTTCTGGACTGTGAGCTGATTTAAATGACATGCAAATGGCTAAATCTGGTGTGAGTAATCAAAGCGACCATGTTCAGAAAGGATAATAATTTTGCTGTTTACGTGTCATTTTAACTCTTTTTTAACCCTAAAAAATGGCAGCGGAAAGTCTTTTTTTTCATGATTTATACCTATTGCTGTCCTCAGATGGAGCTCCTAAGCAAATTCAATAGCTTGAATTTTAATTATAAAGTAAGGTTAGACTTATTTCACTGCAACATAATTAACATTGTGCGATGTCACCCTTATCGTTCGGCTCCAGTCAAATGAAGTTCATTAAGACTGGCAGTTACAGAGGCGAATATGGAGTGCCTGATTTGTCTTCCTTATTAATGTTCATATCTTGATTTTACAGACACAATAGCGAAATAAAAATACCAGGATGAAGTAGAGCGGCCTAATACAGACATTGTAAGATCAAAATGGCGAGACTCACAGCAGCAGTTTCAGAGAGAGGGTGACTTTTTTTAATGTAAAGTGACTGGAGTCAATGGAGCCGGAAGCGCCAATGATCACTTCGTATTCGTAATGTGGGTGGTTGGCAGATTAGCTATGTCCCATTTACGGGTAAGTTTTTGGACTATAAGCCGTGACTTTTTTCCACGCTTTGAACCCTGCGGCTTATACAACGGTGTGCGGCTTATTTATGGTTTTACTGTTTAATGGCCACCGGGGGGCACTCTTTACCAGTAAATGCAAAACTGAGACAGACATGGGGAAAGATTATAAAATGCAATTATGAAAATGCACAAAGAAATACATATGATGAAGCTTTTAGTTAAAGGCAAAAGATCTGGCATCCGTGAAGGAAATAAAGTCACTGCACGTAAGCTTGGCATTAATGATGCCACGGTGGTGCGACGTTGGAGGCGGAAGAGGGAAGAACTTCAACAATGTAAAAAGACGACAAAAGCTTTCAGAGGAAATAAAAGCAGATGGCCTGTGTTGGTGCTGTTTTATTTTATTAACATGCAGGTATGTTCATCACAGGTTGATGCTGATTTTCAGGCAGTTTTTTTTTTTTTTTTTTTAAAAAGAGTGTCTTAAATTAAAACAAAAAAACAAACTCCACTTGCTCTGTAATATCTCATGTTACAACATGAAAATCTGTGGCTTATATTCAGGTGCAGCTTATATATGTACAAATTAATTTTCATTTCAAATTTAGCTGGTGCGGCTTATATTAAGGTGCGCTCTATCAAAATGTACGGCATATATACAGTCTATGGTGTAAATTGTCTTTTGTTTAATGGAATTTTCCATTTTGATGACATAGAGGGGATTTCATTATAGATACAGCTTCCTGTATTTCTGTACTTTTTACTTCCACTTATACTGATGTAAAACTATGATAAACATTTACCACAGGTACTATCCCACCAAACCAGCAGCCAATTATCAATTGTATTTTTTATTATCAACAAAGGCCTGTGTCATTTTTCAAACCCAAATGTCTGACGTGGAGTCTGAAATTTTTAAATAATTGTAAGTAAGAACTGGAATGTGCCTCAAATGCAGGATAATATGAGATTATTCAAACATGCATGAAATACAACTGAGCAAGCTAATGATCAGGGAGCACTGTTGTAACATGGTCGAATTTACATAATATGTCCCTTTAAATAGAAGGATTTAATAATTGGGTCAGATTATTTACCAGTTTTGTGTTTGTCTCTACTAAACCAGTGCCTGACAGAATCAATATGCAGCACACAGAACTTTTAAGATTTTGAACCAGAAAAAAATAAATGCAGCTATTTACTATTGATCTGGTCTTGTTTCTCTTGTTTTTCTATTGATTGGTAAGTCTTAATCATATCTGCAGCTGTCTGTGTTTTATGTTAATTCTGCAAAGTATGTCCAACTTTTTTTATTATTTAAATTTTTTATAGAAACATCTGAATTAAAGCAATAGTTGTAACCCTCTGAAGGTGGCACGTTACCTGCATGATTCCATGGAAAAATAAAGACCATAATAAAAAACATACTCCATGGAGTTAGATGCATTTTATTACATTGTTCGACAAAGGAAACAATCAGGATGAGGCCCTTTTTTAGGCCGAATAAGAGTTAGGTTTGTGGAGAGGCAAGCACACTCAGAGTAAGGACACATTTGCCAACATTTTTCAGAGCAATAAACCCCCCAAATGAAAAAAAAAATCTTATATTTTAGTGTATTTCTTTGGCAAAAGTTACATGCTATGGCCCTTAAAAACACCGTATGCCCATGTGGAGTTTTGAGGTTTTTCCAATGACAGAACACACTGCAATACATTTCCACTCGGGTTTGTAATGACAGTTGCAGCTGAATGGTGTTCCCTTGATAGGTACAGTGGTATAAATATAGCTCCCTAGATACAGTCTAGTGAAAAACCTAATTCTGCCCACGTCCAACAATACCCATTCTTTGTGTCTAATTAGGTTGGTAGGTACAGTAACACAGTAAAGCAAATACTGAATATGGAAGAAACACACTGGATAAAAAGATTTGATGGTGTGTAGTCTGCCACATGCTCATCACCATGGAGATGTTATTGCTTTGCCTGGAATGTTCCACAGTACAGCATTCAATTTATCTAGGTCTTGCATTACTCGATTACAGAACAAGCAACTTCCTGTGAGCTGGGTTGCCTCACCACAGATCTAACCTATAATTTAGGACTGATGGCATCAATTGCTCGTCTCCATGGAGATATATAAGTTTAATGTCATACTCTGGAACATCCTTGCAAAGTGTAGACAGTTGGTGAATCTAGCTACATAATACAAACACATAAATGGAACATTATTCTACAATCATTTATCCAGTACTAGAGTTTAGAACATTCTCCAAACACTACTTGAATAACAGTAGCCTCGCTTCCACCGATATAAAATGTGCATAACAAATGCGACTTTATCCCTGTTTTCATCAAAGCGTTCGAGTGCCTAACTGGGTGTTGGTCACCTGGTTATGGGAGCTGCTGCCTTCTGTGCCATGACATGGTTAATCCTCCAGAGGGGGCGCTGTGCAAAGTTTGATTGGTTTGACTTTGCTAGAGACGCACTTTCTCTGTTACTTAGCTGTTTGTGTCGTGTCCAAAAGTTAGCAGCCTTTTCAAGCTCTTGATTCTTTAAACTGCAATATAATGCTAAAGATATGTTTTACCATCAAACTCAAGGCTGCTACCTCAGTTTTTGCCAAAGCACTGCACTGAAATTGAAAAATAACAGCCACAGAAGTTCTGCTACACTTTTAATGCTGGACAACCATAAACTTCCCACAAATTACTCTACTAATGAATATTAGATAGAGTGTATGTGTCTCTGGGCAAGTTACCGTAGATTCTGTACTACAGAGCACCTGATTAAAAGCCGCATGCTTCAATTTTAGGGAAAAAAAAAATTCTATAAGCCGCACTGCACCATAAGCCGCAGGTATCCCACGTAGTAATTTGAAAAAATAGCTCAACATTCATTTGCGAGGGACCACTAGTGCAGTTTTGCATGCTTTTTTTTACAGTGTATGAAGGCGCGTGTTCTGCATCCTGATTGGCTAAAGGAGGTGCCATGTCTCCTGACTTTTACCTAAAGACCGAGGAGGAGTTTTTTGGCGGAGTTTGGTTCATATTATGTGTTTGGTTTCAACTTTACGCGGAGGCTGCAGTTTCATCTGTTGCCAGTAAGAAAACACACTGCGCTTGGCACAAACGTTAAAACGTGATGGTGCATTTGTTGGCGCAGGGACAGTTGTGTCTTGTGTTGTGACCTGAGCTGCTGTTCATTCAGATGCAGTATTTGTTTTATCTCAGTCACACTGACTGTCCAGAACCATCATCTCAGATACTGTTTGTATCAAGCGTAAACTCATCGTTTCTCTCTGGTTTTGTCCTAAGTTTCTAAACCAAAACTTACGTGAGACGGAGTGTCGTTAAAGTTTTGTAAAGATCTGCTCCACCTTCCTTTTTATGGTCCTGTGCCTACCACATTACGTTATATATATTCATTCTTCAAAGCTATCCAACTGTGTGGATACTGTATATATGATTAGGTTTTACCATAATTTACCATTTGTCATAAAGCCTTAATGCAAGGGCAGGGGGGACAGTAAGAGGGGAGAGGGGGACACGAGTCAGCTGAGGGGTGGGGTTTAGACTCCTTTCTCCTTTCTTGGATGAGTCCTTGAATTTAAATTGTAAAATAAGGTTAGACAATGTTAATCATGTCATAGTGAAATAAGTATCACTATGACATGATTAACATTGTTATATTTAAGATTTTGCTAAGATTTTGTCTAGTTTTTTCTTGTTTTTTAAATGTTGGAGGTAATTTTACTTTTACTTAGTTGGATATAGGCTGCAGAAATGACATGAAGAGGTAAATCCATAACCCACTAACAAGAATGATAACAACATTAAAACATCTAACACAAGAACACAACAATTATGTTTAGAATAATATAAATAAATCAGCTTTATTTTGTTCAATTAATAAATTTAGCACTCAGAAAAATGCCTCACCACAACTGGCAAGTTATTAGGGTTGGTCAACATCTTTAGCCTGAACCTCACGCATTGTGCAGTGCAACGATGTTTAGCTGTTCTTCTCTAGGCAAACAACAACAAGCATGACGGGAGTATCTTGGCTTCATCCACCATCACCTGCATCTACTCCGGTCTGGTGCAGGTATGTAGTTAGACAGTACGATGATCACGTGGGTTTTACATTCGCTCCATGAGTTTATGCAACTTAAAGCGTTTCCACCTTCCAAAATGCGCTTAAATCAAAATCCACCTGAAGTGAGCAAATACTCATGTAAATGAAGGGTTCTAAATGCAACATCCATGCGTTTCCATCTCCAATTACTTCCCGCGAAATCTTCAAAATGAGCATTAAAAGTAGGATGATGGAAACGTAGCTATTGTAAACTGTATTCCTTCAAAGACCACTTCTTCGGACATGTTCCAAGGTGTTGCCCTTGCCATGTTCATCCGTAGATGAGTTGTTTATCTCCATTGTTCCCTTTGATTCCCCTGGGCTTTAGTTTGTTTCATACAGAAGCTACCATTGTGAACTATACAATAAAGAACTGGGAGATGGCACATTTGACCTTGTGGTAACACCATATTTCTTCCATTGTAAGTATGCATTCATCATTCTGTGTAGGGTACGTCTATACAGTGGCTGTCAGCTAGCACAACAAATACTTCAGAACAACTGGGGAATCATGCTTTGAAAAATATACGTTCAGAAAAAGAAACAGATAAAAAAAAAAAAAAAAAAAAACATGCCTACAAAAGTAACTTGATGTGGAATCAATAGGGTAACTCTTAACTTTAAATAAAAGTTCATGCGATTAGACCAAATAGCAATTACAGTATCAGATTTTGCAGATTTTATCACCTTTATATTTATTTATTTATACACATCAGAATCAATGAGCGAAGCACTAAATTGAGGTGAGAGAAATTTGATTTTGTTTAAATTTAGTGGGTGATCAATGATCTCCTTCATTTAGCATGCATCACTGAAATAAACAAATCTGACAGGACAATCACGTTTGATTCTGGGTGAAATGAAAGGCAAAAGTTTTACTGCAAGAAAATAACTATTGCAACTCATGCATATAGTTGAAACCAGAAGCTTACATTCACTATACAAGAAGACACTCTCTCTGACATGAAATCAGACTAAACTTTTCCTTTTAGGGCAATTAGGGTTACAAAAAATATACATATTTGCTAAATGCCAGAATAATGACAGAAGAATTTTTTTTATTTTTTTTTATTTTTAGATCATTTTTCATTGCTTTCGTCAAAGTTAGAAGTTTACTCACAGTAAACAAGAAACAAGCTTCTGGTTTATTGACAATTTTTGAGTTAATCAGAGACACACCTGCAGATGTATTTGAAGGCACAGCTGAAACACACTGCTGCTCTTTGTGTAACATCATGGGAAAGTCAAAAGAAATCAACCAAGATATAAGGAAGAGAATTGTGAACTTGCACAAGTCTGGTTCATCATTGGGTGCAATTCCCAGATGCCTGAAGGTGAAACATTCATCTGTTCAAACAACTATACACAAGTATAAACACCACGGGAATGTCCAGCGTCACACCGCTCAGGAAGGAGACAGGGTCTGTGTCTCAGAGATGAACGTGCTTTGGTCCGAAATGTGCATATCAACCCAAGAACAAAAGCAAAAGATCTTGTGAAGATGCTGTTGGAATTGGTAAGAGTGTGTCATTATCCACAGTGATGACAAATTATCAGACCTGAAAAGGCATGTGCGAGCGAGGCGGCCGACAAACTCAAGAAGAAAATTCCTGCCAACTATTGTGAGATGCTTCTGGAAGGATATCCAAAACATTTGACCCAAGTCAGACAGTTTAAAGGCAATGGTACAAATACTGATGAAATGCATGTAAACTTCTAACTTAATAGTGACAAAATTGGCTAAAAAATATCCATCTCTCATTATTCTGGCATTTAGCAAAAATAAGGGTTTTTTTTTGTAATCCTGATTGACCTAAAACAGAAAGGTTTAGTCTGATTTCATGTCAGAGAAAAATTATATTCTGTATTTTATGAAGAAAAAAAGGCATTTTTTTTTAGTAATAGAATGTAATTG
Source organism: Periophthalmus modestus (assembly GCA_019594935.1). Classification (NCBI taxonomy): domain Eukaryota; kingdom Metazoa; phylum Chordata; class Actinopteri; order Gobiiformes; family Gobiidae; genus Periophthalmus; species Periophthalmus modestus. Next base: position 8,487,869 of record JAIEZT010000054.1, read on the forward strand.
TCATATAAAAAAAAAAAAAAAAGTGTTTTTCTTTAGCTTAGCATGAGCTCTTATATCTGTTCTGATAAAGCTGTTCAAGAAATCTCAAAATTAGATTTTTTACAGAATCAATACTTCAAATGAGCATCTAGTTTGGATATTACTTTTTCTGATTTTTTTACATTTTTGACAAGCACAACACATTTCCCTCGAATACATGGGAAAAATCAAGTACAGGACCTTTTAACCTGACCTGCTGCTATCTATATATATATTTTTTTCACATCGGCTGGGCTAGTTTCAAACGAAAAACTCAAACTTCATAGAGGCACAACATTTTCCCTCGGAGCCGCAGTGGTTAGATGGAGGGGCAGTTTGGACTCATCGCCATGGGAGGACCTCACTAAATGCTCCGGCTGGATGAGCACACATGACTCAGTGCTCAAAACACAAGTCAACCCAGGCATGAGGTACACCATACAGGCAAGACAGCTAGGCCATGGAAGGGTGAGGGGGTTCAACAGATACTTAAGTCGATTAATCGGTCAAAATGTGTAACAGGTTTGTCAAAAGTATCAAAAATTAGATACTAATATATATTAAAATTGGTATTGAAAGTAGATACTCATTTAAGCAAGTATCCATACCAAAAAAAATCCTGTTCACATGACAGAAATGAACCCTTCCTGAATAGCTAGACTACCATCTAGACTACTATAGAGTGATTACACAGATATAAGACTACTTGGTAATAGAAAAAAAAAGTACTATTAGTCTATTTAATGTTGATTTGAAAATTACATTCTATTGTCTAAAGCAGGGCTGTCCAAACTACGGCCCAAGGGCCAAATGTGGCCCTCGGACCAATTTTTATTGGGCCTCATTCCTCCTCCTAAATTGGCCCAATTGATCAGGAAGTATTTTTTTTTTACTACAAATTGAAGAGATTCTACCTCTATAACCTGAATAACATCAAAATTGGATTCTGAGCCACAGATGTTGAAAATGACATTCTATTGTCTAAAGCAGGGCTGTACAACATCTCTGGCAAACCAAGGTTAAACGTGGCCCTCAGACCCCTGTTTTTGTTGGCCCTCATTCCTCCTCCTAAACTGGTCCAATTGGGGAGAAAATGTTTTTACTACAAATTGAAGAGATTCTACCTCTATAACCTGAATATTATCACATTGGATTCTGACACAGACCTAAAAATATATCTTTCAAGTAGTATTAAAACGTGCACAACGTCTCTGGCAAACCTGTGTTAAATGCACCATTTGATTTCCCTGTATCGACTCTGCTTCAAATATGTTTCAGTATGTGGCCCTTGAAAAATTCGTTATACTTTTCAGTTTGAATTGTTTTTTGCAAGGACTCCTGTGCAGTTGGAGAGCAGTTTGTGTCAAATACAGATCACAGATATTGAAAAGTATTAAAGAAGACATATTGTGCTTGTGTCTGCTATACAATTAGTTACACTGTTAGAATTTCCACATTTTAAATCGCAATATTCATCAAAAATGATTTAATCAAAGAAACTAGTCTGTTGACAGCCATGTAGCTGTTTTTTTTTCTAATTTGTACCAAAATAATTATGCAACTCTGCTGAATCCCACTTGTATCACCAATCAAGAAAGTAAAAGAACATGTGAAATGTGCCACTTGCCACTGTGCCACTGTTGTTATGTTGAATACAAAACAAGTTAATTTAGGTATCGACAAGCTGGGATATGTGATCTTCAAACTGTGAAAAAATGTGTATGCGTTTAAATTGATCTTACTAATTCTACTTTTCACAAAACTTCTGGCACAACACTAATATTCACATGGAAGAATGATTTGGCGACCCTTTAGAACAGCTTTATCAGACAGAACAGTGAAGCAGGGAAAACCCCTCACCACACACTTTATACACTTTTCTCAGACAGGAATTAACATTTTCTCACATTTCTCTCTTGTTTAAACACTCTCAAAGTTTAAACCTTCGTAGGAGCCTTTGTCAGTGCAGAACGTTTCATCGACATTGTGGGTTTTGTCGGGGAGAAAAGTTGCAAATATACAGCACTTAAGAGTCACACTGCGATCGAACATTTGGCTGAGCACATTCTGTACTGTACAGGAGACATGGCACGGAGGAGATTGACTGACAGTGGTCTACAGTCCCTTAGCCAATCAGGACGCAGAACACAATGCACGCTCATATGCTGTAACAAAGCATGCAAAATCGCACCAAAAAAAAAAATCTGTGAAACAGCGAGCCCGCAAAAGGTGAACCGTGATATAGTGAGGGACAACTGTAGTGACTCACTCGGAGAAAGCGTCTACCCATCTGAACCCAACCCATTCATGAAAAAAAAAAAAAGTTGGGCACTTTGTCTTTAAAATTGAAAAATAATCTGGGATAATCTCTGGTGAGCAGACATGGCACGAATCCATTTAACAAGCTCAGCGGCTCTGGTTATGACCGCTGCCTGCCCTGTCCGCCCTGACGCCTGGGACCATAGCTCAGGGACCCAGGACGGAAATCAAGAGACCCCCGTGACCCCTCGCTTCACCTGGACACAACCTAAACTCCTGCCACAGCAGAATATCACCAGGAGGGACCAGTCATTACAGCGAGGAGGAACAAGAAGGAGTAAGAGGGCAAGTAAGATGTGTTAGAAGTGGTTTCAGTTAGTGAGCAGTTTTCTCATAAGGAGTAGGTCAATCGTGAGTAGTAGAGGTCAGAAAAGCAAGAGGTTAAATAGATGGAAAGGTCAAAGGAATCCATATCAACTATAGCCATTGCTGCATCTAATTGAATGCCGTGTCAGATGATACGACCTCTCTGTGTATTATAATGCGGCTTGGGAAATAATGTATTTATAAGTTATAGAAGGCGTGTTGAAAAATGAACACAGTCATATTTCAGTTTTGCTATTCCTTTTGTCAGGGCCGCTTCATTCACACATGTTTAACACACAAACCCTGCATAATTAGGCAGTTTCATTCTTCTCTCAAACTGAAAACACTCTGTTCCACCTTGTGATGTCATCTGGAAATACAGGAAGAGCTCGACTATGGTTTTAAACTCCATGCACCTTCACTAGAGTCATTTGGATCATTTCAGCCCCTGGAATTGCCAGTTTCTTCTAGACAAATGGTATAAGGTAGCTGCTAACTTGAAAACTACCACTTCATGACATCACAAGGTGGAACAGAGGATTCCGAGCTTTCCCGATGTAGACGGACTAATAAAAAAGGGTTACTCAAACGTGTGTGGATGAAACAAAACACAACATCAGGTATGTTTTTGAGCGGGTAACAACATTTTAACATGTTTTAAAGCTCACAAGAATTCATTACTTTTAAATGTGAATGTTGTTAAGCTATTGGCTGCTCAAGAATAGCCACGATCTAATAAAGAAATCTAAATCTACTTATAATCAAACACAGATACGTCCTGTTTTCAAATTGAGAAACAGTTAAATAGTGGGAAGCAGAGGTTACATTAATCAAGAATTCTCTATCACTGATGGATTATTTTCTGATGTGATAGAAAATTGTGAAGGCAGTCTGTCTGTCTGTCTGTTTGTGACTAGTTCAAAATCAAGCAATTACCTGTACTTTTATAGGATCCAACATAACTTGAACAAACTTCAACTACAGCTCTGATTTTCAGCTTTCACTGCTGCCTCCCTGGATGTATGTATGGGGTCAAGACAGAACTAAAACAGGGCGTATGTGTTTGCATGTGTCTGCGCTCTCTGCCGAGGCGCATATATAAATGGATAAAATTACAGAATATTGTTCTGTTACACTGTGCTAAAAATAGTTTTTTGGGACCCTCTCACAATGATGGGGTAAAATTACCTCTAGCAAAACCTCTGGTAGGAAGGTAGAACTTTCATCTTTCACAAACACTTTTACCCTTTAATATTTTAAGCTAACATGCAGGAAGCAGTAATATTATACAGCAATGAACACGGACTATTTCTTCTGGTTTATGAAAAGTTTTTCATACTTTAATGTTTCAAGTAGCTTTCGGAGTGTTTTCCCAAATGTGGGCTTTTACAATACACCCCATGGGATAAAAAGAAAGGTACTATTTTACAGTGAGTTTGGTACTCCAGCTTTACTGCTTGTATTGGGTGAATCCTGTTAGAACAGCGCTTTTCAAGTTCTTGGATTTGGGATAACAGCCTAAAGCTTATTCTGACCTTTCCCGCTCTTCAAAACAAAATTTTTTGTCTTAGAAACTCTGTGTGATGTTCATTCACTGTTGTCTACACTGCCTGCAGTACAGTTACACATCATTGCGCAGTAATTTTGAGACAAGTTTGAGTTTGTTCTTCTAAATGATTGTGACCAGTGAGCTGAGATGTTTTCAATATGCCACTGATATGAACCTGATTGCATAGTTCTGTCTGTCTGAGGTGGCGACCAGCCTGGTGGATATTCTGTATAGATGATATATTATTATACAGTTTGCCTTGGGCTTATCTCGGCAGTTACGTTCTAAAAATAACCAGCGATAGGCGCAATCCGCAAAGTAGCCAGCTTCATTTTTTACAATTATTATATATGTTTTAAGGCTGTAAAACCCCTCACCACACACTTTATACACTTTTCTCAGGCAGGCATTAACATTTTCTCACATTTCTCTCTTGTTTAATTAATTAATAGTGACTCACGCGGATTTCACAGTTCCTCTGACCGTGCCTCTTTGTCCTGGCGCTGGTCAGTTGTAGTGTCGATCGAACATTTATGTAAATTTGGCAGGCTGAACGCATTCTGTGCTGTGCGGGAGACAGGGCACAGAGGAGATCGATTGACAGTGGTCTGCAGCCCCTTGGGACACAGAGCACAAGGCGCGTTCATACAATGTAAAAAAAAAAAAAAGCATGTAGAATTGCACTGGAAAACATCCGTGAAACAGCGAGACCATGAAGGGTGAACCGCGATGTAGCCAAGGACTACTGTATTTATAAAGTGCTTTTCATACATAGCATGAACCCCAATGTGCTTTACAATTAAAATCCTCCCCTCATGCAAACGCCCACCCACAACCACCTGACCTCACTGTCGATCAGCCCACAGACAACCGTCACATGCACAGCCTTGCACGCACACACAAATTAAAATGATGCACATCACGCTTCGGACAAATGGACCAGTTGAGAAAGCTCCATCAGAGGAACCGTCTGCACCAGGAGCATGGAGCTAGCAGAGGTCTCATTTATAAAAACGTACATACAAATTAAAAAAAATAACTTCCACAAGCCTCTTAACTTCGTTTCTGAAAACACCAGTGTGCAAAGTTGAGTTTATGGACCAGACCAGATCACAAACATAATGAGGAATGTCACATACGCAGCAATTTTGTGTGTATATGTTTTATTAATGAGACCCCAGGACGCTGACACAGGACCCAGAGAAGAGAGGCCGAAACACGAGACAGGTCATATACGCCACACATGAGACATATGCTTTTGTCTGCTATGTAGTGATAATCTATTACAGCTTTGGGTTTTAAATATTACTAGATCTAAAATAACTTAATCAAAGAAGCAAGTATACTTATGTGTGGGTTGGAAAATTGCAGAGGTCTCCGGGTGTACTAGTGGCATTGATAACAAGGGTTGATCGGACCAATGACGTCACAATCACTCTAAATACAACTTCAAGAGGGTAAATGCGAAGGGAAACCAACAAAGGATCAAAAAAATCTATATGTCTCCTTCAATGGTGCACAATGTAACTTTTCTGGTGGTCCGTCTGCGCCTGCTTGTCTCCGTGGAGATGCCTCAAATGTGCCATAGTGTTGCGTTATTAGCAACCATGTTCAAAAGGGTATTCGACTTATTTTATACCATTACAGGCGTTTGGAAAAGAAAGTTACATCAGTTTAATGCTAATTCTATGTAAGATTCCAGGCAAAGCAACCCTCCCCTTACCCTTAGCCTACCCTTTTGCCCAGTAGACAGATTATATTTTTTGCTACCCCCATCTGTATTAAATATTATTGACCTACAGAACGTTGTGATGTCATCTGAAACCCAGAAATACAGTTGAATAACGCATTCCACGAGAGTCCCACACACATACGCTTTGACACAGATCGCGTTAGCTCAATAATCCAAATGCAAAAGCACCTGTTAAATAAAGTCATCAAACCAGCGGAACTACGGCTTTCGACCTTGATCGCGTTTGCCGACATTTGAGTTTACTACGCTCCTGCTTCTGTACAGTATCTCCCGCTGATCCACTATGATGCTAATGAACTGACAAGTAAAGAGCTGCTTATAAGATATTTATTGAGGGCCTAGTGTTTCAGTTGAGCTCTTGTTCGTTTGATTACGGCGGCGAGGATGTGCACCGCGCCGGCTCGTCTGTGGTGAAAACTTTTTGTCATATCTAGGACAACAGTCTTTGAACCGTGAATACCAAATGCTCTGCTTGGCACCCATCTGTCTTCAGCCACACTCGATCTAAAACCATTAAGGCCTAGAAAGATTCTACCCAAAATCACGGAGTGTCATGAATGTCGAAAGTTGTTTTGGAACGTTCAGGTACTGCAGCTGTGAAGTTTGAAACTATTTAAAGAGCCCATATCTATGTTATAATGCTGTTTCCTCATCAAAAACGTACCTGGAGTTGTGTTTTGTTTCATTCACACGTTTAACACATAAATCTTGCATATTTAAGCTGTCTTCTTCTCTCAAACAGAAAACAGTCTGTTCCACCAAGTGCTTCACTGTGTTTTTGAAACTCCATACGCCTTCACCAGAATCATCTGCTTAATTTCAGCCATGGAATTTCCAATCTTGACTGAACCAAATGTAACAGACATCTAAAGGTAAAAGGTACATAGCTATTAACTTGAAAACCTATCACTGCATGACATCACAAGGTGGAACAGAGCATTTTGAGCTTTCGAGATGTAGACAGAGTAGACTGTTAGTGGCTCCATGGACCAACGCCAGTGCACACCAGATTTAGCTCTGTTTACTTTACTTTAGAGTCAGTCTTGTCCCCAAACATGCACCATGAGCCACATGAGAGGCCATCGGGTGATCAAAGAACTTATTTCTATGGCAACGAGCTTCAAGCAAACAGAGCTGCATGAATACACCTGCACACGCTCACTTCCCCTATATGCTGTGGCCTTTTCTTTCACCTGTGGCTAAATACACTGTGAGGACGGTATGTGGAAGAAGCGAGGTGGCAGAGGAGAAAAAGCTTTTGGAACAACACACAATCTGACCTTATCTTAGCAGCGCAGAGGCAGGTGGAGACTAGTGCCCAAGTGCACCACTCTCGGGGCGAATGCTCTTTTATGTCAACCTAACTAGTGGCAGAGTGAAAACGACCTAAAAGCTCACAAGAGTCAGGTTTCTGTAATATAGGATCTTTAAAGACAAGACTATTTAAAGACAAGACTTTGTTTTGTTGTGTATGGTCTGTATGTGTTGTGTACTGCTGCTGCAAACCAAATTGCTCCTCAGGGATAATAAAGACTCTTTGAATTTAATTGTTAGCTCAAATTTTGTATTTTGTACAAGGAATAGATAAATAAAGTCAACCAACCACCAACTGCTTTTTCACAGAAATAATTTGTCTTTGCTCGGAATGTTCCACGGTATGGCATTATTCAATTATAGATGTTTTAACTCCTGTCCTTCTACTGTAAGGGGGCGAGCCTCCCCACATTTCTGGTATATAAGTTGGATATTAAATATGTTAAAGAAACTGTATGTAGCATGTGCCCTTACAGTTTTAAAAAGAACAGCAATCACAATTGAACCTGTGTTGCCAGAGCCTAAACCTGCAGATAGAGGACACATACAGGGTTTTTCTCATTCTCAGTATATGGACAGGCCTCATGTGAAAGCTCAAAACCTCCAGAATTCACTCACTGAGCTGCAGAGGCTGCACTAGCACTGATTGGCTGCAGGTGCTGGGGTTTAGGCAGTAAACGTTCAGATCTGACAGAGTGCTTTTAAGTTTAAACCAGCTGGAACTCAGCATTGAATCTGGCAACCCAAATGAGAGACTCTCTGATTGGATAATCATCTGAGAACCAAAATACCAAATTATACAATAAACAATGGATCCATCATGTCCAATGCTGTAATCAAGAACAAATCAGCGTTACAATATTAACCAGAGAGAGCTGTATTTGATTTGAACATGCCTACCTCTTATCTGTGCACCCACGAAAGTCATGTTTATGCAATTTAAAATCAAAATCTCGATTTAAATCCCACACTCTGGAACTAGGCAGAAACATTACATCTCCATGGAGACAAGCAGATGGTACAGATCCTACAAAAAAAGTTACAGATTGTCCCTTTAAAAGAAAGTGTAGCTCAAACTTTCCTCTGCATCATTTTATATGGCAAAATATTTTCCATTCATCATCACTCCTTAACCTCCCTTGGGTTAGCCAGGTCACGGAATATTTCAGCTCTGCGTGCCAAAAATCAAACCACTCATGCATAAATTATCATTTGTGTCGCTAAGATCTGGATCCAGAATTATTCACACTCGGAAACTCTACGCAGATTACATCAGCTGTATTATTTGTGTGGGCATTGGAAAAATCTGCTTCATTTCTGTAGTAGAATGAAGTGAACCATAATAAATAGGTAATTTCGGAGCCATTCCATCTGGAGAATGAAGTCTTTTTAATCCCATCTTTTATTGAAGTCTGCTCGCTCTCCTCCCTTCCGCCTCTCACTGCGTTAGTGATTTTCTGCCGGAAACCGATCCCAACTGGCGGTGCTCCATCACGCCGAGTAGAATGGAGGTCGAGTGGAAGATGAGCAGGAGTCAGCGCTCACAACACGCCCGGATAATGGGGCTATGGGTGCCTCTTCCCAACTCCTAAAACTTTGAACCTTGACTTTTTTTTTCCCAAGCAAGAGGCTCACATTGGATTAGTCTCTTTAAGGAGGTTTGAAGCGGGATTGATGGGTCTCACAGAACGTATGGCATAGAGCGGTGTTTCAGGTAGCACTGGTACTACACAGGGACAGATGTCGATAGATGTCCAATTTGGTTTTATGTAGAATCTAGGCATGGGGCAAAATAATTGCGATTAACGATTATATCACGTTAATTGCAATTATTTTGGCCATGATAATCTTGACACCACAAGGGAGAAGTATGTCCCACCGGGAGGAGGCCTCGGGAAAGGCCCAGGACATACTGGAAGGACTATGTCTTTCGGCTGGCCCGGGATCGCCTTGGGGAATCCCACCGGAGGAGCTGGAGGACGTGTCTGGGGTGAGGGAAGTCTTGGAGTTCCTGCTCAGACTGCTGCCCCTGCGACCCCGGCCCCGGATAAGCAGAAGAAAAAGGATGGATGGATTATATCACGATATTATTAAAGTTGCTGACAACTTAAATATATTCTCGATATGCGTTATTATAATTTTTAGGTTATAAATAGGTTAATTTTTTACACAGCTGTTAAATTCAAGTTTATTTATATAAACATTTAAAACAACTTCAGCTGACCAAAGTCACCAAAAAAAAGAAAATGAATATATAGAAAATATGATACATGGGAAAAGTACAATAAAACACAAAGATATCCTGTTTAGCTTGTATTAAATGCCAGGGCGAAGAGGTGGGTTTTCAGTCTAGTCTTAAGGCTGAGAGGATCTATAATGGTGATTATCTTTGTTGGCGATTAACACGATTAAATAAATAGATTAGATAAATTAGATAAATTATATTATTGTTTATCAACCCATCCTACTAGAAACTAATTTTATTTTTTTTCATATCCTGAAGCCATTTTTTTTTTTTTTTTTTTTAAAGCTTTTATCTGTTTATTAATATTTGCATTTATTCAGTGTTATAGAGTAGAAATAGACTTTTTAGCGTATTGGCTGTCATAAATCTCCAGCACAGGCCAATATTTTATTTTGGTCAATCTGCTGCCTAAAAATGACACATAAAGCTTTATTTTAACACTTCAGTGCAAATTGACAACTGCAGAAAACGTGACTACACAGCTCTTTTACAGGTTTGTGGTAAAAAAAAAAAAAAAAAGGGCTGTCGGTGAGTTTATAGTAAATTCAAATTACATAATTTAAGGAAAATAAACAAAATCAGCCCTATATATTGGCTCACATATATCGGCAGAGTTTATCGGCCTTCAATTTCTCTGGATTCGAAACTATCGTTATCGGCAATCGCCAATTCTCTTCAGAAGCAAATAAATCAAACTGATGTGTGTAGCTCTGAATTGCTGGGTTTCAGACGACATCACAGTATTCTATAGGCCAATATTAATTAAAACAGATGGGGGAAGTTTAAATTAATATCGTTAAAATGCAAAATTATGTTGCAATACAGTGCAAACGTTTGCTGCCTTCAGTTGAGAGAAAAGTACATCTTTCCTGCCCACAAATTCACAAAGCACGTATCCTTTTGCACCTTTTTCAAAAACAAAATAGTCTGTTTCTGCTAAAATAGGCCCAAGTACACCAGTCAGCATCGCTATGTTTGTTTTGGCTTGTTTGGACGCTTCGCCTTCGCACAAACTATAACTCTGCCATGTGATTGGTCTGAACTACTGGTTAACTGGGCAATCACAACAGCAGGAGCCAAGCCAGATGGATTTTTTTGAGTTTGTGAACTCACAAATATCACAAGCATTCATCTTGCAGGCCAGATTGACCCAATTCTGAACTGTAAGGGAAGAAAATGTTAGTTCAACATCTGAGTAAGAGCAGGTACTATGACAGAGACACAAGTGTATGAGGCAGTATTAGACAGTTGTTTCCTCATTGTTTCTCACGATGAGGCTGATTGGATAAAATCATCCGTCCCTGGTTGTTGGCTTTTATTTGACAAAATGGCTTTTAAAATGTAAGTGATTAAGTTGAATTTGATTGTACTCGTCAGTGGTGTTTAAAACATTGCACAAATGAGCCTGTTACTACCTTGATTTTGTCAACCATGACCACTTACTGAATGTCTCTACCCTCTCTCCCCATTTCAGGCTATAGCTGTATAGGCAGGTCAAATAAAGGCTTTGGGACAGAAAATCTTATTTAAAAATTTCAAAGCATTTACTGTCATTCACATTAGCCATTGAAAAAAATGTCCTATTTCAGAATAGAAAGAATATTTCCGACCACATTTTCCATGTACATCCATTATTTAAGTTATAAAATATGTACTTAAAATGGTCATAAAGACATATTGTGCTTGTGTCTGCTGTATAGTTATAATCTATGACATCCATGAATCAGTGTGCTATCATTTTAAATCGCAATATTGATACCACTACTACTACTACTATTGATACTAAAATTATTTGATAAAAGAAACAATTTTGCTGACTTCCGCGTTAGAAAACAGTGGTGCCCAATGGGAGCTGACGTCGCCGTAAATGTCATCACAACTAAGAGCCGCACAGCTGACAGCTCCTCCTATGGATAACTGCACATCACACTAGCGAGAAGATGATTTTTCCATTTGTCAAACAACTACACAACGCTGCCAAATCCTACGTGTATCACCGATTAAGAAAATAAAATTGGAGAGCGAAATAAGCACGGGCATATACCAGTGGCAGTGAAAATAGGAATTTATCAGAGTGATGGCGTCTTGAATACAGGGGTATGAACATTACTCAAACATACATGAATCACTCTAAATACAACTTCTGGAGGATACACGAAAAGGGGAAACTACTATGATGTGGTTTTAAAGATTTACAAAGTCCATTTTGCAGAATAGGTATGCTTGAAAGCGACACAAAAATAAATGTAAAAATGTGTAAACAGTAGTTATGTTATGACTGCTTTTCTGTTAAATGCAAGTCTACAGTCTGAGTCATGCTGCCCATTTATCCCGACACATTCCTCCTGTGTAGCTTTTATCTTGTCTCCTCATGGTGAGCAGTATTAACATAACATATATGACATAAAAAAAGATGTGGACAATATACAATCACAATATCACAATATACAATGACTCCACACGTCTTCACCATCAGTCCATGTTGTTAATACACTTCGTGGACTGGGGCACAAAAGAGTTTTTTACCTGTTATTTTCTGACAGACAGGGGTCGGCTCTAACCTGAATTTGCCCTCTTGGCCCACACGCTTCAGCACATTCATATTTGACAACATTAAGACATCATCACAACCACTTATAAAAAGACTGAAAATTCAGAGGCTCACAACAGCAATAGCCACAAGTATAACAGTGTAAAACATGTAAGGAAGGAGGGTCTGCCAGAGAATGTTTTAAATTCTGGTGCATTTTAATGTGTTCCAGTTGACTAAAGGGGCTTGCATTTCTCAATTCTTTGTCATAAAATGCAGAATTGGATAGAGTAGCCAAACAAGAGTACACTTACTTCAAAATCATATCACTCAAGAAGTACAAAGTAGTGGGACAAGTTAAGAGTTGCATAAGAGAAACAGCCTGGACATAACATCAAATTTATAATCATCAGATCATTTGGACTGAACAATAAATGAGGAAAAAAGAGGATTTTAGGATCACATTATTTTTATGTTTATTGTCAGACTTTGGATGCTGTGATTTCACATAAAAGTGCATTTTAATGAGTAGGATGCACAGATACATATACCAGTATCAGGTGCCAGTACTCGAACTCCTCAACGAATTGTGGATAACAAGAGCCGATACCAAAAGCCGATACCAAGAGCCGATACCAAGAGCCGATACCAAGAGCCGATACCACTGTAGCTGTGTGTCTCTTGTTTGAGGCTCACAGCTCATCTCCACAGAGCAGTGAGCTCTGCACTAAAGCTGCACATTCACTGTTCTGTACATTAAGCACAGCTGTAATATATGTGATACATGAAATATACAAGTATTTAGGACTAAAGTGTTTATCGTTCACAGAGGATACAGCACAGTGCTTGTGTTTACAATAGTAGCATGCTAACGTTGCTAAGTAGCGCTGGTGATTATTTGCTTGTGCTGCATTATAACTTATTATAATTGACAAACACATTTATCGACTGAATAGGGCAGGCTCAGAGCTTTTGAAAGACGTATATCATGTCCATATGTGTGAAAGTGTGAGACAATGCTCACTGTTATGCTAACAGTGGTTTGTTAGCAATTAGCGCGTTAGCAGTTAGCTCGGAGAGCAGTCTGTAAAGAGGAAGTGATAAATACTAAAACCGGGTGCTTATCTAAATAAATTATATTTGAATTATACCAAACTACGGTGATTTCAGCAGATAAGTATTCTAAGATAATAAAAAAGTGGCTATACTATATAAATCCTACGAAATGAATTAGATTTACTACTACAATCAAACACATGTAAAAATGATGATGGTGGCATTGGTATTTTAACTCAGCATCGGCGAGTTCTCAAAATGAAGAACTCGAGCATATGAGCGTTCACCGCGCACTCTGTGACACACGAGCAGAGACGCTTTAACCACACTCACATCATCTGATGTTTAGAGACAAAAGGATCAGACACAACCAAAAACAGCCAAAGTAATAAACAGACTCACCTGCTGTCCTCTGTCCCTCTGAGGTGTGTCCTGTGTGTCCTCTGTCCATCTGAGGTGCGTCCTGTGTGTCCTCTGTCCCTCTGAGGCGTGTCCTGTGTGTCCTCTGTCCCTCTGAGGTGTGTCCTGTGTGTCCTCTGTCCCTCTGAGGTGTGTCCTGTGTGTCCTCTGTCCCTCTGAGGTGTGTCCTGTCTGCAGAATCAAACACGTCCAGCCTCCTTGTTTTATCTGCAGGTCCAATGGTGTAAAGTGGGACATATTTCGAGTCTTCTCTGAAAAATCCTGTCCCCAAAATGATCTCGCTAACTTTTAGTCTTTTAGTCGATAAAACAGCCATTCAAATGTGCCTCTGCTGCCTCAGTGCTCCTAGAAATCACCTGGAGGGGAGGGTCCTTCACACAGGTGTAAACATGTAGCTGTCCTCACCACTGCCCGAATAAAAAACAAATGTAGGCAGCACATATTTAGCTACTGGAAATAAAATACATCTAATCATTAAAGAAGTGACATTTAGTCATCAGAAAAAAAAAAATTCAATAATTATTTTCAATATATCCCTCACTATATCACAGTTCACCTTTCGCAGCCTCGCCATTTTGAGGATTTTATTTTGTGCAATTTTTCATGCTTTTTTACACCTTATGAACGTGCATTGTGTTCTGCGTCCTGATTGGCTGAGGGACTGTAGACCATTGTCCATCAGTTTCCTCTGAGCTGTGTCTCCTGTACAGTACAAATTTACATAAATGTTCACCACTGTAAACATATGGACTCTTGAGGGCCCTCTGGTGGCCTCGGGGCCCTAAACAGCTGCTTAGTCTTCTTATAGGCTGGGCAATAGACGATAATATTGAAACCAAACCATAAATCGGAATTATTCACAAATAAATACTCTAAATGCACAGTATTGTTTTGTTAATAGCTCAAATCTTATCATATTGCATACAAATAACCAAGAATGTATAACAATAAGCCGATATAGGTCAGCATAACATTTTCACCAATGCCCTTAACCTCCTAAGAAAGCACAGATACTGTACTTAAAGAAAAAGATTGCTTTAGGTATCCTTGAAAGGCTATAGATCAGGGGTGTCCAAACTTTTCTCATTAAGGGCCACAAATAAATACACAGACAAAGCTGAGGGTCGATTGAGGGCCATAGATGGGTCGCGAATACAGTGAATACTTCAAATCTGCGTTATTACAAGTTAGACTGAACCACTAGACCTTTATTCATACTTACATCCTCAATAGGACACATTAAATATTCGATATGGCCTTGTTAAAGTAGATTTTCCGAAATGTACAGTAGAAAGTATTGTTTAAGGTAATATGGACCAATTCACCTGGAAGCTTGAGGGCCAAGAAAAACTGGTCTGAGGGCTGCATTTCGCCCCTGGGCCACAGTTTGGGCGTGCCTGCTATAGATGAATAAATCAATTTTGACAAGAGTAAACCACTATAATCACTACTACTATCCAAGTATCCTCAAAGGTCAGGTGACCAGTCGCTCTTGCAAAATTGATTATTCAAATTCCCTGATGAGTGTGCTGTGGCGGTATATTAGATCTGCATATACAACGAGCCAACACATGTGGAAACTCAGACTCCGCAGGTGCTCAGTCCTACCAGACCGATAATTACATTTGTCTGGATGAACAGCAAAAGCGAAATACGGCCAGCCATTTGAATTCAACTTAGTATTGACAAGGTTTTTGAAAGTAAAGTTCTCCGTGGCAGTAATTGTGGCCTAATTTAGCAGCGGGGTCACCAACTTTTGCCTCTTTGCCTCTATCCAAAATGTCAGCGTGGATTAAGTTAATTTATGACCTGTCTAGAAAGTTGATTTTATACTGCAGCACATGGGAGCGGTAGGCGGTCATTCTATGATTTTAAAGTTGGTGATTAGATTCCCGTTCTAGCATGTTCGTACTGTTGTGTCCTTTGGCAAGACCTTCCGCTTGTAGGTTCATACGCTTTATTAATCAAGCCAAAGAGATGAGAATCAATCTGACAACACAGTGCTTACCATATGTTTAGACCAGAGACTAAATTGATCCATCCATCAATATTCTTCTGCTTATCCAGGGCCGGGTCGCGGGGGCAGCAGTCCAAGCACATGACTCTCAGACTTCCCTCACCCCAGACACATCCTCCAGCTCCTCTAGTGGGACCCCAAGGCGTTCCCAGGCCAGCCGAGAGACATAGTCCCTCCTGTTCTTGGTCTTCCCTGGGACCTCTTTCCGGTGGGACATGCCCAAAACACCTCCCTAGAGAGGCGTCCAGGAGGCGTCCTGAACAGATGCCCGAGCCACCTCAGCTGGTTCCTCTCGACGTGGAGGATCAGCGGCTCTACGGCTAGCGGCTAGAGGGACTAAATTGATGCATGTACCCAGGTTTTTCCAATGTATTTGAGCAAAATACAATTGAAACCAGAAGTTTACGTGCACTATATAAAAAGACACATGCTTTTTTTCTCTCTGTCTGACATGAAATCAGACTAAACTTTTCCTGTTTTAGGTCAATGAGGATTACAACAATTATTTCTATTTGCTAAATACCAGATTTGAGTTAATTAGAGACAAATTTGTGGATGTATTTGAAGGCACAGCTGAAACACACTGCTTCTTTGTGTAACATCATGGGAAACTCCAAAGAAATCAGCCAAGATATAAGGAAGAGGATTGTGGACTTGCACAAATCTGGTTCATTCCATTCATCTGTTCAAACAATTATGCGCAAGTATGACCACCACGGGAACGTCCAGCCATCAGACCGCTCAGGAAAGAGGAGACGGGTTCTGTGTCCCAGAGATGAATGTGCTTTGGTGTGAAATGTGCATATCAACCCAAGAACAAAAGCAAAAGACCTTGTGAAGATAATGCTGAAGATGGTGAGAGTGTGTCATTATCCACAGTGAAGCGAGGACTGTACTGACATGGGCTGAAAGGCCACTCTGCCCGGAAGAAGCCATTACTTCAAAATGTTTTGGAGTGGCCATCACAAAGCCCTCATCTCAATCCGTTTGAAAATTTATGAGCAGAACCTGAAAAGGCGTGTGCGAGCGAGGCGGCCTACAAACTTGGCTCAGTGACATCAGTTCTGTCAAGAGGAATGGACCAAAATTCCTGCCAACTATTGTGAGAAGCTTGTAGAAGGATATCCAAAACGTTTGACCCAAATCATACAGTTTAAAGCCGGGGTGTCCAAACTATGGTCCGGGGGCCAAATGCGGCACCTCAGGCCTTCAGTTGAACTGGCCCAATTGATCATTATCAGTACTTTTTATGGCAAATTTAAATAATCTTACCAATATAACCTAAATAACATCACACTGCATTGTCACACATACCTAATTTTTATACTTCTAGCCTTATTTAAAGTATGAAGTGAAAACTATGTTAAATGCACCATCTGAAAAATCTACCGCATTGACCAGTGGTCTCTGGTCCTCCGTGTTGAATATTTTTCAAGATACGGCCCTCGGTGAAAAGAGTTTGGGCGCCCTTGGTTTAAAGGCAATGATACTAAATACTGATGAAATGTATGTAAACTTCTGACTTTGTACTAATGACAAATTGTGTGAAGAAATCCTTTTCTCATTATTCTGGCATTTAGCAAATAGAAATAATTGTGGTAATCCTAATTGACCTAAAACAGGAGAAGTTTAGTCTGATTTCATGTCAGACACTGAGAAAAAAAAAAGCGTACGTGTCTTTTTATATAGTGTTCTGGTTTCAACTGTACGTCTTTCCCCAGTACAGATATATTATAAGCTGCTCTTCAGGTCAAAAATACATCCACTGTGTGCTGCCTGCACCTAATAAGAAAAAACGATAATGTCGGATAATTACAAAGTGCGCGTTAGCATGCTAGTGTTGTCTTGAAAAGCGCTTATAAACTCATTGTGGTGAATAATTAGGATGCTCAGAATGCATAAGATAAGTGAGGAATGACTTTGGACTACTGCAAACTGTTTAAAATGAACTATTTTTTGATGCAGCGTACAGAGGGATTTTTTGAAAAAAAAAAAAAATCTGATGAAATTTTACGTAAATATTACCAACATTATTATTTTATACAACTCAATTTGAGCAAAAACAGAGCGATTGTTTCATCTGGTACCGTCCGAAACGCCAGTCCTATCCAGTATCTTGCAGTTGTGTTTTGCCTTTGAACAAATGTTGCATCCTAAACATGACACCCATCCTGAATATTCATAGCTTATATTATTGCTTATTTTAAATGGAAGTCAGAGAAGCGTGGCCACATTATCATAATAGTGTTGGCTGCACTGGTCCACAGCGCGGAGCCAGTCAATACCGAACAATAGAAGTGTTTTGTTGTGCAAATGATCGTATTAGTATTTGGCTGAATACTGCGTGAGCTGCATACAGTACGAGCATACACAGGCCTATGCTGCTATATATTAAAGTCCTTATTACACAGCTGCTGACCCCAAAATGTCCATGGATTTGTGCAGTGGGCATTAATTAGGAAAAATATCAAAGTGTGCTTATAAAACTGCTAAAACGCATAACCAGCACAACAATGGTAATGATGATTTTTTTATGCATATTTCACAAAGATACATTATGGAAAACAATATGTTTTTTTTTATGTTACAAGGCACCTCAATCCTTAGCGGTCCTATAACCCATTTTTTACATGTATTTTTCGTGCCCCAGCACAAAACAAAGCTCTGCTCGGGCTTCAGAAAGTTATGAAACTCATCTCTGTGAATAATTAAGTGAATAAGAAGTACCAGTGCAAACCATACAAAAAGCACTATAAACTGTTTCACGTGTTTAAGATGATAGAAATGAGGTACAGGGCTTTAAAGTAGTGTTGTCACGATACAAAAATTTTAATCTCAGTTTCGATACTAAGGAATTGACTCAATACCCAATACCAATTATGATATCAAAGTATAAGATATCATTTTATGCTAGTTCTGATGAAGTTATGAATGATACTAAAACTGAGAATCTCACATTTTTGATTAGTATCTGATTTTCGATATGTTTGACTTTAAAGGTGTACTTTGTTACTTTTCTGGTGAGGAGTCCACCAGCGTCCACCATCTTATTTAATTAAATGAATATTAAATTGCAGATATTTATAAGATATAGTTAAAAATTAATGAAGAAAATGCATTCTGGCCGTTACATACTGTAACCACTAAGCTGAGTTACAGGTCAGATCTGTGGAGTTGACTTGCCTCTTCACAGATCTGACCTGTAAATTGGCTTAGTGGTAAAATTTGTTTCGAGATAGATAGACAAAACATCTCCATAAGATTAAGGTACACTTTACTGTCCCCATGGGGAAACTTTGCAGTTGATCCATAATAATCAATAATAATCAATGAATAATGGAGAAACTGGACTGTCCAGAGGAGACCCTCGCAGACACAGGACGAGAAGACACAAACTCCACACAGAAGTGTCAAACCTGGAGTCTTTATGCTGTGAGGTGAGAGTGACACCATGCTGCCAGTCTCCATGGAGACGCAGGTAGAGGACACTCCTCCAGAAAAGTTACACAGTGCACGTTTATGTGTGGTTATATAACTATGACTTAATGGTTCATCTCACTGCTCAATGAAGTCCTCAGTTTTGTATTTGTTTTTCACATAGATTTTGATGAAGTGCTGTTAATTTGTTAAAGTGTGAAATTATGTGATATTGTTAAAAATGTGATTTTGATCAACAGTTGCAAAATAAAAAAAACAGTTTCTTAATTTTGTGAGTTTAATTTTCTTTGCTCAAAGTCAAAGTTTGAACTTGAAAACTTTAGTAAGAATGTTAGCACAAACATGGGACAAATGACCCTCAAGTCATATGAAAAGTACTTTTTACTTTTCAGTCCTGTTCAAAAATGTAATGGAGTAGAAAGTACAGATACTGCTCTCAAATGTGGAGAAGTAAAAGTAAAAAGTATCCACTGTAAAATGTACTTAAGTCAAGTACAGATACCTAAAAATTCTAGTACAGTGCAGTACTTTACTCATTTTACTTACATTCCATCACTGGTTCACATGATGGACTTAGACTTGGAGTCTATTATAACTCTTACGGATCGGCTGAATAATCACACACAACTTGATGTTGCCTAGTGATACATTTTTCATCAGGAGTAAGCTTCGGAGAATCACAGCTTTTAATAACGATCAGGGCCAGTCTTCAACACAAGTTTCTATTCGAAACAGAATACTAAAATATGACTAGCAGAGAGGACTTTATCATATCTGCTTACAGAGCTCTTGTAAGGCGAGGGACTGTCACAGCAAACTATTGGTACAGCCATTTCACAGGTTTTATGCTGGATGCTTTTACTTTTGCGATCAGTCAAATAAAGTGGATGAAGTGTCTTGAATCGTAAAGTTGTGAAATGGTCGGTGAGGGGCACGGACAAAAAAGTGTATTGTTTTAATGGTTGAGTGGCATTTTTAGCTCACAGTGAGAAGATCCCAGGTCTCATTCCTCTCTGTGTGGGATTTACATTATCACCCAAATGACACCAAAATGTAGAACTACTTTAAAACCCATGTGCATCTCAGTGTGTGGAGTCAGTCTGTGGAACGGCTTAACAGAATAATAAGTTTGTAGTAACCTGGTTCAGTTTGAAAACGTATTTAAAGAGAAATAATGAGGAAATACCCGGAGAAGAGAGAGAGCGTTCTGTCTGGATGAGAGTGTGAATGTTCTGTTGTGTTTTTCATGTATAATATAAGAGTCTATTGAATTGCTGAAGTGTTGTGCTGTGATGAATGGGAGGAGACTGGAAATTGGATTTGCTTCATCCCCTTTTCAAATCATGTATGTATTGTGTTTTTGTACTGTTATGTTACTATGTGAGTTATACGTGCAGGTTTGAAATAAATATTCAAACTAATTCAAAATTTAGCAGTTTATTTATTATTGTAGTTCATGATTTTATTTTTATTATGTTTTTGTAAATTCTGAATATTTTTTAAAGATAATTCTCCTATACAGTTTGTTTGTTTTTATTTTTTTTGTTTTTTTTACATTTTGAATATTTGTAAAGATAATCCTGCTATACATTTTTTTTGTACATTTGGAATATTTTTTAAAGATAATCCTGCTATACAGTTTGTTTTTTTTGTTTTTTGGGGGGTTTTTTTGGTAAATTTTTAATATTTAAAAATAAATAAATAAATCCTGTTATACAGTTTTGTTTTGGTTGTTTTGGGGGTTTTTTGTGTGTGTTTTTTTTTGGTTTTTTTTTGTACATTTTGAATATTTTTAAAGATAATTCTGCTGTACAGTTTGGGTTTGGGGTTTTTTTTTTTTTTTGGGTTTTTTTGAATTCTTTATTTTCAGATAATTGTTAACAGCTGCAGGGTTCATCACCAGACCAAATGCAGCAGTCATCCACTTTCTGTCTTTTTTCCCTTTTTTTCACTGAAGTTACACACAAAAAGAACTTTGTACAGTGTGGCCCAAAAGTCACTGACACTTTTAAATCTTCAATAGCTCCTATAATTCTTAAGTTATACTCACCAAATTTTAGCAGTAGATAAACTGAACCTTGTGAGATTTTTGGCAATATATATGGTTATAATTGTTCACTTACACTTGAACTTATCACTACTTAAACTAGGGGAAGTAAAAATGACCAAATTTTTTAAAATAATGTTTTTAAGTGTCCACCATTTTCGGTTTCACACTGAACAGCCCGATCCAACACACTTTGCATAACATGTGAAAGCATTTCCGGGCTTATGGCTCTTATTTGATCCTCTATGTTACGTTTTAAGTCGTTTATTGTCTGAGGTTTATTCACAAACACACTCTTTGAAAACCACTTATTATTCCTTTAATGGCATTTACTCTTGGGGCATCTCTGGTATTAAAATGTTGACGGTAACACTGCTGGGTTTCTGAATTTGACCCATGTGACTCAAAGTACCACTGTACAATGAGGGTTTGATCCTCGGCGCTGTATTTGCTCATATTAATGTCGGAAGGGTAGTTCTAAATGCTCTGAAAAAATAAAAATAAAAATATTTAGAAACAAAAGAGTTATGCATTTTTTTCAACCGTCAGTGACTTTTGGACTTTTGTACAAGGGAGAGAAGAACCTGTGAACTAGTGCACCTTAACTAGACATGTATAATATATAAAAAAGAACAAGTACAAAAGCAGAGACAAAAATGAGGGGACAGCTCCTTTACTGCAGGATGAGCTAATTGGGCCAAATCTCCACAACGTCCGTTCGTAAAAGCTTTATATATTTAACCCAGTTAGACTCCAAGTACGAGAACGTTGCACTATATAACTTTTCCCGATGGCAGATTAGCTATTACTCCATTGGAAAGTTATTGTTTTGCATGGAATGTTCCACAGTATGGCATTAAACTAATCTTTCCCGCATTTATTCTACTGCAAGTTTTTTTATTGCTCGAAAACACCTTGAAAGACATTCTTCCTGTTCGTGGGCTCGCCTGTCCGCTGATCTAACCTGTAATTTGGCCTTGGTGGTGTCATCTGCTTGTCTCACTGTAGATCGATTCTGTGGAATATTCTCGAAAAAGCGATAACATCTACATGCAAACAAGTTGGATGCAAAACCTGATCCCGAAAAGTTACATAGTGCCTCTTTAAACTCATGGAGCGAGTTGTTCAGCGATCAGACTTAAAATTTGTTGTTTTTCAGTCCCCCGTAATATGTTTTTTCCTTCTTTTTTTCTTCGTATCAGCCAGCAGTCCCTGATTGGCTAATCCACCCGTCAGTCACGGACGCGAATATAGAGATTCGGTGGCCAGACTCAGTCAATACTTCATAAAGAATTGAAGAAGGGTGTATTCTGGATTCCGGGCAATAGCATTTGTAGTTGGACAGATCAAAAACTGAGTTAAGTTTAAAAATATCCAGTAGATAAAAGGTTTGTTGAATCTATTTGAAACAGCAGATGACATTTGAGGTTGTTTTTCAATTTGGACGATTTCATGAAGGTTAATCGTAATAGAATCTGGGATGTGTGAGTGTGACTTTGAGAGAGTTCGACAGATGAGCACCAAAAGACAAAGACAAAGCAGAGGCAGATGTTCATCAGTCCTCCGCCATCGCCGCTCCTCTGTGCACTCGTCTGTGGAGTGAGGCATGTCCGGAACAAGCTCCACTTCACTGAGTCACCGCGTCATTGGTCATATACTAGTTTGGAGCAACTTTGGAGCTAACACCCTCATGAAATTTAATCAAATCAAGAGTCATCCATCCAGTGTGACTGACCCACCCTGCGGAAGAATCTCATTTAACCGCTTGTATCTGCCATCGTGTTCGCTCGGTCATTACTCAAAGCTCATGACCATAGGTGAGGACAGGAACGTAGACTGACCAGTAAATCCAGAGCTTTGTCTTCATAACTATATAATACTATAGAAAAAATGTGTAGTCAAGAATGATTTCAGCATTACAAAAACACTGGACATGATGGCCAAGTTGGTTCTCAAGGTTCTCAAAACGATTATCCAATCAGAAAGCAAAATGAGCCTCACACGAACCTTCCATTTAGGTTGCCAGTTCCAATGTGGAAATCCAGTTTTTTTAAACCTAAAAGGACTGTCTCTGGTCTGAATTATAACTGCATAAACCCCATATAACACTCTTATTTGACCTGGAGGAGGGCCTCTTCCTGCTTGTTTCCATGGAAATGTTGTTCTGCTTATCTATCTCCATGGAGAATGTTCTGAAGTTGTATGGTTTTCACTTTCTTTTCCCTTAAAATCATGCAGGTGTTATGGTCATGGCATCAGAATCAGTACTGACTAACGAGTCGATTTCTTAGTATCAAAATAGAGTTTGAAATTTAACATCGTAACAATTCATACTTCTTTTAGTGTTTATACTTGGGTGTTTAATCACGATTATCTCCTTTGCCTCATCCTCCATCTCTACATCTGTCATATATAACGAGGTTGCATGGGGCTGATGCTGCAGATCCTCTGTCGGAGCCGGCCTGCCCGTGTGTGCTTCTGTGTGTGCGCTCCACAGTCAGGTCCACAGGATGTCTGCAGGCAGGGCTCACACACACTCATTCTCCACGATGCACCTCATCACAGCCCCCGCAGCATGTCAACATCACACTTACTCAGACAAGATGCGGGCGCAAACACAGTACAGCAAGGTCGCACAGGGAATTTCAATGTAGATCTAACCTCAGCCTGGGTATACAATGGAAATGTGCAATGATTTTTACTTAAAATGTCTAAAGCGGTTAAAATATGCTGGCTGTACATGATATTTTTTCAGCTTGCCTTCTGTGCTAGTGCTAGTGACTGTTAGCTTTACTTTGACGGCAAAACTACGCTCTAGTCTTATCTCGATGAAGAATTAGGATGCTCAGAACGAATTTGGACCACTCTTCATGTTTAAAGTGAGTTTTACTTTTTGTACAATTTCACCAACTGGATTTAACTAAGCAGAAGCTACCCATCCTCCAGTTGGTCAGGTTTAGAATTTTCAACAGTCTGTGCTCAACACAATGCATCAGCTGACTACGCCCTATACTGAATTGCTATGTCCATATCATAGACTGTATAAAAAAGTGGACTAGGGAAGTGTGACGTCACCCACAGCGTCCAGCTCCAGTCAAATGAAGCTCATCGGAGGCAGCAGTTATAGGAGCAAATTTGGAGCCGAGTTTCCATATTTGGAATTACGACCACGAGTATCAGAGCAACCAAAGAGCCGATCCAGAGTGAGGCTGTTGAAGGTAACGCCTATTCCCCCCTGCATTGCTGGTTTGGCAGGGGGCGAGTGCCTTAGCAACGCTGTCAATCAAACCTGTTGCTAACGCGGCGACCTCGGGGGAAGAAAAGCAGCTGATTTGTCTGTTATTAACGTTCATATCTTGATTTATGGACACAATCGCAAAAAATAAAATACCAGGATCATGTAGAGCAGGTCGATACAAACATTTTAAGATCAAAATGACGAGTCTGACAGCAGCAGTTACAGAGAGAGGGGTCAGTGGAGCTGGAAGCGTGATGATAACGTCCTATTTGGAACGCTGTGACTAGCAGGTTAGCTATTAAAGTTTAGCTATTTTATATATTGTCCATATCCATTGTCCATATCCAAATCATACATAAATGTGTCCATAAAACAAAAAAAAACAGAAAAAGGCTTGGGTTTGGTTAAAATGTATGTCACTGAGCTAAATTTAGGACAAAATCATAATTATTTTTAGTCATTCTCAATGGGAAATGATTTATATTACAGACCAGCAGAACAAACAGTCAGAGAGAGAATCATAGAGTTAATTAAATGTCAGTATCACAGTAAAGATCATATGCAAGTATTTTATCTTAACTAAACTATTATAACTTAAGTATTATAATACCCTCAGCCATATTTACATATCCCTGTACAAATTTACAACAGTGAGGAAGTGATACAGTGAAAGAACAGGGTTTTTTTTTTCCGTCCAATCTTTCATCGGTCTGCAGATAGTGTCCTAAACATCACAGTCCGTTCATTCAACATAGTACGTAACTTAGCTGAGCGGGCTTGCCTCTCCACAGACCCGACTCTGACTCCTCCTGCTTGATTCCATGGATATGTTGTTCCACAGTACAGCACAAAACCCCTATCTCCTTGGTTTTAATGATCTTTTTCTATCGAATCATGCAGGTAATGTGGTTTAAATTTGACCACCTCATTTCCTGAACACCTCCTTTATTAACTGAACGCCCTCCTTTACACAAGGACAACTATTTCGAGTCTATCCATCTCAGTATTGCAACAATTCATGATCTCTGTCCATCTCTATTGGACAATCCATGATCTCTGTCACCTCTATAGAACTATTAGGCCCACAAACATCTGATGAGGGCCAGATACTACAGTAACATGCCACCTCCAGAAATAAAAGAAACATGTCATTTATCATAACTTAACTCTTGACCGATCACTTCTAAAACCCCCCCCCTCCACCTTCTTGAAATTGACAACTTCTTCCACCGCTGCCACATTGTTTTTTCTATTTCATTCCATTTCGTCTGAGTGACTTGTTTAATAATTCCTAAACTGCAGACACATATTGAAAACCATTCTAGTGGAAAGACTCTATTAGGAATACACTGTACATTGTGAATCTGACTGAGCAGCTGCTGCAGATTTGAATCAGCAGCCCCAGTCACTTTCTTTTGTGTGATAAAACTCCATTGTGTTCCTTTTAAGGCCACTCAGTGTGATCTGTGCTGATAATCCCGTAATAGTAAGCCCATTTTGAAACACCACATTCAATTCTGTGATGTTTGGAGGTCCAGACTTTGAATGTTTTACACAGCTGTCGATGAGAGCCCAATAGTGAGTCATGAACACTTATGGTGATTGGGATTAGTCAGTGTGGTATGAAAAGGAGTCTGGTTATAATAATTGGCCTTATTGTTATCTTTAATCATGTATTATACTCCGTCGTAGTTAAAGCTAACTGACTTTTTCCAGGATTGTCCTTAGTTTATCCCTAAACCAACTGGAGCTGGTATTTAAATTATTTTAGATACTTTTCCTCAACCCAAAACATATACAGGGTGGCCCAAAAGTCACTGACACTTTTAAATCTTCAATAGCTCCTATAATTCATAAGTTATACTCACCAAATTTTAGCAGCAGGTAAACTGAACCTTCCGAGAATTTTGGCAATATATACGGTTATAATTGTTCACTTACACTTGAACTTATCACTACTTAAACTAAGGGAAGTTAATAATGTTTTTTAGGTGCCCACAATTTTCGGTTTCACACTGTATAACCCTATCCGACACACTTTGCATAACATTTGAAAGCATTTCCCGGCTTATGGCTCTTATTTGATCCTCTATATTACGTTTTAAGTCGGTTATTATCTGAGGTTTATTCACAAACACGAAGAAATCGGGTCTAGTCAGGTCTCGGGAGATCACATGCTTCACCCTGTCTTTGAAAACGACTTATTATTCCTTTTAATGGCATTTACGTACATGTACAATGAGGGTTCTTTCCTCTGTGCTATATTTGCTTGTATTAATGTCGGAAGGGTAGTTCTAAATGCTCTGACAAAATAAACTGAAAATATTTAGAAACAAAACAGTTATTTTTCGGCTGTCAGTGACTTTTGGACCAGCATGTATAAAGAAGAATTCTTCCAACTGAGGCAGTCCTGACCAAACCTAGCTCGAGATTTAGTGATGGGTCCTCTGGTCGCTCACTGCTCCTGTCAGGTTAGTCCAGTAGAGATGAAGGATTGGTCAAATGCAGAGGACACATTTCGTCTGCAGTTGACCCAACGTTAAAGTTAAGGTACAATATACAGTATGGGTGAACTATGTAACTTTAGTGGTATTAGTGCCTCGACTTTGACCCTGGTAAAAATCTCATGAATAGTGACACTTCCATGGATTTTGTTTGTTAGTATTTTGACCTGAAAGCCCTTTGAGGTTTCGTGTTAAGTGGTTTTAGCCGTAGGATATTCCAACCTTAAGCATAGAGCTCTGTTGGCTTACTGCACTAAAACAATGTGTAGGTGTCACAATTAAAATGAAAATGCATACATAAACAAGTTCAGCATTGTGTAAAAATACAATTTTAATATTATAAATAATACATTTGTAGAATTTATAATAATAAAAAAAAAACACACTTTACTTTTATAGCAACAATATCACTTTTTCCACTATTCCATGGAAATAGAAAATTAAAATCATACTTCTCCATTTTACACGAAGCTAAACACTGTATGCCATACGGTGCTTAAAATCAAATCTCCTCCTGTGATTTTTATCTTCTGACAAATAATTTTTGTATGTTTTCTGGCAAAGCTCTGTTTCTTGCTTTAAACATAAGTAACAGTGTCTGCAATTCTATAATGTTTTTAAGTTTCAGTTTTTTTTTTTGACGCTCTGAGTCCCCCTTCCGGTTTCTTTCCCCGCTAAGCCACGCCCCCATCCCGCTAATGAAACTAGTGCACATTGCATCGGGTTTGTGAAGTTGTAATTTCTTGTTTTATATCCTACTTTTGCAGATCCATGAAAAATAGTCGGGCGAGAGCATAGGTGACATAAGTTTTTGGATTGAGCATTGTACAGACTGATCAAAGGTGTTCTGCATAAACCAGACTTATAGAGACTTATCCATGCATTTGTCTCCAGTAGGTTAGACTACTGTAACGTCCTGCTCACTGGCCTCTCCAAACGAGCCTTAAGACAGCTGCAGTACATCCAGAACACTGCTGCTCGGGTCCTGACAAGAACCAGGAAGTACTTCACACATGTGTCCTGTGCTCAGGTCTCTGCACTGGCTCCTGTGGCTGAGAGAATAGACTTTAAAGCAGCTCTGCTTGTGAACAAGTCTCTCCATGGACCAGCACCAAAGTACATCTTGGTGCCACATGAACCATCTCACACTCTGAGGACTTCAGGGACCGGCCTCCTGCTGGTCCCAGAGTCAGGACTTAACATGGGGAATCAGTGTCTCAGTTTTACGCAGCTAAAACCTGGAACAATCTTCCTGAAGATGTGAGACAGGCCTCGACTTTGACAATGTTTAAATCCAGAGTTAAAAGAGTTCTGTTTAGCTGTGCATATGACTGAAAGCTTTACTCTGCACTCTTCTGTTTTATTATAAATTTTATGATGATTATTTGTGATTATTTATGTCTTGATTTATGTGATTTTAATGTCATTCTTATTCTGTAAACCATTTTGAATTACTTTGTGTATGAATTGCGCTATAGAGATAAACTTGCCTTGCCTGATACTGCTACTGCTAACCGTGGGGAGTTTTCAAATAGTGGGAGAGATTGCAAGGTTACTCAAACATGCATGGTTATAAAATATAAAACACATGGATATAACATATAGAACCTCTTCAGACATGAGGAATCAACATTATAACGTGGCAGAAAGCTGGCAATGAGACAGTGTAATCTGACATTTGTCCAGGACACTGTTTTTGCGACCAAGCCTCCCATCCAAAGGCCATTTTTTTTTTTTTTTGATGATAGAAAGCGCCAAAAAGCCAATTTTGTGTAATACATGGGACAGTTTAATAACTTTAAATGTGCGTGTGTTCCATGTGTACTATCAGGTACTCTGTAAAACGCTGAAGGAATTACCAGTATTTATTATAGTAATATATGAAATAATGTTTATGAAATATTTAAAAGCAACAATTTGTATCTTTTAAAGCCACTTTGATATTAACTGGTTCTGGCTTATTGTCTCTTTCATGCGCTTCTAATGTTTATTTAGCAGCTCCGTTGTCATTCTCTCCTTGTTTGCCACCAGTTTAGTTCCATTCCCCTGGCTGCGGTGAGGCTTTCATCCGCATGGCCCCAGCGCACATGGCGAGTACAAAGCCCCTGTCTGCTTATACTATGCATCCGGGTTTGGTGCGAGTTTCCCTGTTTCCATTTCACAGTGCGGCCGCTGGTGGTTCTGAGGGGGTCGCCTTGAAGAGCTAATCTTCAAACACAATGAAGAACAAAAGACGCATTCAGAGAGGAACAGGGAGTCAGCAGCGACCGGGAATACGGCAGAGTACGAGGTCATGTGATGTGTAGGATATCGAAGAGCACGTTTTTGTTTTATTTGACCTTTACTAAATCAAGCTGTACTGGATGCTGTTTTTGATGTTTCAGAGTCATTACGTTTCTACGGTGGATTTCACTCCTAACACATATTTAGAGGGTCATGTTCCTTTTATTGTTTTAAAAATGCTGTATTCGCCAAAACAATGTACGTTTTTGATGCTCTGAGTCCCGCCCTTTTCTGTTGCATCCCAGGTTCAGTCACTCCACCTCCAAAGCGCCATCACAATACAATTTGCTTGCGTTCCGCTAATGAAACTATTGCACATCACATCAGGTTTGTGAAGTTATAGAGCAGGGGTGTCACTCATTTTCACTGAGGGCCACAACGGCAAAATGGTTGCCATCGAGGGCCAGATGTAACTGTAAAGCTGCATAAATGTCATTAAATGTTACTGAAATGTCATGTAAAATAAATGTAACTACTTTTTAACTTGTTAAATAACTGTTTCTGTACTTCTTACTTGAAAAACTGACAAACTTGTTTTAAAATGACAGTCATGCCTCTTAATTTACCTCCTCGTGGGCCATATAAAATGACGTGGCGGGCCACATTTCGCCCCCGGGCCTTGGGTTTGACACACATGTTATAGAGTTTTGTTTTGTATTGATTTCACATAAACCTCCTTTTTAAAAAAACAGTGTCCAGATGACTACCTTTGAAACCTTTTCTAACTTTATAAAACCAAATACAATGTCTGAGATACAAAAATCCTTGACAAATAAAATGTACCGTTGTATTTTTTAGGATTAGTTCCAGACAGTACACTCAAACCATTTGTTTTCTCTGCAGGCTGGCACAGGAGGGGAAACTAGCGGGACAGGGACAGACTTGAGCCTGGCTGTAGCCGAGTGTGGCAGAGTTGAGCAGAAGTCAACTTTATCCAAATATGAAGCAATATCACTGAGCTAAGAGTCAGACAGTTAAGAAAAAACAAACAAACGTACAAACTCGCTCATTGTTAAGTTCCTGAGGAGGACTTGTGACATCACTTGAGCAAAATGAACTTAGATAAGCGATTTGTTTCTCTTGTTCTAAATTTACACAGTTTTGAAGAGTGTGATTCTAAAAAAAAAAAAAGAAAAATCATTAACTTTTCCACATTTTTTCCTCAGGAGTAACTCGTTCTAACTTCCAACTGTTCCTCTGATTAGGAGTATCCAGCAACCGTTGTGCACAGAGCCATTTCACGCTGCATATGAGGAGCAGTGTGATTGGTCAAACATGGACACAGACTTGGATTGATAATGGCTTTTACTTTAAAAAGAGTTCCAGAAATACCTTTGCTCTAGAGTTGCTGTTAGTACAGTACAGTCTGAAAGCTATTATCAGGAAACATTACGAAGCTGGTGACCTTTCCAAAAGGCTTCACTCCTCAGAATCCTTCAGTGATATAAGTGTTCTCTCTGGACCAACATGGGAACTCACTTAGGCACTTGAACAAAATGCACTTTGGTTGAACTGCTTTGTAATTGACAAAACTCACAAAGGCATGTTTTTCATGCTTCAAGTTGAACAGAAATAACATGAATCAAATGTAAAAAGAGAGATGCATCTATCACAGTATGTATCTTTTGGAATAAACTATTAATGGGGTGACAGTGGCTCAGTTGAGAGAGTGTTTGCCCATTGATACAAAGGTTTAAGGTTCGAAACACGCTCTCGGCATAAACTTCACTGGTAGAGTGATCAATCCCACTGACCCATAGGTTGGCAGTGCAATTCCAGCTCCAACATATGAATACTGTTGGGCAAGACACTCAACCCACCTCGCCCTCAGTGTCTGTGTACACCGGTGTATGAATGTGTGTGTGAATGTGTGTGTGAATGGCCGAGTGTTTCCTTGATGTAAAGCGCTTTGAGTGCCTAGAAGGGGGTAAAGTGCTATATACAAATGTGGCCATTTACTATTTATTCACTAATGCATTACTTATCTAATATGTAATTATGGCAATGGAAAAATATACCTCTATTTGAAGTGCTATGAATTGATGGTATTGACTTTATTAAAGCCCCACTGTGTAACTTATTAGCCAAAAAATATATTTAAATTAAAGAATGTTTTGTTTTGTTTTTTCACCTTAAATGAAAAAAAAAAAAAAAAAAAAAAAAAATTATTAAATTATTAAATTATTTGACCTGGATCTCCCACTTGTCTCCATGGACATGCTGTTCCATTGACTATAACCTTCCACAGTATGACATTAAAATCTCCATGGAGAAAGTTCCAAAGTATGGTTTTAACTTTCTATTTCCATGGAATCATACACACCTCTAGAAAGTTACAAGGCGTTAGTTTAATTAGACAGACATTATTGCTGAAGATAGTAATAGAAAAGTAGCAACCACCAACTTCCATCTGAGGTACACATAGAACTTTTCAGGTGGAGAAAGTTATTTGTGAGTATATTTTATATTCTGTCCATACTGTAGGTGTGTCAAAGCCTATTTTTAATTTGTCTTACCTTATCTTTATTTTATCATAGTTTATAATATTCTTTGCTTTATGTTCCTCCATACTGACAAAGTTCCTTATTTGTGTATTTTGTTCAGTGGATTCTAATAGTAGATTCTCTGAAGCCGAGGCTAAAACGTCAAAGGAGATCAAAGCGAATGTTGAAAGCTAATTACTATTATTGAACGCACCAGTCAGGAAGGACGCACAAACATTGCCTTACATAAATACAGACCTGTTTGTTTTGCATAATTCATATTTACCTGGAATCGAAATATACACAGAACCATATAATGCTCCTCGACAAACTATTCATCTCCAGCGTTTCTGCTTAGCGACACCTGGCAGAGATGTGACAGATAATCTATGCCAACACCAATCGCCCTTTTATTCACCACATTCACTCGTAGGAAAAGGTGAGTGAAGTGTCGTACCCAAGGACTCAACAGGTCAGAAACCATCTTGACCATTTTTTTTTTAGCTTCTTCTGCTTCGACCAATAAGCTTCAAGAATTCTGCATGTTATTCCACTTTTTTCCCGACCGTTTTCAGTGAGAGGCGAAAGAAATTCAATTCAAAGTGCGACATTTATGAATCTGGTATATACATATTTTCTTAACCAACTGTAACCATTTTACTTTACTTAGACCTATAAATAATCTCATACTTACAGTAAATGTATCTGTGGAAGCCCTGAGTGGCAAGCGAAAAAAAATGGCACATTATTTCTAACTTATTATTTTTTACCTTTTTTATTTTTGCACAAATAGCAAAATTTGTTCTCGCCTTTTCAACAGCTATTTTTTTTTTTTTTTTTTTCTTTTTTTTTTTTTTTTTTTTTTTTGCACTATTAGTGTAGCTGATGACAAAAATAAATAACAGTTTAAAGCAGGGCTGTCCAAACAACAGCCCCCATAGACCAATTTTTGCTGGTCCTCAAGTCTTCTCCTAAACTGGTCCAATTGATCAGGAAGTATTTTTTTTACTACAAACTGAAGAGATTCTACCTCTATAACCTGAATAACATCATATTGCACTGTGACACAGACCTAAAAATAATCTTCCAAGTCTTATTAAAGGTACAATGTCTCTATCAAACCTGTGTTAAATGCACCATTTGACTCCCTGTGGCCCTCCGCTTCAAATATGTTTCAGTATTTGTCCCTTGGTGGAAAAAAAAGTTTGGACACCCCTGGTTTAGAGGCTGTTTTCCCAGTATATTAGTTTAAATTCCAAAGTCAAGCAGACACAGTTGAGTTGAATGCAGGAGGTTCAAGACCCATTTCCCGAATTGCGTTTTTTTTCACTTTGACTAAGAATGTCAAAAAGCCACAACCTTGTCCTTACATGAGTTTTATTTTGTGGGATTGTTTTTAATTGACTGCAAAGCAAAAATGAAAAGCGCTCCATAAATAAAGTTTGACTGGTTGATTGAACTTGGGTGGCTACATACGTTCCATCCATACCATACATAACCTATACATTGTGTGACTGTGTAATTGTTGATTCATACTCACTACTCACAGACAAAATAAAACTCATGAACTGCCAAGATTGTGGCTTTTTGGTGGTTTTATTCAAAGTGAAGAGTACATACACTTCAAAAACACAATTGGAGGAGACGGATCTTCAACCCCAGCCTCCCACATCCAAATTGATTTTAGACTTTTTTATCAGCCACACCAACAATGCAAAAAAAAAAAAAAAAAAAGAAAAAAAACCCTGCAAGCTTACATCAGAGAGAAAAAACAGAAAATTGAACCTTTTTTTTTTTTTTTTTTTTTTTCTGCTTGTCACTTAGGGTTTCCGTATGTAATTAATTATATGGTGCTCTGAAAAAGTCTGTAGTATAAACTCATCTAATTACTTCTCAAGTCAAGTCATTGCAAGCTAAGTCTAATTAAGATATGTCTAGCATTCACCTAAACATTTCAAAAGCATATGTTGACTTTATCTTTCTGCTTTAGTGTAATTACTGTGTGCAGGCAGCTTGTTTTCAACACCAATTGGCTAAATGACAAATGCGTTAAAAACATTTGTAGGTAGCAAAAAAAGTGTGGTTTGTTTTTTGTTTTTTTTTAGCTGAAAGGAATCTATTGAGAGCAGATGTCTGTAATATAAAAAATATGTTCGTTTGAGCTTATCTGTGGATCGCAGTGGAGCAGTCAGAAAAACCGACATTGACGCACACTGTGAGAGCGACATATTTCTCTAGTCACACTACGAGGCGAGAAATGGATTTGATCAAAATGTGCTCAAAAGGAAGCAGCAGCTCATAGTATCGTACCCAGTCGTCTCTCACCTCCATTTAGACTCTGAATGAAAGGACACGTATTACGCAAAACTTTACTTTTTGAGTTTTTAACCATGTACTGCTGTCCCCTCATCAAAACCAAACCTCGAGTTGTATTTTGTTTCATTCATGCTTGTTTCATTAAATCCATTTATCCAGGGCCGAGTCATGATGGCATCAGTCTAAGAAGGGACACCCAGACTTCCCTCACCCCAGACACGTCCTCCAGCCCCTCCAGTGGGACCCCAAGGCGTTCTCAGGCCAGCCGAGAGACGTAGTCCTTCCAGCGTGTCCTGGGTCTTCCCTGGGGCCTCCTCCCGGTGGGACATGCCCAGAGCACCTCTCTAGGGAGGTGTCCAGGAGGCATCCGGAGCTCATTAAATCTTAATATCATCTTCTCTGAGCACTCAAAAATGCTCAGTTTGAATTTTGCCTGGATTGTTGTGTCATAGGTAGAAGATATTTTTGCAACCAAAGACTTGTAATTGAACAAATGCAAGATAGACAAGTCTGTAAGTCGGTTTCAACTGGCGTGAGTCGAACAGTTATTAGTCCATTCTTATACACAGTCTATGCTTGATACACATACAGGACTGACCTTCCAAAATTCAAAATCTTCACCAGGACCATTGACTTAAATCACGAGGCATCTGAAGTAGTTTGTGTCCTGTCAAAGTTAAAGCCAACGGCTGCATCAATCACGAGGAGCTCTCTTCAATGGAACTTCAGCACATTAATACACAAGAGCACCCGTCGGCCATGATGGATAACTGTAGCCCGGCGCGGTCTACATCCTGGAATTGTGACAAGCATTTTGGATATGACACTATTTATCATCGGCCAGCGTAAACAGCTTTTAAACATCTCTGAAGTGCAAATAGTCGCCCGCATTAACTATAAGCTAACTGTCTCTGATGCAGGATTTACGGATACCTTTCATTTATATATACGATGTTCTCCCACGATGGTACCCTGATGTCCGCTGATTTGGAAATGTCATTACTATTGCTCTTTCATAGTCTTACCTCAGATGGTAAACGATGCTAAAAATACAGCAGTGTGACTTTGAATTTACTTGAGTTATGTAACTTTTCAACTGCTTGTCTCCATGGAGATGTTATTGAGATGTTATAGAGCAGTGGTCCCCAACCTTTTTCTCATCGCGGACCGATCAACGTTTGACAATGGGGGTCACGCTATCGTAATGTTTATGTTAAACCTTCCCTGTTTCAGTCCCCTGACCGTGGTCGGGAAACACAGGGGAGAGCCGTCTTCTCCAGGGCCGAAGGGTCGCTCCTCCTTCGTTTTACTCCCTGTTCTTTACCTCAGTTGTTGTTTCAGCTGTGGTGCGAGCTGAAAGACCCCAGGTCTGTTGCTCAAGAGTTGGCTGCTTTATTGTCTCTACTGCACCGTAATTACACATCAGTTCCACCGTCTTTTTCCAGGTACCACTCCAGACTCACACACGTCGCTTCTTCGCTCAACCACACGCCACATGCGCCACATGCACCCGCACGTCACCTCTCACTCACGCTCACGCTCCACACTGAACTAAAGCACAGAGGAGCTTTCAAAAGATTCAGATATGCCACAAATACATTTAGAAAGTGTTATTTTCATGAACATTTCAGAATATGGAGTCAATGTCAAGAAACCTTAATATTTCACATAGAGCTGTTTTTCCTTTAGCTTCTGCTGTTTGTGCCGCTAAGACTCACAAGACTTACAAGCTCTCCCCCCTCCCTCGACCTCTCTGCCCTGACGCTCTGACTGTTGTGCGGCGGACACACATCTAGCACAGATATAACAAACTCGTCGTTATATCAAATGGATTTATGTGGCGATTTCCTCTCAGGATTTTCATTATATATCTACGGACGAGCTTATTAGCGTATCATGTGGAGCGGGCAAAAGTCACTTCGAGAAAATACGGTCGCTGATAAATTATTTACTGTTTTTGGTCGGCGGCCTGGTAGAAAATGCGTCACGGACCGGTACTGGTCCCCGGCTCGGTGGTTGGGGACCACTGTTATAGAGTGTTCCACAGTACAGAATGAAACCTATCTGTCTTGCATTTATCTAATGACGAGTGTTAAGAATCAAAAAATACAATGAATTCTTACTGTGAGCGTGATTTCCTCTCCACAGATCTGACCCGTAACTTGGCGTGCTTGTCTCTATAGAATTAACACTGCAGGCAAAGCAACTAACATATCCATGGAGACTAGAAAGTGGCAAATCCTCCACTAGAAAAAGTTCTGTGGTGCAGCTTTAACATTGTGGTATATGGAAAAAAGTTAGCAACTGTTGGATTGAATCTCTGAAAGGTTCTATATGATAAACTGATTTCTTGAACTTTAAGCGTTTCTTGTTCACTCATGAAAACATACTGTATAAACTTTCTCATGGAAGGTGCATCTGCTTATCTGGAATGTTCCTCACTAAGGAATTAAACTTATCAGTGTTTTTATTGCTCAAGAAAGAAAGAAGGGAAGGAAAGAAAGGTGTATTCTTACAGTGAGTGGAGTTGCCTCTCCACAGAGCTGACCTGTTTCTGTGGATTTAAGTCAGTTTAATGACGTTCTATATTCTAATCTAAGCAAAGCAATAACATCTTCATGGAGACAGGCCATTGGTGGTGTCCAGTGCAAGAAGTTAAATGTGCAAACTACCTTCATAATGTATTTCTTTCTAATAACTAACTTTGATGCTAGCTATCGTTTTATGCCTCATTTCAAGTTTTGCACCCTCCACCGTTGAGAGTGCAGCACCTACTCACGCTTGTTTTTAAAGCACTGCAATCAGGCTTGAATTGCACTTAACTGAGCTGAATTAAAATCCACTAGGAACCCTCCCCACAAAGGACTTAAGCACATCTTTGCCACATGAGTCACCCAAATTGGCTTTCAATAACCACATTCACAATGCAGCACAGCCGTCCAAACATTTGCACTGAAACATGCATTTATCTGCGCCTTCAGACTATGGCAAGATGGATATGTGGGAATTGTTTATCATTATACAGCCTGAACAATGTCTGCTGCACAAAAAGAGGTAGTCATAATATAATGAGCAATGTGAAAAATAGGCAGTTGTACATTTGTGTGATGTGGCAGAGTAATAAATGCGATAACGGTTATGAAGAAAAATGTGTTCTCTCGGGACCAATAAGTGATGTAAAAATGGGTTTCGAAATGTTGAGGGAAATATGAAATTATATCCAAAAGTGTGAATGGCTTTGAGTTTTGGTGCAATGAAAAAAAAGGATGTGGTCACTGTGGGGCTATAAAAAAGGCCTGAACTGTGAAAATGTGTTATTTCTTTATAATAGCTCATAAAAAAATAATTATATATGTATACATATATATATATCTACATATATGAAGGGGGTAGTCATACTGTGCTGCTGTCAATACATCAATGTAAATGAGAGGCCTATGATTTCTTCATCAACTGGCATGTTAAATTACATATTCCCACTCCTGCTTCACAGTGATTAACCTACTTAAACAAGAAGTGACAAAGTTTTCTTTCAGATTTACTTTGTTGTAACTTTTCTCTGGAGATGTTATACCTTTACGTGAAATGAAATGAGTATTGTCTGTGTAATGAATAAAACTTGGATAGCCAGAAAAGCAGGAGATGCCACTAGGCCGAGTCACAGATCAGATCTGTGTAGAAGCAATCTCGCTGATGGATATGTGTAGCCCTCTGACTATAGTTCTACACATCAGTTTAGGATGGCTCTCGCTGAAGAGTTTGGAACCAGTCATTGGAGCGTTCAAACAAATTCACGTTGATTGGTTGATTGCCCTCGGTCACTGAGAACATGCTTGACGTGTTCAGAAGACAGTAGTTGAAGTGAGGACATGGGCGGTGTGTGTACAGAAAAGGACACGTGCAGTTCTTCCTCCAGTTCTATAAATGTCGATGTTTGTTCACTCTAACTATGATTGATGTCTTCTAACTGCACGTTATTAACCCCTTGTTCTTCGGTCAACAACTCATCTCTCAGAAACTTGCAACACACTTTACAATAAAGTCTGTGTCCTTAGATATTAATGATGCCAACCCCAGACTATTTCAACTTTGTAAGGTTGAAATGTGGGCAGATTGTATAAATACCAAAAAAAAAAGGATAAAATGTCTTCACTAATATTTCATTTTACGGTTTAAAAATGGGAAAATCTGGTAATGCAGCTTTAAAGGTGCTCTTTGAAACTTTTCTGGTCAAGTTGCTTTGCTTCATGGGAATATTATTACTTTGCATCAAATCTTCCAGAGGCATTACACTTATCAAATCATTTTATTGCGAAACATGGATTCTGACACGCACTAGGCCTGAGGTGTTAGTCAGTTTAAAGTGAGACTAAAAACATAAACTCCATCCACATCCACATTTCGAATAGAGCTGCTAAAGAAAAGAGCGAGGAAGGGACATTTTTAATCACAATGCTGCACATTTATGTAGGTTGAAGTAAAACTGCCAAAAAAAAAATGACTTGGAACTGCAGATAATACTATTAAAACACCATATATGCAAAAAAAAAAAAAGTACTTTGACATAGACAAACGAAATTGGCATGATGGATTGAAATAGTCTGAGGTTGGCATCATTAATATCTAAGGACACAGGCTGATGAAGACTTATTATAAAGTGTGTTGCAAGTTTCTGAGAGATGAGTTGTTGACCGAAGAAAAAGGGGTTAATAACGTGCAGTTAGAAGACATCAATCATAGTTAGAGTACATAGAACATCGACATTTATAGAACTGGAGGAAGAACTGCACGTGTCCTTTGTCTTTTCTGTACACACACTGCCCATGTCCTCACTTGAACTACTGTCTTCTGAACACGTCAAGCATGTTCTCAGTGACCGAGGGCAATCAACCAATCAACGTGAATTTGTTTGAACGCTCCGATGACTGGTTCCAAACACTTCAGCGAGAGCCATCCTAAACTGATGTGTAGAACTATAGTCAGAGGGCTACACATATCCATCAGCGGGATTGCTTCTACACAGATCTGATCTGCGACTCAGCCTAGTGGCATCTCCTGCTTTTTTGGGCAATCCAAGTTTTATGCAATACTCTGGAACGGAACTGAAGAATGAGCGGCGAAACGTCTTCACTCGAAATCTCATCCAGTTGACAGAATTAAATGTTTCTTTTACTATGGATCATACCTGAACAAGCGAAGCATTACACAAGTTTCAAGTAAAGGTATAACATCTCCTGGGAAAATTTACAACAAAGTTCATGTGAAAGAAAACTTTGTCACTTCTTGTATAATAGGTTAATCAATGTGAAGCAGGAGTGGGAATATGTGTAATTTAACATGTCCGTCCACTCTACACAATGAAAAATCATAAGCCTCTCATTTACATTGACAGCAGCACAGTACGACTTGGGAACTCATTATGCTACTATAATAAACCTGACTTCAACCTGACTAGCAGCAAAATAAAGTTATGCATCTACATCTACTACTATCTACAAACACAGTAGTAGAGATAGACCGATATATGGGTTGGCTGATACACCAGGCACTTTTTAACATATCGGCTATCAGCCTTAAATCTGCAGCCAAGGCCGATACTTTATTTGGGCAAACCAGATGCCTAAAGAATCCATATAACGCTTTATTCGAACATTTTAATGTGAAAAGGACACTGTACAAAACATGACTACACCTTCTCTTATCCACTTTGTAGTAAAACCGAGCTGTGGATGAGTTTGTAGTCACTTCTAATTATATAAATTGGGGAAAATAATCAGAATCAGAAGTGCAGGATGCTGATTTCAAGTTCAAGTATCTTGGGGTCTTGGTCACGAGTGAGGGAAGGATGGAGCGTGAGATTGACAGGTGGATCGGTGCAGCGTCTGCCCCGCCGGTGGGTCCTGGTTCCTGTTCCCTTGTTCCCTTGTTCCTGTCCCATTCCTGCTCTGGATCCAGCCCTGTTCGTCCCTGCTTTTGTTTGCTGCCTCCCTGGTTGGCTCCGCACCTGTTCCTTGTTGCCAATCGGGGGGCAGCCTTTATATTCTGTTGAGTCCCTGTTCTGTTGCTGGATCCTTGTCTTCTGTTCATTTCTGTTTCTGCTCATGTGAGTTTTGGACACTCCTTTTTGTGCCGCAATTGAGTCCTTTTCACCACACTCGTGACAATGATAGGGTGAGGAGCTTGGTCACATGGGAGGAGCTCGGACTCGGTAGATCTGCTCCTCCTCAGTCAGTTGAGGTGCCTCGGGCATCTGTTCAGGATGCCCCCTGAATGACTCCCTAGGGGGGTGTTCTGGGCATTTCCCACCAGAAGGAAGCCCCGGGGAAAACCCAGGACACGCTGGAGGGACTATGTCTCTCGACTAGCCTGGCAAACGCTTTGGGGTCCCACTGGAGGACCTGGAGGACGTGTCTGGGGTGGGGAAGTCTGGGAGTCCCTGTTCAGACTGCTACACCTGCGACCCGGCCCCGGATAAGCGGAAGAAAATGGATGGATAATCAGAATCGGCCCTACATATCACCCTAAAAACATCAGCCTTCGGCCCCTCTTGATTCTAAACAATCGTATCGGCATTGGCTATGAAAAAAACCATATTGGTCGATCTTTACACAGAATTAACAACTTATATGAATGTAAATTAAATGCAAGTTAGATTTCAGTACCTAAAATAAAGTTTTACCCAATGATGTTTGTGAAATATATTTGTGAGAAGTTAAAAGACCAGGTACTATACAAAACTGACTTTTTGGAGCTTTCCTTCCATGTTATAACATTGTTCCCTCATTAAAAACAGCAGGTTTTAGATGTCATCCATGCATGTTTGAGTAATCTTGCTATCTCTCCCAAGCCCTCTTCAAACCCTCCTTATGGTTGGTGGTACAAACCTATCCAATACTCTGACTGCCTGCTTATTGAGTGCACTGACTTGTTTTATAGAGTGGCCTGGCTGGGTGACACCGGAAGAAGTGGGTGCTCCGTCTCACTCTACACACACATTTACTCAAAACAAGTCTGTGCGCGGTGAGATAGGAGGGCGAAACAGAGACTGATCCAGAGCTTGTTTGGGTGTTGTTCGTGCCCAATGTCAAACAGGCAGGATTTAATACTTCTACAGCCCTACCTGACTAAAGAGCATCGTGCTAGGTGAACAGTTTGCTCAATAATCCTTGCTGAGCTGCTCCATTTGTGACTTGAGAGATGCATTTGGATTTGTTGGGGACTCTGTGTGAGCTTTTAGCCATGTTATACCTCCTCAAAAACATACATGGATGGAGTCTATCCACCCATTTTCTTCCAGTTATCCAGGGCCGGGTCGCGGGGGCAGCAGTTTGAGCAGGGACTCCCAGACATCCCTCACCCCAGAAACATCCTCCAGCTCCTCAAGTCCTGCCCAGCTCCACCCCCCAGTTGATGAGCCACACCTTGTCTGCCAGCAATAAACTGGTGGCCCGGAGTCGCCACCACCACATCAGCGACAAGTGGGTCCTCCGCCACAGCAACTTTTACTTATTTGTGTATTATCTAGTTCTTTAATTTGGGGACACTTTTGAGTATTACTTCTGTAACAATAAATCTAATTTATCGTTTTGACCACGCCTCCACGCTCCCATTTTGTTCTACACCCCGTTTTCACATCACTTCGTTACGTGCCACCCCCCCTGGACAAAGTGGCAATGAAACAAAACGCAATGCTACGACTGATGAGGAAACAACGTTATAACATAGATCAGAAAAAAGTAACATGTTGTAAAGGAAATTCAAATATTGTGAGATTATTTTAACTTTTAGAAATCACTTGGTAACTAAAACTCATTTGGTTTGGTAGTAAAAGACGTGTTAGAAAACTTTTCACGTAAACCCTTTTGTTCCCTTTTGATTGCTAATCTTGTCAAGATATCAGCACATATACTACTACTGATAATGTACGTGCTGACAAATGCAATCAGACCAAACAGTTGCTTTAAGATCTCTTGTATTTTTGACTCCACATGTTACATCCTGAGGTGATCCAGCTCGTGAAGCCTCCAGGAGCTTGTCTGACCACACCTCAGGGCGAGTATCACATCCTTACTTTGAAATGTATGTCCTCTGGTTCATCTCAAACTATATAAACTTGGTGATTTCCATCATTCGGGGTCTGACATTAGGGGGAGATGCTGTCGGACCGTTTCCTGCAAGAAATAAACTTTTTGTCTTTGCTTCAACATTCATCAGAGCTTGCAAAAGGAGTCAAAAGGAGTTCCACGACAATGTAATAGCAATATGGGCTATTTAAGGTATACACAGTGCGTACAAGGAAACAAACAGTACACTATAACTCCACAAACCTGATGCAATGCGCAGTACTGTACTTTCATTAGCAGCATGCACACTGATTGTGTTGTGATAGCGCTTGGAATGGGGGTTGAGCAAGGTGAATAGCGACGTGTAATTCCCACTCTTTAACATCTTATCTAACAAGCTGACGCTCCTTTTCCCATTTCTATGCGAATACCAGCTTTTACTCACTTTACTTGAGGGCTCTTTATTAATTTTACACAATGCAGTAGCGCTTTCCAGACTTCTATAGTTTGACATATAAGAGACCTGACTCATACTTGAAATTGTGGGGTAATCACAAAGTGGCAGAATACAGTGTGCAGCAGAAGGCTTAAGTGACTTCTTAATAAAAGTTGCCACAGTTGAGTTCACACACTCGGGCTGACATTTTGTCGCTGGGGTCTGGGAGCTTTCTACAAAAACGCACACTTAATTGCATTATCAGAGCTCCGGAAGTCGGCGCTGCATGAAAGGAAGCTAATTATTAAACTTTGAGACGTCAGGCGAAAGCTTTCTCACTTCATGCAGGGAGGGCCCCATGCACCTTAAGGTAGGTGAACAAAGACCTCATCTGATATGGGTTTGAATAAATCTGACCAAAAGGGTTACTTAAATATGTGTTTGGGCTTCTTTTTGCATTTAAGCAGCAGTAGCCATATAGAGATAGTTAGATTAGTGACAATAGCATGTTTTTAGGTAGAACAATACTTTCTGGAGGGGTCAATATTTATCACTTTTTCTATGTAGTACTAGGAAATTTTTCGTTATTCTGTATTATAATGAGATTTGGCCTGTAGAAGGTTATATTATGAACTTCTATGACTCATTATATACACAAACTAACTACTTAAGTGTTGAATTCAGCTTAGGAGATACTTCTGCTTTATGGTTTGGTTTCAGTATTATTGTATTTACTACAACATGTCGCACTTCAAAAATTTATAGGGACACAAACGGATGTGAATTTAACACTTTCTGCTTGTCTCCATGAATGTCCCTGGAATGTTGCGCAGTATGGCATTGAATCTCCATGGAAACAAGCTGGTGAAGCCATCAGGCCAAGTCACTACTCTTAAGAATCTATTACTTTATTACTTTATTATCTTAGCAACAACCCCTGTTATTGTATAAATTCCTACCATTCTGTAGAACCATACACTGTATATATATAAATGGGCATGGCTAACCTGCTAGCTGCCGCGGTCTAAGTAGGAAGTCATCATTGACTCCAATTCACTTTACATTGAAAAACTGTTGTTCCTCTCTCTGTAACTGCTGCTGTCAGACTCGTCATTTTGGTCTTAAAATGTCCGTATTGACCCACTCTACACGATCCTGGTATTTTCATTTCACTATTGTTCAAGATATTAACGTTAATAACAGACAAATCAGGCACCTTCTTTCCCCGAGGTTGCTCCCGGTAGCATTAACACCAGGTTTGATTGACAGCGCTGCTAAGCTCCTGCTCCCTGCTAAACCAGCGGTGTGAACGGAAAGGGGCGTTACCTTCAATGGCCTCGCTTCAGATTCGCTCTTTGGTTGCTATGATACTCGCGAACCAAATTCCTAATATGAAACTTAGCTTGAAATTCAGTGATCAGATTGTTTTAAATATACTTTTACCCAACTGGAGCTCTTCAGAATCAATGTAGTGGTTCACGCTCAAGTCAAGTCTTCATTACAACTTCGACATTGCACAGTCTTGAAGGAAATTTTTGCAATCCCACGACGCAAAGTATAGACAGTTGAAAGCATAGCAAACATGCCATTGTTGCCAGAGAACAGGAATAGCAACAGCGAGAAAAAAAAAAAGAAAAAAGCAAACTTTCTGGTTAAAAATCCAAAGTATGGCATTAAACTTGCATATATGACATAATTCTTACTGTGAATGTGGGTTGCCTCTAGACAAATCAGATCTGCAACTGGTGGTCATTTTCTTGCCTCCATGGATACATGTAAGGCTAGTGCCATACTATAGTCATAGGCTTGACTTTGTGGAGCAACCAGCAGGTGGTTTCCCAGCAGTCTTTAGTTTCTCTGACTTGCTCATTTCCACCTGCTGCGTTGCCTTCATCTTTTTGTTCCTTCTTGCCCTAAAGTCAAACTGAACATTACATGTAGATCTTGTTGGATGCAACTGGATGGAATTGCAACTTCTGAACATAAAAAACCTGTCCAAGTGAATGAAATGAAATTGGTCGTTTTATAGTGAATGAAATTATAACAATCAGACGTTGTAACTCCAGCTTTAAGCGAGTAAAAGGTACTATTTAACCTGGAACTTACTTTCGTCCATCAATGAGCGAACCTGTGTGCCTTTTGCATTAGTTTAGTTTGGTTAGATTTTATTTTGTGCTTATAATAATTTAGTTCTACAGTGGTCCCTTGTTTATCGTATGTTCTAAAAATAACCCGCAATAGGCGAAATCCGCAAAGTAGTCAGCTTAATTTTTTACAATTCTATATGTTTTGAGGCTGTAAAACCCCTCACCACGCACTTTATACACTTTTCTCACACAGGCATTAACATTTTCTCACATTTCTCTCTCAAAGTTCAAATCTTCGTAGGAGCCTTTGTTGGTGCAGAACGTTTCAGCGACATCGTGGGTTTTGTCAGGGAGAAGACTTGCAAACATACAGCACTTAAGAGTCACACTGCGAGCGAACATTTATGTAAATTTGCACAGGAGACATGGCACAGAGGAGACTGATGGACAATGGTCTACAGTCTCTTAGCCAATCAGGACGCAGAACACAATGCACGTTCATGCCCTGTAAAAAAGCATGCAAAATTGTGCTAAAAAATTCCACAAAACAGCAA
Source organism: Periophthalmus modestus (assembly GCA_019594935.1). Taxonomy (NCBI): domain Eukaryota; kingdom Metazoa; phylum Chordata; class Actinopteri; order Gobiiformes; family Gobiidae; genus Periophthalmus; species Periophthalmus modestus. The sequence continues at coordinate 8,532,845 of JAIEZT010000054.1, forward strand.
GGAAAGATGAACCGCGTTATAGTGAGGGACAACTGTATTGACTTTTGCCTCCCACTTGTAATGCCACATGCTTAACAAGCCTCCAATAGAGTTGCATAATCCACCTTTATAACCAAACTAAAATGGCGGCATTGTCTCCCCATACCCTAATCTGAACTGGAGGCAACCCTGAACAAACTACAAAACTTGTCTAATTTTATTTCTGGCTGTGGGCTTGAGTTGGAGTGTGTAATTGGCTAAGCAGATAAGAATCGGCTGAGCTCCTAGAGAGAGAGAGTCTGTCTGCGAACGTGCTGAAAAAAACACAAAGGGACATGTAGCTGCTGCTTATCACCTCGGAGCAAAGCCGCGCTCGCTGTGAGATAAGGCCCGATAAGGAGCTGCCACTGTGACCAGTCCATCTCCCACCCTAGACTTTTTTGCCCTGTGCATCAAATGTAGAGTTTAATCTCAAATCTGGACCCACTTGTATGATAGGAGTGGACATATGCGAGGGCCATTTTGAAAGTGGGTTAGCGATTGGTAAGTACTTAGAGGTTTTTATTGGCTTTTGGTATATTTTTTTGAAAAGATAATCTGATTTAAGGGGCATCGAGGGCTATTACTCAACGTAAGATTTACTCACACCACTTCTTTAGGGTTGAATAATGACACCACTTGAAGCTATCGTGGGGGGAAAACAAAGCATTTCTTTAAGGTGTGCTTTGTAACTCTATCGTCCGCTTGTCTCCATGGCGATGTTATTGGTTTTGTTGGAATGTTCCACAGTAAGCCACCAAGTCAGAGGTGTTCAAACTTTTCTCATTAAGGGCCACATATAAAAACATAGACAAACTGAGGGCCGATTAAGGGCCATAGACTGGTCACCAATACAGTGAATACTTAAGTAAGTAGATTTTTAGAAATGTACAGTAAAAAGTACTGTTCAAGGTAACATGGCAATTCACCTGGAAGCTTGAGGGCCAAGAAAAATTGGTCTGAGAGCCGCATTTGGCACCTGGGCCACAGTTTGGGCATGCCTGCATTAAGTGTTTATTTTGGCTATTGCATTCTTGGCAATGGTAAAAACAGTAGCTTGACCAAGTGGCATCACCTGCTTGTATCCATAGAGATAAGTTTAATGCCTTACTATTGAACATTCAAAGCAAAGCAAAACAAAACATATCCCTTACCACATCTTTGTACCTTCAGTTCTGTAAAAAAAAAAAAAACTACAGCAGCTAATTCCATCATACAATTCTGACCTGACCTCCAGTTCAGTTTTAAACTATAGGGATTCAAGAGCTTGTTACTTGTGTTGGTGGCATAGTACCTGTAGTAAATATGTATCATAGTTTTACATCAGTTAAGTGGCAGTTTGTGGAGAAATGTTGAAAACAAAAGTGCAAAAATACAGGAAGTAACGTTGAGCTCTAAAACGCAATCCAAATATCTATCTCATCAACACTGAAAATGCCACACAAAATACAGTGGTCTAAAAATAACCCACAATAGGCGAAATCCGCAAAGTAGTCAGCTTTATTTTTTATAATTATTATAGTATATATTTTAAGGCTGTAAAACGCCTCACCACACACTTTATACACTTTTCTCACACAGGCATTAACATTTTCTCACATTTTTCTCTTGTTTAAACACTCTCAAAGTTCAGACCTTCGTAGGTGCATTTGTCGGTGCAGAACGTTTCATCGACACTGTGGGTGTCGTGCAAACACCCACAGGGAGAAAACGTGCAAACATACAGCACTTCAGAGTCACACTGCGATCGAACATTTATGTAAATTTGGCTGAACACATTCTGTACTGTACAAGAGACATGGCACGGAGGAGATTGATTGACAATGGTCTACAGTCCCTTAGCCAATCAGGACGCAGAACATCCATACTCTCCATACTAAAAAAAAAAAAAAGGCGCGAAACAGTGAGACCGTGAAAGGTGAATGGTGTTATAGTGAGGGACAACTGTACAGACACAATTTAAGCGCAACAAACACATTTTTCTGACAGATTAATAAAATAAAAGTGTAGTCATCAATCAAACTTTATTTATAAAGCAGTCAAACACCCTGCCTACCCCCAAGACTGCCCAGGCAAACACAACCAAACAACCCACACACAGACACCATCACAAGCACAGTTTCACCCACAGGTACTATACACACACACACACACACACACACACACACACACACACACACACACACACACACACACACACACAGGCTACAATACACGAGGCTACATAAAGTAAAGCATGAGGCCGAGTACAGATGAACCAGTTGAGAAAGCACCAACAGAGGACACAAGGCCCAGGGGAGAGATGAGGCCAAAACACCAGCCGTCCACCAGGGGCCCACAGGACAGGCCCTGGCAGCTGCAGTCGACCACCGCCCCCAGTGCAGATGGCTCCTACAAAGTAAGCTCTGGAGATCCTAAAAGTGGTAAAACAATATTAGTCAAAAGCTAAGAACTAGAATGTAAATAGCATCAAGAATAGTATAATATCAAATAAATAAATACACGTAATATTAACACATAAAACAACCAAAATTAATCAAAAGCTAAGATTAAAAAATGGGCCTTGAGTACTGGAAAGACACCTCGTCGTGAGTGTGTGCCCTGACTCTGGGAATGACTAACAGGATCGCAGGAGGGTTTGTAGGGCAAAAGCAATTTTGAAAGATAAGCAGGCTCAAGATTATTAAGAAAATAACTTTAAAATCGATCCTGAAGCACAGGGGAAGTCAGTGCAGTGATTTTAAAACTGGTGTAATGTGGCCCCGCCCTCTGGTCCTAGTCAAGACACATATTGCTGAATTTTGTAATAGCTGTAAACCTGAAATATTATTTTGGGAAGACCAGCGAGCAGGCCATTACAGTAGTTTATTCGACTGGTGATAAAAGCATGCATCAGTGTCTCTGTGTTGGCCCAACAAAGAATAGGGTGGACTCTGGCTGTTTTTAGGGTTTTTTAGGATCAGTTGAGAGTCAAAAATGATGACCAGGTTTTTTACTTGTGGAGACAGATTAAAAGACAGTGCAGTTTGGTTAAAAGTTTCTCTCTGTGAACCTCAGGACCTCAGTTTTGTCCCAGTTAAGCTTTTAAGAAAGTTTTCTGCCATCCAGGATTTCATATCTAAAATGAGGTTAAAAAGAGCAGCATTTGGCCTCGTGTCATCAGGAGACATGGAAATGGCAAGTTGTGTATCATCTGCATAACTCTGGAGGTTAATTCCAAGTTTCCTGATGACACTGCCAAGAGGAAGCATGTACAGGTTGAAAAGCACTGGACCTAAAATGGACCCCTGGGGTATACCACTTGTGACTGTATGGATCTGGGAGGAGCAAGTGTCTACGCTCACCATAAATATGAGATTTTCTGTGAGATGGGATGTGGACCATTTGTGAACAGCACTGGAGAGGCCACTCTGTTTCAGGCAAGTTCAAAGAATAGCCTGGTTGACTGTGTCAAAAGTAGAGCTTAGATCCAGTAGAACACCATCACCTTGTGCGAGTCATAATTTACTCTAAAATCATTGACAAGGCAGACACTGTGCTGTGGTTTATCTAAAACCAGATAGAGTTTTCTGAAATGTTGTGATCATCTAAAAAAGTTGGATAAAAAACACTTTTTTCTATAACTTTGCTTAAAAATGGTATGTTAAACGGCTGGTCTGTAGTTGTTCAAATTATTCAAATCTAAATTGCTCTGGTGCCAATGTTCAGACCATGAACTTATAACCTTCACCAAAACTGAAAAACTAAACAAGACTAAGCAAAAGTTTTAATAAAAGCTTGAATATAACCATGTTAATTATGTTTTAGAGAAAATAGTAGTCTAAGCTGTCATATACACCTTAAACTAGAGGGATTTTATAATGTTGTGATGCCGTGAACCCTTCAAAAGTGCTGTACTGTAATCCAAATTTGCCCATTACACTTGCCATATGTTCCACTTCACGTTTGCCTCCATTCCACAATTTACAATCCATTTATCCTCTTAGGTGGAGAATGGTTCTTGTGATTTTCTTTGAGAGTGCACTTATGTCAAAGCTGCTTCATACCCCCTGACTGCTGATGGTCTGTTCGGTGCGGTTGTGCTGGTACTTTCAGATGGCCTGGCAAAGTCCATTCACATTAATGGTTGCCAAACTCCCATCGGCCATCCTGCTGCACTGCATTGGCATTGCTAATGAGGCCATCTTTGTAGTGCATCCCAGGTCAAAGAATGTGTCCGAAGATGTCCCCCGGGCTGTTGAGTTAGTCAGACTCATTTTTTTTGGTTTTAAAACATTCTCTTAGGCAAGGTAAGGCGTGTTTATTTGTATGGCATACTTTGTGCACATTAATTCAAAGTGTTTTATAGACTCAAAACATAAAATAATCATCGTAGAAGTAACATTAAAAGAGAATAGTGCAGAATAAAAAACTTTCAGTCATATGCACAGCTAAACAGAACTGTTTTGAGCCTGGATATTGTCAAAGTAGAGGCCTGTCTCACATCTTCAGGATGACTGTTCCAGATTTTAGTTGCATAAAACTGAAATTCTGATTCCTCATGTTTAGTCCTGACTCTGGCACCAGCAGGAGGCCGGTCCCTGAAGTCCTCAGAGTGTGAGATGGTTCATGTGGCACTAACATGTCAGAGATGTACTTTGGTGCTGGTCCATGGAGAGACTTGTTCACACAGAGCTGCTTTAAAGTCTATTCTCTGAGCCACAGGAGCCAGAGACCTGAGCACAGGACACATGTGTGAAGTACTTTCTGGTTCTAGTCAGGACCCGAGCAGCAGTGTTCTGGATGTACTGCAGCTGTCTTAAGGCTCGTTTGGAGAGGCCAGTGAGCGGGATGTTATAGTAGTCTAACCTACTGGAGACAAACGCATGGATAAGTCTCTCTAAGCATGGTTTCGCTGTTATTACCCCTAGACTTTTAGCCATTTGAAAGTTTTAGACAAAGAGATTTACACCAGAACATTTTAAGAAAGGAGCTACCAAAAGACTTACTGTGCAGCGTAAATAAATTCAGATCTCAAGATACAGCCTCAGTGCAGAATTACTTTGTCTGTTTTTAAGTACTTACTACTAAACTGTCCATCATAAACTGCTAAACTGATCTAAAACAGCTTAACAATTGAGACTTTGTAGCCGTGGCATCGCATTTGTAGAGGGGATTGCATGCATGTCTGTGGAGGAATGTTCAGCAGTTACCATGGTGACAATGCACGCGTTAGCAAACACAGCCTGATAAGTTATTAAATGGTCTGATGAATAAATACAAAATGGATTTAAATGGCCCTGTTCAGGTGTTTGATTTTCAACAAAAAACGTGAGTGAGAGTAACTGAAAAACTCATGGCTAACGCTAGCTAACTCTTGATTATATGTTTGTAAATCTGATTGTGACGACATCAGTGCCTCACCAGCCATGAACCTCACCGCACGTCACTGGTTTACAAAGACTCCAAACTTGTGTTTATACTAGTGAGGGTTCAATAGTGGTTATCATTTTAATTTGGAGAGGTCAGAACAGAGGTAATTTCACCAAAATTACCCGGAAAAACACGCTTCGATTCTCTCTGTGATTAGTTTGTTGTTGAAACGAGTTCTCACATTGGCTTCTGTCATATAAATAAATCATCAAAAAAGGGTGTATTTTGAACAGCTCTTTGAAATGAACAGATCCAAAAGATTCGGATCCCGTAAAAGAACCAAAAGTTCCATCACTAATCTTATTTTTTAAAAACACAAGTGGTGCATTTCTTTTTTATTTGATGGTCAAAGTAGGTGATAATAACTACCGTATTTTCCAGACTACAGAGTGCACCTGATTAAAAGCCTCATGCTTTAATTTTAGAAAGAAAAACTTGTACAAGCCACACCAGATTTTAAGCCGCAGGTATCCCATGTAGTAATATGAAAAATTAGCTCAAAAACGTTAATTTGCGAGGGACCACTAGTGCAGTTTTGCATACTTTTTTTTACAGTGTATGCAGGCGTGTGTTCTGCGTCCTGATTGGCTAAAGGAGGTGCTGTGTCTCCTGTACAGGACAGAATGCTTCAGCCAAATTTATCAAAATATTCGATGGTGCAGCGTGACTCTGAAACAATCGTGTTGGACACCTTTGTATTTGAGGACAAACGCCTCCAACGCACGTCCACGAGAGACTTTACATGTGAAACAACATAAAGAAGGAGGAAAATAGCACAAGGACGACAGCAGAATACATTTTAACAAGGAGCAAAAAGGGCTGTAACCTGCGGATGGAGTCTGCTTTAGTTTGTGGATCAGTGACTGCAGGAAAAAGAACATTACGAGACATTACAGCGGCGCCAGGACAAAGAGGCGGGGACAGAGGAACTGAGAAATACACCTGCAGCCGCGCAATACAATAGTTGTGAGAGTGTGCTAGATTGATCATACAATTTCACTGGGCCTCTGTGAAGTACTCATCAGTTTTATTGGTCTACTGTAGCTGGGCAAAATGTTTCTGGCACCACAGAAAAAAAAAAAAAGTATAAGCTGCACTGCACCATAAGCCGCAGCGGTTAAAGTGTAGAAAAAGTAGCGGCTTGTAGTGCGGAAAATACTGCTCAGTTGCTGCATATTTCATCTGCTTCTTTGCTCATTTAAGCTTAATTAATTACAACACTGTTTATGTTAAGAAACCCCATGGGAAATAAAAAGCACTGTAAAATGCTGTAGGTTGCGCCTTGCGAGTAGCTCTTTGGAATGACCGATCTGAGGACGTAAGACCAGCACAATAGAACTGGACGATAACGGCGCTAAAAATGGAAATGAGACTTTGCATCTGATGTCGTCAACTTTCCCTGGGGGTGGGATGGTAACTTTAAGCACTGCTCTGAGGCTTGTTAGACTTTAATCTAAGCTTTATTTTAACACAATTTGTCCAGAAAGAGCTGGTTTAGTTGGAAGTACAAGAGAACATATGGCGTAATGTGTATATTTTGTCATCATGGTAACAGGTAACACCATGGAAGAAGTAGTAGTAGTAGTGGTAGTAGTTATAATACATTAAGCTTTCTCCACAGTGACAATAAAAACACACCTTTTTATTTGATCAGCACTGTGAGTATCTCCAAAAACCACACACACATAAATAGTACTATTCTTTGTTTACTTGTTACCACCTTAATAACGATGTAGCCGGTCTTTGATGAGTCCATCGTGGTGTTTCCCTTCCAGCGAACTGATGAAGACTCAATTATTGTTGCTGTGAGACCTGTAATACAATTCTCATTATGGATATGGTTACCGCACAAACAGAGCCAACGCTGAAGACGAGGGACTGGAGTGGAGCAGATGCTAAACTGTTGCCAAGCCTTCCCTGATCAGTTTGAAACTCTGGTCTTAAAACGTGCCCAAAACTGCCTGCGGCGCACACACTCCAGAGTACGATGCTAAAACTCCTGCGCTACATCCAGCCATATACCACCGTGAAGGCTGCTGCTGCTGCTGCTGCTGGGCGGAAGCTTTAAAAGATCAACTTTTTGGAGCCTTCTATCTTATTATGTTGTTCCCAAATCAAAAACTTGCCTGAAGAGGTTTTAGATGTTGTCCATTTCGTGATCTCTCCTGAGTCCTGTTCGTTCTCTCGTTCCTATCAGTAGTACGATCCTATCCGAAGCCCAGCCCACGAGCCAACGTCATCCAGGCTCCCACATGGCGATTTTCCATAAATACACAAAAGCACAATATACTACAACTTCACAAACCCGACGTAATGTGTAGTAGTTTCTTTAGTGTAACCCGTGCTGATTGTTATGTCATTAGCGCTCTCAATGGGGAGCGATTATGGAGCGCTAAGGGACAGGGGACACGCCAAAAACGACCCATTGTTTTTGGCGAATATAGCATTTTCAAAGCGATAAAAGGTAACACGATCTGAATATGTTATGTGTTAATAGTTAATACCCCGTAGAATTGTAATACAACCTCTTAAAAGAGTTTGAATCTGATTTTTTTTTTTTTTTTTTAAATCGAATTTAGCGACGGGACTTTCGGCTTCTTCGTGCAATTCAAACCTTTTGGATCCATTCATTTCAATGAGCCATTCAAAAAAACTGGCTCTTTTTATATTTATTAGGACAATTTGGGAACTCATTTTATCTAGAAACTAATAACAGAGAGAAATGACCGAGACTCAGATTTGGTTAAAAGGGTTAAAACTAAAAGTAGGGTTGAGTTTACTCTTTGAAATCATGCATGATCTAACACTGCAATATATATATATATGTGTAAGGTAGTTTGCTAACTTTGCTGTTGTGGTTTAATTTGCATATAGCAGCTCACCTTTAGTAGTAGCCCGCTGGTCCGGAGTGAGATGTATTCAGGAAATGACCCAAAAGACAGGCTCTGATAGGGTAATGCTATTTGCAATTACAGAGTCTGGGTATTCTCTGAGCTAATGTGACAAAGACCCCGAACAAAGAGGTACACCTATATTTATAGTCTACAGAACCATGGAACTATAGGACACCCCCTTGACAAATCTTGTTTTTATCAGGTCTGAAGACACCTCTGCAAGGGACAAAAAAGAGCACATGGATCTACAGACAGATACCACACTGTCACAATAAACTCGGCTCTCACCTCTGAAAGTTGCTTATAATTCCAGCTCCCACAGACGAATACAGACGTCGGACACTTAACCCATCTCACCCCAGTGTCTGCGCACACTTGTGTTTGTGTAAATGATTGAGTGCTTCCTTGTTGTAATGCGCTTGAAAGATAAATAAGGAGTAACTCTGGACCAATGCAAACAGTTTAGAATGAACTTTTTTTCAGTTTAAGACGGTAAAAATCAAGTACAGCGCATTTAATTAGCTGCTGCGTGAGAAGTGTGGGCTCCTCCAATTGTACTGATGGGAGGAGTATCAGTAATCCTAACCTGCCCCGGGCTAGCTCCAGGAATACCACCGTGAAACGATATAATGGAGTCCTTATATGAACAACAGGAAAAAGATATAATGGATGTATGGTAGAATTTAGTAATGGTGTTGTCATGGACTCCCACACAAGACAAGCACTATTTTTAGACACACTGACGTAATCACTAACTGTGTATTTGCTGTGCGCTCAATTGTCCTAGTTCTACCAATTTTAGGTGCAATATTTAACTTTTTTGGAGGCAGGGTCCTTGTCACCTACATGGGCCCATATTACACTATTTTCTGATCTATGTTATAATGTTTTTTCCTCATCACCAACACACGTGAAGTTGGGTTTCGTTTAATTCGCACATGCTTAAAACACAAGTCTTGCATATTTAGGTTGACTTCTTATAACTTCAGTCAGGTGCTCCACTGTGTTTTTAAACTCTATACACCTTCACTAGAATCATTTGGACAATTGTAGCCCTGGAATTTTCAATCTCCACTGAACTAAAGGTAAAATGTAGCTGTTAACTTGAAATGTATTGGCTTTATAACATCACAAGGTGGAACAGAGAATTTTGGAGTTTGAAGATGTAGACAGACTATTAATAAAGGGTTACTCAAACATGTGTGAATGAAAAAAAACACAACTCTATGAATGTTTTTGAGAAGGTAGCAACATTACAACATGGTTTAAAGCTCACGGTTAAAGCTCAAGGTTTAAAGAGTTCATTTTGTGTAATAGAGAACCTTTCAATTTTGTGGAACATTTCAACTAAAGCTACATCTCTATAGAAACAAGCACGTGGCGGACCTACCAGAAAAGTTACATAGTGCACCCTTACATTTTTAAAGCCACTGTATGTAACTTCTTAACCCAAAATAGACAAAAATAAAAGCATGTTGTTGTTTTTTTCTTAGCTTGTTTCCATGAAAATCTTTTGTCTGCAGTAGTCCACAGTATGGCATAAACATATGTATGTCCATAGAGAATGTTCCGAAGTGTGGTTTTAATTTTCTTTTTCCATGGAATCATGTAGATGACGTGTCAGCTGTACTTTAATAACTGTAATTTGTATATGTTCTGTAGGTATGTGGTTGTTCCTTTTGCACAGAACATCTATGTAACTTAATTATCACTCTAGTTAATACTAGCTTCAGTTATGGAATGTACCAATGCCATAGAGAAGAAGTTATTGGGATTTCTGATCACAACTTTAGAAACTGGATACAGCTTAATACACGATAATATTACTGTGCTTTTTTACTTGCCATGTTCATCTTTTCTCAATTCAAGTTGTTGGATCAAAAGTTATGGGCTGGTAGGGTTAATTTTTTACACATTTTCTTCTCTCTCTGCCCATAAAACTAAAACCACCCATCCCGCCCAAGTCAAAATGTTCCAACTGTCAGTCACCATAGCAACAGCTCCAATGCTTCATCATTCTGAAACCCGTAGATATTCATGGATTTCAGCTTAACAACATTTTTAGAACTTTTTCCCAATCAGAAGATGTTAGAGTCTGTTCCAACATGTCCTTCGCTTCAGCAGCAGTCAAAACTGTGCATCTCACTGACATTTATCTTCTAAGTCTGACCGTGTGGGTTATATGGATTGGTGACCAGTAAATGGCCTCATCCCAGAATATAAAAGTCCCCCTGACTTTTCGTTCCCCCTCGGCCTCTGACATATCCGTCTTCCTGTCTGGGTTGCGCCGTGTCGTCTATTGGCAAAGAGCAAAGAGCCCCGCAATTAGCCGTGGTGCCCTAAGCCCTTCCATGCTTCGGTGTTTCGGCTGCCAGCTGTCTTGGGGTCCCTTGGGGTTGCAGCCGTTGGTCTGGTCGGTCACCTTCCCCTCTGGAGTCTTTCGTTGAGGCTGGATACTGGAGTGGTCAGTCATGGAGTGCGATGGTCCACTGAAGACACGTGACTTTGAGGTTCTATGCAACAGGCGCTCTACCTCTGTCTTGCCTTCTCTTGTCTTCCCTGTTTCTATTTCATTTTGATCTTGATCTTCAAATGAAACCTCGTTGAACCAGCTCTATTGATGCTGACACTTGGAACAAAACGATTATGAGTTTTGAAACCGCAGACTGTATAAAGAAGTGGACTATGCGATGTCCCCCATAGCAGGAATTCCAACTGTAAGTATTATAGCAACCAAAGAGACAATCTGGGGCGAAGCTGTGGAAGGTAACGCCCCTTCCCACTGCGCCTGGTTTTGCAGAAGGTGGCCGCTTAGCAACACTGTCAATCAAACCTGTTGCTAACGCTGCTGGGAGCGACCTCGGGAATTGGAGCCATAGTTGATGGAGCCGGAAGCACAGCCCATCTGGAACGCGGCGGACAGCAGGCTGGCTATGTCCATTTATATATAAACAGTCTATGGTTTTAACTGTGACAAACTGAAGATGCAAAACTAAAGAGAAATAACTTTAAAGCATTTTTTAACATTGAAACATTGAAAATGATCTTCTTGGCTCATGCTATGGCCTTACCTGTGCGCCTTATGTGTAGTTGTACAGTGGTCCCTCGTTTATAGCGGGGGTTACGTTCTAAAAATAACCCGCAGTAGGCGAAATCCGCAAAGTAGTCAGCTTAATTTTTTACAATTATTATATATGTTTTGCGGATATAAAACCCCTCACCACACACTTTATACACTTTTCTCAGACAGGCAGTAACATTTTCTCACATTTCTCAGACACACGGCACAGAGGAGACTGATGGACAATGGTCTACAGTCCCTCAGCCAATCAGGACGCAGAACACAATGTGCGTTTATACACTGTAAAAAAGAATAGCAAAAAAAAAAAAAAAAATCATCGAAACAGCAAGACCCCAGAAGATGAGCCAAGGGATCACTGTACATATTTTTTTTTTCCTGGATTTATTTCCATCAGTGTTGGCTTATTTTTAGCTTTAGATTTTTACTTAATTCCAATGCCCTAATGTCACATAAGGAATTTCTACCAGAACTAATGCATTTGATCAAACAAGCGTAATTAATATTTTGAACGACACTTAGCAGCTAATTCTACTAATCCTTCACATGATTAAACACTTTCACATGATACAGTTTGTAAAATGTTAGCTTTAAAAAAAATCAGGCTTGGACCAAAAGCTATCCACAAACCGACAAACAAGCACAGCAGGGCATTTATTTCTGCCAGCCTCCCAGTCCTGCACTGATTTGTGAGAAATGAAAAATTATTCATTACATGGCACGGCTGTTTGGCGTACAGACAGCCCCGAATGGAAACGGGCAGATTAAAGGCCCTGTACATTACTTTTTTACCCATGTATTTAGACAAAATCGGTCTTGCCCCAGTACCAAATATCGTATAAGCAGGTCTTGAGGTCAAAATATCTCCGCTGCGTGCTGTGAGCTTCTTTTTAGAAACCGTTTTTTGGTCCAATAATCAGGAAGTGTCCGTTAGCATGCTAGTAGTTGTTAGGTTTACTGTCACGGCGAAACTCTGCTCTGATCGGAGAACTATGAAAAGCACTGCTGTGAATTAAGTTGGTAATTATGTAATAAAGATGCTCTCAAGTGAAGAATAACGTAAGACCACTGCAAACTGTTTAAAATGAATTCGTTCTGCTTCTTAATATATGTTTTTAAGACAGTAAAAGTCCAGTACAGCACGTAGACTGTATATATATAAATGGATGTAGCTAACCTGATAGCTACAACGTTTCAAATAGGAAGCAAACACGGGCACAAAGTGGTTCGTTCAAGGTCTGGCTGCAAGACGAACGAAGAAACGTCCTCCCTCTCTCCGTAACTGCTGCTGTCAGGCTCGTCATTTTTATTTCACCATTTTGTCCCTAAATCAAGATATGAACATTAATAACGAACCAATCAGGGGCTTTCTTTTCCCAAGGTCGCTCTTTCTAGCGGTAGCAACAGGTTTGATTGACAGCGCTGCATAGCTCCCGCTCCCTGCCAAACCAGTGGTGCGTGCAGGAAGAGGTGTTACCTGCAACAGCCTCGCTCCCGATTGGCTCTTTATGTGCGATGACACATAATGGTTGTATAATGGTCGCTATAACTACTAGCCTCAACTGGCTTCATCTCAGGCCTGCGTGCCAAATTTGACCCGCAGGCCTGAGATGATATTAAATTGGCCTGTGAGATGATATTAAATATGTATTAGAGCTGGCCCACCTGTCGCGCCAGTATAGCACATGCACCTCTAATACTATGAATCCCAGAATGCTTTGCAAATGTGGTGGTGCCGGCCCCTTCTATTGACCTGTCGCCCCACACAAATTGAATCCACCCCTTCTGAAAAACATGCAGATGTTGTTAAAATGTTTCAATAAATATTTAGTTTGGACCGAGTCACAGTTTTTAACTCTGGCACCTCTGTGAATTTGAGTTTGACAAACCCCCGTCTATCGTAGAGAGCTTTCAATAGAGTTATTATATGAGTTTACTTGATCTTTTTAAATGGCCTTCTTTTAGTTTGCATGTTCTCCTCGTGGCTGACTTGGTTCAAAGGAGGTCAGAACTGTCATGCTGTGATTGTAATAAGTACCATGGCATGGATCAGACCTGGACGACTGAGGGGTTACACAGACAATATGTACCATGCATAGAGGATACCTGTGTAATCCTTCAGTCGTCCAGGTCTGATCCACAGTAAAAGACAAACGTAAAACCTGTCAACTGGACAAAAAGTTGTTTCATTGCTCATCCAAACCGCTTCTTCAGTTCTGGTCAGACTACTGCTGGACACTGCCTTATATCTGTCTGCAATCTGACCAGAGCTGAAGAAGCTTTTACTACTTTTACTATGTACCATTCAGACTGTATAAAGAAGTGGACAAAGAGACTGTGACGTCACCCACAGCGTTCAGCTCCAGTCAACTGAAGCCCATTGATGCTAGCAGCTATACGAACAAATTTGGAGCCAAGTTGCATTTTAGGAATTCTGACCACGAGTTTCACAGTTCATATCATGATTTACAAACACAGCAGCAGTTACAGAGAAAGGGGCCACAGTTTTCTATTGTAAAGTGAATTTGAGCCAGATTCGATGGAGCCGGCAGCGCGCCCATGATCACTTCTTATTTGTAACACGACTGCTAGCAGGTTAGCTATGTTCATTTATATAACTTTAACTTTACTTTTCTTTAACTTTAAGAGCCACATCAAATCAATAACACCTGCTGGTTTTTACCATCTAAAAACACTGCAAAAATCAAAGGTGTACTGTCTAAACCAGACTTAGAGAGACTTATCCATGCATTTGTCTCCAGTAGGTTAGACTATGGTAACATCCTGCTCACTGGCCTCTCCAAACGAGCGTTAAAACAGCTGCAGTACATCCAGAACACTGCTGCTCGGGTCTGACTAGAACCAGGAAGTACTTCACACATGCGTCCTGTGCTCAGGTCTCTGCACTGGCTCCTGTGGCTCAGAGAATAGACTTTAAAGCAGCTCTGTGTGAACAAGTCTCTCCATGGACCAGCACCAAAGTACATCTCTGACATGTTAGTGCCATATGAACCGTCTCGCACTGTGAGGACTTCAGGGACCGGCCTCCTGCTGATGCCAGAGTCAGGACTAAACATGGAGAATCAGAGTTTCAGTTTTATGCAGCTAAAACCTGGAACAGTCTTTATGAAAATGTGAGACAGGCCTCGACGTTGACAATGTTTAAATCCAGGCTCAAAACAGTTGTGAAGCTGTGCATATGACTGAAAGGTTTATTCTGCACTCTTTCTCTTTTAATGTTACTTTTATGATCATTATTTGTGATTATTTGTGTTTTAATTTGTGTGATTTTAATGTTTTTCTCATTCTCTTATTACTTTGTGTACCAATTGTGCTATACAAATAAACTTACCTTGCTTTATATACACAGTCTATCATATCCTGTCAGGCTTTTCCATGTGAGCAGAATTATTAAATGAGATTTCTTGGCTTTTTGTCAGTGGTGATCAGGCCTGTGTTCTTTTACTTTGCATGTTTTCCTCGTAACTAACTTGAAGAACCTTAGCCTAAACTCAATGGCTCCCAGAGTGGAGGTCACACGGCCCTCAGCTGGGGGTTGCGAGCTGATTTCATTATGTCATTTTAAAATTATGACACTGTATTTAAAAATGCTGTACCTGACTTTTACTGCCCTAAAAATGTGAAAAACTAGTTCATTTTAAAAGGTTTGCAGCGATCCAAAGTCATGCCTTTACTTACCTTATGCACTCAGACCATCCTGATTATTCACCATGATGAGTTTATAAGCACTTATTGACAAGTCTTTTAAAGAAGACTTGACTTTTCTGGTGTTAGTAATAAACCATCACATACATTGATCTGCTTTGAGCATTTTGTTTGCTATAACTCACAATATTGATCCAAAATGACTTAGGAGAAACTGGTCGATTGACATCAGGTTCCAATTTGCAGAACCGAAGAAAGAATTGTCTGCTGCTGGCTCTACATCTTCATAGTGACATTTCACAGCAGCAAGTAGCAGATTATTATTGTGTTTTAATGTCTATAAGCAGTGGTGGAAGAATATTGGAAGTTTGTATTCAAGTAAAAGTACATATACTGCTGCCAGAATTAGGTACCTTTTTACCACCATTTTAGAAATACTTTAGATCACACTTTTACAAAAGGGACGCATGTGTGAAGTACTTCCTGGTTCTAGTCAGGACCCGAGCAGCAGTGTTCTGGATGTACTGCAGCTGTCTTAAGGCTCGTTTGGAGAGGCCAGTGAGCAGGACGTTACAGTAGTCTAACCTACTGGAGACAAATGCATGGAGTCTCTGTCCGTTTTTGACAGTTTACCTTTGATTTTTGCAATGTTTCTTAAATGGTAAAAAGCTGCAGATGTTATTGATTTGCTGTGGCTCTTAAAGTTCAAGTCTGAGTCCATTATTACCCCTAGACTTTTAGCCTGGTGCAGAACATTTCATCGACATTGTGTTTTTTGTCAGGGAGAACACCTACAGCAAACATACAGAACTTCAGAGTCACGCTGCGATTGAACATTTATGTAAATTTGGCTGAACACATCTGTACTGCACTTTGCACTAAAAAAATTCACGAAGCAGTGAGTGAGGTTATATATCATTTTAGCAAGGTGCAGAGACTGAGGTGAGACAACCGTGGAGTGGGAACAATTGAGATTTGTGCTGTACTTACTTGTTCCTTTGATTTAAAAATGTAAATTAAAATGACACGGCTTGACATTGAGACATTTAGAACCCTTTGGCTGGTTCCTCCTCGAAATCAGTTGGTGATTGGTGAAGAGGGAGCTTTCTGAGCACTCGAGTTTCAAATGCAAGACAATGCGAGCTTACTGAAACATGCATGGATCAACTGAAATACAAGTTTGAGTAAGCCAGGGAACACCATGTTATAAAGTTTAATCAGTCACACACTGCAGAAAAATGGCTCATTTGTCATCCACAAAGGGAACACTGATTTGCTTTGTGGAGTGCATCAGGCTTAGTCGTGGGACTTTCGGCTCCTTTGTGGGATCCGAATCTTTTGGAGCCGTTCTCTTCACAGAGCCGTTCAAAAGACTGGCTCTTTTACTATTTATATGACAGAAGCCAATGTGAGAACTCATTTTAACTACAAATTAATCATACAAAGAAATGGTTTAAAACAGAGTGGGAGAGTGTTTATCCTTTGAAATTATGAAAATCTAAGTAATATGTTGCACTACAATAATAATAGGCTAATATTTTTTTAAAAACTGTTATTATCATGTTTTTGTGCACAAAGCTCTCACTCGTGTCACCTGCTCTGCTTCTGTGCTGATTCGGGTTTTGATTCAGAGTTAATCAGTGTAAAAATGCATAAAAATGGGAAGGAAAAACATTTGGATCTTTAAAAAAAAAACCCAAAAAAACACAGAGATCCGGTTCTAGACGTTCTTTTTAAGGAACTGTTCCAAAGAGCCGACTCCTTCAAGAACGTCACATCACTCATCAAGCTCCTCTTGCTTTTAAACAGGAAGTAGAAGGGTTTGGGTAACATGGCTAATTGTTTCCATTGATACAGGTTGTTCAATAGCGTAGGTGGGTTATCAGTTACTTTTATTTCAGAAACTTTTGAAAGAAGAGTACTTTTACTTTTACTATTTTTACTGTGATTAAGTCTACAAGTGACGGAAGAATGATAATTTACAAGTGACGGAAGAAGTACTCGATTTTGTTACTTAAGTAAAAGTACAGATACTGGAGCAAAAAAAATAAAATAAAGTGAAAGTATCAACTGAAAAAATCTACTTAAGTATTAAAGTACCTCTTGTGAAAATGCACTTAAAGAGTAAAAAGTAAATGTATTTTGTACAGATTTGTGCAGAATTTTGATAAACAGAAACAACTGTAATATTTTTGTTTAGAGAACATGCTAAAAATAAACCCTCAGCCTTTTCCGCAGCTCTCGAAGAATAATAAAAAATACTTTTACTTTTCAGTCCAGTCAAAAGTGTAGTGGGTTAGAAAGTACAGATACAAGCTCTCATATGTAGTGAAGTAAAAGTAAAAAATATCCACTTTAAAATCTATTTAAGTAAACTACAGATACGTACATTTTTTCCCACTACTACTTTATACTTCTACTTGAGTAATATTATTCTGAAATAACGTTCTCTGACCTGACAAGACCTTCAACCAGACCAGATAAAGAAAGCGATCAAATACAACGCACTCACCTTTATTTTCACTGTGTAAATTTAGTGAAAAGATTTTTGTTACTGTAATTTGCCGACCCACAGCATTACAGTGATGAAGATAATGAGAATTCAAAGGACCTTAATAGAGATGATGGAGAAACACTTAAGTACAAGTTTTCACACTGCAGCAGGTCTCCACAAATGAGAGGCCACACAATGTTATTATCATTATTATCATTATTATCATTATTTTATTTATTTATTTATTTTATTTTTATATTTTATATATTTATATTTTTTTATATATTTTATATATTTTTTTTTTTTTTTATTTTTATACTATTCACTCACGCTATTCACAGAGTAATACAAGTGCAGATCCATTTGAGTATTTATCTTATTTTTCTAAATGCAATCAAAACTGGGACTAGATTTGGACTAACCCCAAAACTAAAGCCTGACTAAATCAAGACTAAACTAGAACTAGAACAGAGTCAAACCAAGTCTTCATCAGAATTAAACTGGGCTCAAAGCAGGACCAAGTGACCCATAATTGCCCTCAAAAAAAAGTGTGCTTTGGTAGAACTTGACAATCATGAAGATTCTGGTCATGGGTAATCGAGATACTTTCATCCTCCTGTCCTTTTTTCTATTCATACATCCACATCGGTGTAGTTTGTCCAGTGCTTGAGGTTGTTGAGATTAGCAGGACTTAGGTGTTTGTTTTCCACCTCTGGGAGCTTGTTAAACCCAAAAAGGGCAGATGTTAGTCCTTCTGCCCAAGGCCAGTTGCACCATAAGTAAACCCTACCTCGCTCCATCTGGACTCGGACCACAACCAACTCCTCAAATCAGCTTTTTACTTACTGGCTGGATACAACGGGTAAAGACATTTGGCCTAAATCAGGCTTAATTACTTTAATCTTCTTAAGAAAATAAAATGAAGGACATGTAGCAAGATGTTAACAAAACAGATTTCCAGAAAATAGAACAGAATTATTCCGCCTTGTTCTCATTAAGGATGCAGCTGTATGTTTCAAGCCCCAGTTTCATACATTCTGAGAAAAATCCCCATACATGTAAATAGCACATGCATTTCTTGGCAGACATGAACCACATGGCATTAGCAGCTCTATTAATAAATGGAAACATTGCAGGAAATTGCCATGGATCTGATGGTATTATTGCTGGAATTTCATCACGGTCCCAAAATGAAGAGTTTCGAGTTTTGAAGCTTAGGCATTTCTCAAGTGAAATAATGACTAGCTCGAGATTAGGTTTGATGAGGTTTTTATTGGCTCCACATGTGTGATATATGGTGCAGGCAGTATATCCATAACCACGCCACCACTGGGTTGTGTGATGAAGCTGTACGATGTGTTCTAAATCAAGACGCCGCTGCCAAATGGAAGTTCGATGTGCACATGTGAATCATTTATTTAGCGCTGCTTAGAGCTGGTGGGTGACTGGAGCCTTGCGTGAAATGCATCTTGCTTGGACAATGACAAGCTAGTTACATGGCTGGACGATATATACTGAGACCTCAACCAGTATTGGCTCGATAAATTGGGAAAATTGCTTTGAAATGGAGGGAAAAAAACACGAAACACTACTTATACACCTTAACTGTATAGTCTATAAATCTATTTAAATGATGTCCTCATGACTGCATGCCAGCGTTGTTACTCTATCGCTATTTCGACTGTTACGTAACGTGTTCTGCACTTGTCACAGTTGCTCAAGAAGGTTGTTGCATGCTGTTGTTGTGTGTTTGAGCAAGGCACTTTGCTTGTCTTGCACATGTTTGAAAATGCTGTGTGCGTGATTGATGGCGGGAAAAGGCAGAAAAGCCGTGGTTGCAGATTGCCATTCATCATCGCGCCAAACTGATACTTAATGCTGAGCGGGTTCGGCACTTACTTTCTCTCCTTCGCCTAGTGCCAGTGTTAGAGTCGATAACATCTGCAGCTTTTTACCATCTAAAAACATTGCAGAAATCAAAGGTATACTGCCAAAACTAGACTTAGAGAGACTTATCTATGCATTTGCCTCCAGTAGGTTGGATTACTGTAACATCCTGGTCACTGGTCTCTCCAAACGAGCCTTAAGACAGCTGCAGTACATCCAGAACGCTGCTGCTCGGGTCCTGACTAGAACCAGGAAGACTTTAAAGCAGCTCTTCGACATGTTAGTACCACATGAACCATCTCACACTCTGAGGACTTCAGGGACCGGCCTCCTGCTGGTGCCAGAGTCAGGACTAAACATGGAGAATCAGTGTTTCAGTTTTGTGCAGCTAACACCTGGAACAGTCTTCATGAAGATGTGAGACAGGCCTCTACTTTGACAATGTTTAAATCCAGACTCAAAACAGTTATAACAGAATTACTTTGTGTTCAAATTGTGCTACAAATAAACTTGCCTTGCCTTACTTTGAATGGGTTACATGTAGATTGTTTTATGGTGGGTATTTGACCAAGGCGGCACGGGACTCAAACTCCACCCGATGTGTAGTTAGCGTAGACTCGGTTCTGGTCCACAGAGCTCCTACAGCCAGAGATGCAGTAAATGAATGATGGAATGTGAGCGTCCAAATGAGATGATATCAGCAATTGTTTTTAAATTGATTCACACTGCCAACTTTTGCCAGCAAAGGCTTTAGCAGTTTCTCAAGTGAGTTGTCTGCTCTGTAGTCAGGGCTGCTTTTCCATTCATATATATTATTTTATGTTATAAAAATAAAAGGCCAGTTCTGTCACGGTCCCTGCCTGTTTGCCCCGCCGGGGGGGTTCTGATCCTGACCCTGCTCCGGACCCTGCTCTGAATCCAGTATAGTTTCTTGTTTGCTGCCTCCCTGGTTTTCTCCCCACCTGTTCCCAGTTTCTAATCAGGGGGCGGCCTTTATGTTCTGTCCTTGTTCTGTTTAGTTTGCTGGATTCTTGAGTGATTTTCAGTTCCCTTGTGTGAGTTTTGTTTTTAGTTTGTCACCTGAGTTTGTTCACGTTATTTTGAGGACATGCAGGCTCTGTATCTTCTGTTTTTTAATAAACCTGATCTGTTTTTTGAGACATGGAGTCGGGCTGTATCGTTGTGCTGCTCTTGGGTCCATACCACCACCACCTCGTTACAAGTTCTATGGTTTTTAAAATGATTTCTAACCCATAATATGTGAATTTTCAACACGTGTGAAAAATTAGATTAGAAATGCACTCTCTCACCTCACAGTAGCGTTTAACATGATACTAAAATTTCAAATTCAATTTTGATACTAAGGAATAGACTCAATACCGATTTTGATACCACTGTGGTATAAAAACAAACTCTATTTAGTTAATGGAATGTAATGGAATTTTTTAAAATCGTAGTACTTTCTTATATCACCATGTGGTCTTTCAATCCCTGTGGTCCAGCTAGGTTCCATAGTTGTTCATGGGCGTAAACTAGTCTATGTTTGTCATACACAGGGTGTAAAAAGTAACTGACAGTTGAAAAAAAATCATAACTCTTTTGTTTCTAAATATTTTTATTTTTTCAGAGCATTTAGAACTACCCTTCCGACATTAATATGAGCAAATACAGCACCGAGGAATGAACCCTCATTATACAGTGGTACTTTGAGTCACATGGGTCAAATTCAGAAACCCAGCGGTGTTACCATTGACATTTTAATACCAGAGATGCCCCAAGTGTAAATCCCATTAAAGGAATATAAAGTTGTTTTCAAAGACAGGGGGCAGTATGTGATCTCCACAGACCTGACTAGTCCTGATTTCTTCCTGTGGGGCTATTTTAAAGAAATGGTGTTTGTGAATAAACCTCAGATAAAACATAATATTGACTTAAAACATAATATCCAGGATCAAATAAGAGCCATAAACCGGGAAATGCTTTCAAATGTTATGCAAAGTGTGTTGGATCGGGCTATTCAGTGTGAAACCCAAAATGGACACTTAAAAACAATATTTTAAAAAATTTGGTCATTTTTACTTCCCCTAGTTTAAGTAGTGATAAGTTCAAGTGTAAGTGAACAATTATAACCGTATATACTGTCGAAAATCTCGGAAGGTTCAGTTTACCTACTGCTAAATTTTGGTGAGTATAACTTAAGAATTACAGGAGCTATTGAAGCTTTAAAAGTGTCAGTGACTTTTGGGCCACCCTGTATTTGTTCTGATACAGCACAAGATTATTCTAAAGCAATTCAGAAATTATTTCTGTCCTGTAAATGTAACTTTTTTTGTATCTACCTTTAAGACTCGTTTAAGTATGGATTAGTATCTGATTTGCGATACTTTTGACAGCGATAGTATGTGAAGAAAAGATTATGGAAATGCTCTCGCTCACTTCACAGCAGCAGTAGTACATCCCATGACCTCTCCACGTGTTAGAAAGAGAATACATGGTGTGGGTAGCGCGCATTAGTCATACATGTTTTGAGGCGCTCATAAAGAAAGCATCAGGGCTCATTTGAATCATGTAAATATGTAACAGCTTTGATCCGCGTTATGTCAGTCACAGCTGCCGGTAAACACCCCAGCTCTGCTCTCGGCTTGGGGGCTTTCCGCAGCTCCGGGCGAACATGCCGTTATTTAAACCAGCGAGAGGTGATGACGGGGTCACTTCGGCGCATTAGTGATTCAGAGCTATGCCCATCTGTTGGCACATGCCCCCACCACTTTCAACAAGACTGATTTCTCTCCTTTTTTCCCCAAGAAGCAACAAACCAGTGCATGCTTGTCTGCTGTCAAACCAATGTAACGACAGTCTGGAGTTTGTGGTGCAGGCCTCACTTCCATCTGCCCAAGAAAAAGTGTTTGACAAAGTTCTAAAGACAATCGAGGTGATCAACAGTTACATCTATATTTGTGTAAAGTGTGTAATTATTTGAGGTAGTCCTTTCATGACATTCTATAACCTGATATCATGATTTAAAAGAACTATATGTAGTCTCTTGTGTAAAGTATTTTCTAGCAGCGCAGCTTTACTCCAAACTGGTATCTTGATTTACTAATTCTAAGGTAATAACACGTGCAAACCAATGGATATGGATTGCAAGGGGGATCACTAGGACGCTATAGAGACCAACGTGGGAGATTACAAGGACTGTGGACAGTAAGATGACAACTATGCTCTGGTCATTTTGGTTAAAGTCACATCTCAGGAATGCGTGACCCCCACTTTGGGTTGTAAAATCCTCACCTTGTTCGATCTTTCCTAAAGTTTCTTCAAGTGTAACACCATACAGACCTGAAGAGGACACACATACATTGGGAGACCTTATAAAAGCTGTCAACTTGCACATCTCAGGGCTCTCCATTCATCCTTTCCTGAGAGTCTGTTGCTTCATTGTTCACTTCACCTGTGTGGACCTCATTAAACCCGTCAGACTTTATGTTTCAGTCTCTTGGTCCTCTTGGCGCTTACACCAGAAACGAAAATTCTTATAGTTGCCAGAGTCTAAACCTGCAGATAGAGGACACATACATACACACATACATGCTTTTCTCATTCTCGGTATATGGACAGGCCTCATGTGAAAGCTCAGAACCTCCAGAATTCACTCACTGAGCTGCAGAGGCTGCACTAGCACTGATTCATGATCGGTTGCCATTGACCATTCAACTTGATTTCACCATTGAAACAAGCCCAAATGAGAGACTGATGTGAAGCTCATTAGAAACCGAAACACCAAATTATAACATATGTTATCACGTCCTGGACGACTGAGGGATTACATACATTACCAGTCAAAAGTTTGGACACATCCTCTCATTTACTTATTTTTTAAAATATATTAACTACTTTCAAAACTTTAGATACATTGTCCAAAAAAAAAAAAAGTCACCACCTGGATTTAACTAAGCAAATACGTACAAGCCTCCTTTTTTTTTTTTGGTAGCGACTTTTTTTTTGGGCCAGGCAGCATATAAGAAGTGGGATATATGTAGTAAAGAAAAGTTAAATTTTTTTTTTTTTTTTCGTATTTTACATTCAGATCCTCAAACTACCCAACCTTTCCTTTATTAACAGTGCTGCAAACCCTTGGCTTTATGTTAATGAGCTTCTTGTTGAAGTCCCCTCAAATGGTTTTCACTTATCAGGGTCAAGAAATGCCAAAAGTGCAAACCAAGGTTCAAAGCAAAGGGTTGAGGTTTATTTTGTCGCTACATCCTATATGTGTCCATTCATTTGATTCAGTGAGATTCAGTGGGAATCCAAAATGCAAATAATCATGGAAATAAAGAAGAACCATTGAGGAAAAAGTGTGTCCAGACTTTTGACTGTGAGTGTACATTTAACACCACACGGTAATATAAAAGAAAGTACTATAATTTAACGTTGAAAACCATAGTGACTCTACATATAATATAATCTCGAAATTGTGTTTGAAATTTTAGTATTGAGACAAGTTAGGGTGTTCAAGTGACGGGTGGAATGAGGCTTCACAGTAGTACCATTTGGGGACACACATGACGTCCCATGTGGCTATTTTACATAGATTTGGAATTTGGAAAACTACCATAGCACGAGGAGTCTTGGTAGCTTAGCATGTGGCGCACGCTGATAAAATTCTCAAAAAGTCTCTCTTCTAATCAGCCTTATGCTCACCAAAAGTTGGGTTGATTGGACAGGATTTCTAACTCATCATTGTAGGTTGTTATAGTGCTCCTTGTAAATGTATAACATGACTTAAAGCTCCTATATTACACAAAACTGACTCTTGTGAGCTTTAAATCATGTTATAATGTTGCTACCTCCTCCACAACTTCAGGTCTGTTTGTGATGAAGAAAGAACATTATAACATGGATCAGAAAATAGTGTAATATGGGTTTTTTTTAAAGTCTTCATCCTAATTGGTCACAGAGACAGTAAAACCTCTCCAGGTCAGCAGACTCAGATGACCGGATGGGTTCATCAGATAGTTGGCTCCGTCTGAAAGTCAGATCTTGTGGCAGCTTTGCTTCTGTCAAACAACCCCAGGGAATAATGAGTATAATGTTTGAGAGCCTTCAAGCGGACCCATTATGCAAAATTGACTTTTCATAGCTTTTAACCATGTTATAGTTGTTTCTCCTCACCATTTACTCACCCAAATTTGTAATTGGAAGGATCTTTTTGCATATTTTGAGACGCCATTTTGCTGATTAACTCCCGTTTTCCCTGCCACTGGTGTACGCCCACTGCTCTGTACTTACTTTGTTCTCTAATTTCATTCTCTTCATTGGTAATACACATAGGATTCAGCAGCGTTGCGTAGTCATTTTGGTAAAAATGAAAAAAAAAAGACGCTATTCGCAAGCGTGGTGTGTGTAGCTATCCATTGTTACCTCCTCAAAAACATACCTGGAGTTGTGTTTTCAAGTTCACGGCTACCCTTTTACCTTTAGTTCAGTATAGACATTGGCAATTGAAGGCTGAAATCATTTAAATGATTCTAGTGAAGGTGTATAGAGTTTAACCCTATAACTTCGGATGGTAGCGCCGCCAATAGAGCGCGGTTGCGAACTTTCCATTACCGTGACTATCATGTAAATTCAAACTGCATCTCAAGGCAGAGGCATGGGACTCTTTAAATATGTTACTGTCATTATGGTAATGTGCTTACCTCGAGGATGACCAATCAGAGCGCAGGTACCGCCGGGATTCTCCCAGTTATTTGACGCATCGAAAGGAAAAATAAGGATGGATGTGTAAAATAGAGGAAGTTGTGTGAAAAAAGGCAATGATTTTTATGGCTAAAAAAAGAACAAAAGTCGAGCTATAATGGTCTATAATATGCTCAGTCCTTAAAGGGTTAAAAACACAGTGCTTCCTGTATTACCACATGACATACCAGGGTGGAACAGGGTTTTTTTCTGTTTGAGAGAAGAACTCAGCCTAAATGTGCAGGATTTGTGTGTTAAAAATGTGTGAATGAAACAACTCCAGGTCGATTTCTGATGAGGAAACAACATTCTAGCATAGATCAGAAAGAGTGTAACATTGGCTCTTTAAATAACATTATCACGTCTCCATGTTGTCCCTCGTGGTACACCGCAAGACTGTAAAGCATCCCCCAAACCCTCGTCGACTTGTTTTGCTTCACCTGGGCCACATTAGACTTTCCGGCGGCGTAGAGCGCGTGAGGAAATCAATGCCTGCTTGTCTTGTCTGCCGTCTCTGCTGTAACAACTGTGCGGAGACAGGGCCATGCTGCGAGTGGGCTGTGGGGAGGCTCGGACAGTCGGTTCACTTACCCCACGGTGACGGAGGCCCATTAATGCTTCATGTGCTAGCCAGAGGCACAGCTGTCACTCCTGCTCAGCCTCTGACAGCACCGGGCCCGGGCACAGATGTCAGGACAATATGAATGAATCACGAGACACGGCCGAAGTGGGCAGGTGCGGCCTACAGCTCCAGCGATGTGGGATTTGACTTGAGTTGGAGTTGACAGCAGCAGAGGTGATATGATGAAGCCCTCTGTCACGGCTAAACACAAGTCAGAACGGCAAACTGAGCTAAGTGCTGGATTATGGGCTTTGTACTGTCATAGCTTTTTTTTTTATTATTGTTCATTAGAATTCTATGGTAGATTATAGACTGTGGTTGGAGTAGGGCTGCAAGATTGATCGCAAGAGGATCGGAATTGCAATTTTATTTGATGGAATTAGCAAATCACAGAGGCTGCAGTTTTTGAAGTACCATCAACAAAATTGTCTCATTACTACTAACTAAGTCTTATTCTGCATTAAAACTGCTAACCCTGTAGTTCAGATCTGTACAAACACATGTCATTCTTGTATTAGTTTGTCTGTTCATAATTCAGTCTTTTTGTCAATTTATCTGGATGTGTTTAAAATGTGAACTTTAAACAGAATCCTATTAACATCATTTAAAAATTGTATCGCAGTGGTAATGCTTGTCAGAAAAATCGCTATTAGATATTTTTCCCAAATTGTTCAAAAGGCAAAGCTCTCGATTTACATCCATTTCCATCTATGTTCCTACCCTCACCTATGGTCATGAGCTTTGGGTAATGACCAAAAGGACAATGAGTTTCGTTTGCAGGGTGGCTGGACGTTCCCTTAGAGATAGAGTGAGGAGCTCAAAAACACAGGAGGCGCTCAGAGTACAGCTGATGCTTCTCTATGTCGAGAGGAGCCAGCTGAGGTGACTCGGGCATATGTTCCAGGTGCCTCTTGGACGCCTCCCTAAGGAGGTGTTCTGGGCATGTTCCACTGAGAGGAGGCCATGGAGAAGACCCAGGAAACGCTGGAGGGACTATGTCTCTCGGCTGGCCGGGGAACGCCTTGGGGTCCCACTGGAGGACCTGGAGGACCTGGAGGACGTGTCTGGAGTGAGGGAAGTCTGGGAGACCCAGCTTAGACTGCTGCCCCTGCGACCTGGCCCCAGATAAGCGGAAAAGAAAATGGATGAATTTTCAGCCCTAGATGAGATGCATAATCTGTATTGATTATTTGGTATCTTCAGATATCCAAAAGGATGATTCACAAATGTTAAACAAAGGGCAGATCAATTAACGTGGCAAAAGCCAGAGCAATATTGCAGTTCTAATAAGGTTAGCCCTGAAATATTGATCTGGAATAGCACCCATGAAAGGGGACTGGCATCACTCAGTTTTAGCCAATCACAGCAGCCAATCAGCTAAACAACAAGAGAGGGGGTCCATTCATCCATCTGTCCATCCATCTTCTGCTTTGCCGGGGCCGGGTCGCAGGGGGCAGCAGCCTAAGCAGGGCCTCCCAGACTTCAGCAAACTCTCCTGGGTACTACTCAAACCCTCCTTAAGGTTAGCAGTATGATCCTGTCCAAGTCTCCACCCACAAATTTAACTCACCCATGCTCCTGCGCTGCAATTTTCAGTGATTATACAAAAGCATGACACAAAACAATACACTACAACTTCACAAACCTGATGCGATGTGCAGTAGTTTCATTAAATCTAAAGGAGTAACTTGTGTGGAAAGCAAATAAATAAGAAGCAGCGTACCACCCTTCAAACCTCGCCATCATCTAGTTTGCAACGCTGGGGATACCTCAACACCAAAATATCAATGTTCAAAAATGTTTAAAAATACACTTATCGCCACTCATTTGTATTCTGTTTGGTCAACCTCTGTTTTGTGATCATATTCACTCTAAATCCAAAATTGTGATCCAACTGTTATCTCGGCTCTAAAATACTGTGATGTATTTTTACACTGCCAGTCAAAAGTCTGGACACACCCTCTCATTCAATGCTTTTTTTCTTTATGTTAACTACTTTCTACATGTTAGATACAAACGGAAGAGAACAAATATATGGTGCACGCTATATGAACTTATGTAGTAAAAAAAAGTAAAATAACAATTTTTTTTTTTTTTTTTAATACAACCCCAATTCCAATGAAGTTGGACTACTGTGGTAATTAAAAAAATACAGAATACAAGGTTTATTGGAACTTTTTGCAAGAGTCAAATTGAAAATGACTGAAAAATGTGCATAAAAACAATAAAGTTTATCAGTTTGAATGTTAAATATCATGTCTTTGTAGTTTATCCAGTTCAATGTAGGTTGGAAAGAATTTGCAAATCATTGTATTCTGTTTTTTTTTTAAGTTTTACACAGGATCCCAAATTTATTTTTTTTTTTTTTTTATTTATTTTTTTTACACATGATCCCAAATTCAGTGGAAATGAGGTTGTATTTTACATTCAGATCCTTAAAGTAACCGCCTTTTCCTTTGTTTGTAACAGTGCTGCAAACTTTGGTGTTATATTAATGAGCTTCTTGATGAAGTCTCCTAAAATGGTTTTCACTTCAAATTTGTGCCTTTGCAGAGTCAAAAACGTCCAAAGTGTAAACCTGGGTGGCTATTTTTTGCTATTTTTTGACTACTTTCCATATGTGTCCATTCATAGTTTTGATGCCTTCAGTGAGAATCTATGATGTAAGTCTTAAAAGCCCATCCATCCATTTTGTTCTGCTTATCCGGGGCCAGGCCACAGGGGCAGCAGGTCTAAGCAGAGGACTCCCAGACTTCCCTCACCCCAGACATGTCCTCCAGCTCTAAGTAAGCGTTGAGCCTCAATTTAAACAGGCCAAAATCTCTTTAAATCGAGCAAATGTCTTCACTCCTTCAACTTTTGGTCTAGTTGACAGATATATATTTTTTACTTTTTACTTTTACCTTATATTTTTTACTCTTTTACTATAGAAAAAAATTAATAAATGAAAAAAAATGTACCCAAACTTTTGCTTCGTAGTGTGTATTAGATCAAATAATACAGAAATCCCAAGAGTCTTTAAAAAGCTTTTAGTTGTTGCACGATTTGCTGTGATTTTTCCATGTCTCTTCCTCCCACTCAAAACCAACGACGTCATGTTCATTATTTTACACCAATTGAGCGGCATCAAAAAGTATACAGTTTCTAAGAACAATGCGTCTCCTTTAAATGGAAATGATGGCATATTTACTACTTTCCGCCTTTCAAATATATCGGCAACGTGCTGCCTCCTACTCCACTCGATCTCCCTGACACTCATGCGGCGGTTCAACAGCGCTAACAGCTCGCTAACAGTGGCAGCTGCTAAACATCTGTGCCGCAGAAAACATTATCACTGCCCCCGGGAATTCGACTCCAAATGTATTCTCCTTGTACGTCGTGTTATATCAGCGTACTATCATTGCTCCATCTGTCGCCCTGTTCTCGCTCAAGGGCACCTGAGGTCGACCTCTAGAGGGGGCTGTCACGCTCGCTCGTAATACCCTCCGTGTCGGGAGCGGCGGGTCAAAGGCTCAGGATCAGGAAAGTGCGTGTAGGGAAAGGGAGCGGGCCGGGTCGGGGTGACGGATAGGGCAAAGCTGTCGAGGGAGACATGAGACCCCCGAGGTGAGACTGAACATGCGCTCGATGAATGTTAACAAGGGGAGTGTTTGTGCTGCAATGGGAGTCACCGGCTATGTTTCTATGCACCAGAAGTTTGAGTATAATCTGATTTCTGGAGTTATCAGATTATTGCATAGCTCCAAAAAGATCCTCGGCCATTGCTCAGGCAGCTTTTTCTTTGCAAACCATCAGACAGTGGATTCAGCTTCCAGACAGTCTGAAATTGTCTGGAGATTTGAATAATTTTACTAAAAAATGGGAAAAAAAGAGTAAATTTTAGATAATCAAATGAATTAGTCTTGTTAATTTGTACTGATCTGTATTCACTGTAAAAAACCTGCACGTGATGATTTTTTATAATGGTATGGACTGTAGGAAACATACTGGATTGGACATGAGAACGTTTTATTGTATTTAACTGCTACACTGAATGGAGTAGACCACATTATTTTGTTTATGGCTCGGGGTTTTGTCCTTTAGGTGAACCAGTTTTTGTCTTAAAGTGTTTCTGGGCTTCAAAAAGACAGAATTAGCGATGTGACGTTTGTTTCTTTCGTAAGATTAATGAATTAGTACATGGCCTCTGACGAATAAAGAAACAGTTGCATCTGACGTGAGTAATCTGATTTCTGTGCAGGTTTTGAAAGATTTGTGGCAAAGGCAAAAATGGAAAGAGAAAATGGTGAGGTTATTTTAAAATACAGTGTTCTTTGTCTTCCAAAACTAGTTACTCAAGTTTTTTTTTTTGTGACCGTGTAAAAATACCCAGTGAAAAGCCTAAAATGGAGCAAAAATAATCGTAATTGTGGACTGGAGTGTCCAATCGCATGGCTACAAACAGCATTTTGAGACAAAGAATTAGTGATGTGATGTTTGTGAACGAGTCGGCTCTTTAGAACAGTTCCTTAAGGTGAATTTTTGGATCCGGATCGTCATTTTTTAAAAGAGCCGAATCTTTTCCTTTGTAATTTGTCTGCATTTTTATATCGATTACCCCTGAACCGACACGGGAATCAGCAAAGAAGCAGAGCAGGCGATCATATTAACGTTACACAACATATTTTTGGCATCATATTCGAAAGGGAAAACACACTCTTACGCTCAGTTTGAACCAGTTTAAACACATTTAAGCCTTGATCACTCTTGTATTAGTTTGATTAAAATAAGTTCTCACATTGACTTCTGTCATATAAAGCAAATCGTAAAAGAGTCGGCCTTTTGAGCAGCTCCTGGAAAACGATGGATCCAAAAGATTTGAATCCCGTGAAAAAGGCCCAAAAGTCCCATCGCTACAAAGAACCGCGCATGTCGGTAAATGAGAACTCAGAGTGCGCTAAACAACCAAATTTAAAACATGTTTGACCCAAAACCTGCCTGACCTTCTTGCCCCAGTCTACATGCAGGTCAAAGAACAAAACAGGTGCAAACGGGAGACTACGAGACGTTCAGGTGCATCTAGTAATTTGGCACTAGCACTTATACTTTTATACGGTTATAACTGCTAATGAATGGCCATCATACAGATAACCGCTTTTGGCAGAAGTACATAAGTGGCATGTCATTTACATTTCAATTCATTTTATTTAACGACCTTAAATGAGTTTAAAATGGTTTAAAGTGAGAAAGAGAGTGGGAGTGTGTTTAATCTGTCAATTTGTGCATCATCTAAATATAACGTTGCACTATAAAGCTAATAATTACAAAACTAACTCTTATTATGATGTGAAACCTGTTTTTGGTGCACAAATCTCTCAGTCGTGTCGCCGGCTCTGCTTCTGTTCTGATTCTTGTTTTGGTTCAGGGTTAATCAGTATAAAAATGAGATCCGGATTCAACCATTCATGTTTAGGAACCATTCAAAAGAGCCGACTCGTTCATGAAAGTCTCTGAAGGATAAATAAACACTGAAGCTTCAGTCGTTTCACTTTCGAATTCACTAACAAGGACGATGCCACAGCACTGGTATGTGATTATATAATGGGATGGGGCAATAAACAATATTGTTTATCGTGACAAAAGGGTCGAGAGTAATCGTTCATTTGATGTAATCCTGATGATAATCACCATTAGATCACCAAAATGTGCAGAAAAAAATACTTCTCCACTTCTAGATCCTTGTTGTTTTCACTTATAACAAAGTACAGCACTATAACAGCTGTTTAAATATGGAACCTATTCATAATATTAAAATAATAATTATTTATATCCAGAACATTTTTAAACTGGCAGCGACTTTAATCTAGACTTAGAGAGACTTATCCATGCATTTGTCTCCAGTAGGTTAGACTACTATAACGGCCTTCTCCTGAGCGTTAAGACAGCTGCAGTACATCCAGAACACTGCTGCTCGGGCCCTCACTAGAACCAAGAAGTACTTCACACATGTGTCCTGTGCTCAGGTCTCTGCACTGGCTCCTGTGGCTCAGAGAATAAACTTTAAAGCAGCTCTGTGTGAACAAGTCTCTCCATGGCCTAGCGCCAAACTACATCTCTGACATGTTAGTGCCATATGAACCATCTCACACTGTGAGGACTTCAGGGACCGACCTCCTGCTGGTGCCAGAGTCAGGACTAAACATGAGGAATCATCAGAGTTTCAGTTTTGTACGCTAAAACCTGGAACAGTCTTCCTGAAGATGTGAGACAGGCCTCGACTTTGACAATGTTTAAATCCAGGCTCAAAACAGTTCTGTTTATCTGTGCATATGACTGAAAGTTTTTTATTCCTCACTCTTTTGTTTTAATGTTAATTTTATGATGATTATTTATGTTTTGATTTGTTGTATTGTGATTTTAATGTCATTCTTATTTTGTAAAGCACTTTGAATCACTTTGTGTATGAATTGTGCTCTACAAATACATTTTCCGTGCCTTGCCTTTAATCATTTTTATGATATAATTGTTATATACCACACTATATCTGACACAGATGATGTATGGAGGCTGTGTAGAGAGCCAATTCAGGATCACCTCTGTCTGTAGATGGTGAGGTCTTCGGGCTGAAAGATGAACAAGAGACACAGGGTTGAAGGGAGGGGTCGAGAGAGCGGAGACAGTGTTCTTGGGATGGGCTTGTATAAATAGGGCTTCTGGGTAATTAGAGGTGTGGTTCAGGGGAGCTGTGGTTCAGGGGAGAAGAGCAGAAGGAGGTTGGAGGAGTGGTCCTGCTCCTAAATCTCAGTCCATCATATTAACTCCACATTTTGAAATACCTTTTTTATTGCTTGAATGTGTTGCCTTTCCCCAGATCAGACCTGTAAATGCCACACTGTGGAGCATTGAAGGGAAAACCATAGCATCGTCATTGAGACCTGCTGGCGTGCCCTCCACCTGATCAGTTACATAGAACACTTTTACATTTTCTTTTTGCTGATATCACTTTAAAAAAACACACATTAAACTCAGATGCCCCACACACAATGATGGTGTAATATTGACGCCAGCTGTGGTGAGGCTGAAACTCGCTACATGGGACCAGCAATGACAAAATCAACATAAAGCCAATCACTGGAACCCAGCAGGGGCCCGGACCCCACAGCATGAAGCCACCACCGGGAATCAATGTGGCCCTAAGTGATGTATGAATGTCCAGGAACAATATGGCGGTCGAGCAAGTTGGATGATTTTGGGTTTTAAAGGTTCTTGCAGTATGATAATCTGGCTTTTCTGAGAAAGTGACGAGGATAGAGGAACAGAGGGATCAGGAGGGGCCTGGAGGGCTAAAGAGGAGAGTGAGGGAGAAGGAGATGTGGCAGGATCTGTAGGACTAAAGGGGAGAGTGAAAGGGAAGAACGGGCAGGGCCTGAAGAAGTAAAGGGGGAAGGGAGGACTCTAGAGGACTAAAGGGGACAGAGAGGGAAGAGGAGAAGTGGCATCTAGAGGACTAAAGGGGAGAGTGAGGGGGGAAGGGGCTGGGCCTGAAGAACTAAAGGCGGAAGCGAGGATTCTGGAGGACAAAAGGGAACAAAGAGGGAAGAGGAGGAACGGCATCTAGAGGGCAAAAGGTGAGAGTGAGGAAGGAGGAGGAGTGTCAAGATCTATAGGACTAAAGGGGAGAGTGAGGGGAAAGAAGAGGTGGGGAGGACTAAAGGGGAGGAGTGGCAGAATCTATAGGACCAAAGGGGAGAGTGAGGAAGGAAGGGTTCTGGAGGACTACAGGGGACAGTGATGGAGGAGGAAGGGGGGACTGAAGGAAAAAAGAGGAGTGAGGGGTAGGAGCAACAGTAGAAAATGCTACTAAAACCCTGTGTACACTTTTAGGATTTTAGTCATGCTTTAAGATGAAGTATTTTACAAGCTGAATACTCTACGTAAAACCATACTTAAAACCTTTGTATAAACATATAATAGAGAGGTTGTCAGTATAATGAAGTGAGATGCAACCAGTCAAGTCTATATCCACTTATCTGAATTTGAAGTTGAGTCACTGCCCTCTTATGATAAAAGAGGCTGCAACACAGAGTCTGAAGAGAAAGATGCAAAGAGGAGCCCGAGTGTTACTAAATGAAAAGGAGACTGTAAAAAGAGGTTTGTGACACACTGCACGGGAAGATTACAGCGGATTTTGGGGATCACCAAGAGAACTATGGACACAGCAATTCAGTTTCAATGCTTATACTATAATAATTTCAGTTCTTAGTCAAAAAAATAGTCTGGGGATGGGATGGTTGAAGCGTAAAAAGGGAAGTCAACGCAAACTTTGGGATGTGGGGGCTTTTTCGAGGGTCCGGGCTATAGTTAAATGGTCACATTTTTATATAGCGCTTTTCCACCTCAAAGCTTTACATCAAAGAACCACTCACTCGTTCACAGACATATTCATTCATCAGTGGTCGCAAACACTGGGGGCGAGGGGGATTCAAGGCAGCATTCAACTGTGAGAGCTGGAATCGCACTGCCAACCTTTTTATTCACTTTTAATGGCTGGCGCGGCTGGTGTGCCGAGTCCTAAACATGCCTCGGTTCTACCACAGAGCGACTGACTGGTCCCTGGAGGAGCCTGGCTGGAGACACAGACAAACAAGATGTAAAAGAGAGCAAACATTTTACATAACAATTTGTATCGTGATGCCAGTTCGATCGGTTCAGTTGGATTGATGTCCCAGAATCCCTTTTCCCTCCCATTTAACCTCAACTGCGCCATTAACAAAGACAAGTGAAGTGAGCGTCGCTGCTGATTAAACTGACCTGGAGACACAGACAAACAGAATGCAAGCGAGAGGGAGAGAGAAGAAGAGTCCCAAGGTTTTAAAACATGGAGTACCACCCTTTCCCAGATGTTAATTACTTTTTAAATGATTGCTGTTGGCCGATGCTTTTGGCCACCTACGTAAAAAAGCATTCAGTTCAAATACACTGCTCTGAGATCCCAATAGTCTTTTGCCTTGTGATTACATTTGTGAAACTGATAAACAGATTGTAAAGAGTCTGGAACTTTTTTTCATTTTATGTCCACTCCCCCAATGAGTGCTTTGGCTTGCATCTGAATACTGGCAAGACACATCGATTTGAACAATTTTTTCCTGTCCTAGACTGTTTGCCAGATTAAACTTTTTCCCATTCCTGGTTAGGTTTTGCTAGTTCTGCATGGGAAGAAGGACAACTGGGAACTGTATACATTTTGTTTCGGTAAAGAAAACATGCCACAGTCGTCATGTGGTGTTGAAAAATGAACCACAAATAACCACGTAAGAGTAAGTTTACAAGATATGGGAGCAAAAACCCAGGACATGCTGAAGGGACTATGCCTTTCAATTCAAAAAATTCAAAAAGCCCAGAGTGACACTTCTGGCCCCTGCATAGAGACACCTAGTGGATGAATATTGAACTAAAATGAGCCAGAGTGGCAGTGACAAGGTGGCTGACCACATTCTGTTTTGTTGAGCTGGAAAACTACCCAAACAAAATCATCTTCTCAACAAACCAGCGGTTGGTAAGATTGCAAAATGTCTAGAAGTACATTTTATATGCTTTTGGGATAAATTAGCGAGCCCAATGGGTCAAATTTGGCCCTGATCCTAAATTACAGAATTATTATCAGTTAAATTGAAAAAGTGGATATTTCAGTGTACAGTGAACTTGTAGCAGTAATTTATTGTAGTGTTCATCATTTTCCAAAAGAAGAAAAGGGTTCTTGGCTTCTCTAGGGTTAAATTGATTTTATGTAGCAAATGCAGTATTGTATGCCTGATGTCTGGGCGTGTCCCACTGGGAGGAGGCCCCGGAGATGACCCAGGACACGCTGGAGGGACAATGCCTCTCGTCTGGGATGGGAACGCCTTGGGGTCCTACCAGAGGAGCTGGAGGCAGTGTCTGGGGGGGTAGGAAGTCAAGGAGTCCCTGCTTAGACTGCTGGAAGAAGATGGATGGATGCCTGCTGTCACAATCATGCGGGGTACCCTTCACACAAATACATAAATACACCTTTATTCAGACTTTGGATTGCTGAGAAGTTCACCTAAATCCTTTCTTTCCATAATTCTTTTTTAGACCTGCGTCACTATTTCTTCTCTGCTTGATAAATTTGCCCCGTCACCGTCTACCAACCCTTTTGAAAAGCCTCTGTTCCTTCACATTGTTTCCTGTCATTGCGTTGTTTGTTGAATTACGGCACGTACTGTAAAGCTGAGTGAGGAGGATGAAAAACAGGTAGTCTGCTGTCAGTCACTTCAAAGGCGGCTCTGACTTTCTAGCGCTTTGTGAAGGCAGGCTTTGTTTTGTCCCCGCAGTCAGTGAACACACCAGAGAGCTGCAAATGTGACGCTGCATTTTGGATTTGAACAGAGAGTAATGTGTAGAATGTTCTTTTGCATTTCCTGCAAGATGTTGATCGTGTTCTTGGTCTCTTACTTCAAATACTTTTACAGGTATGGCTCAGGGTGAGGAGCAGGAAAAGAAAGCAACAGGTTGTGATGAAGTTTGATGATGTCGCAAAAAGTTCTATAAAAACAAAGTAACTACAGTATAACAGCGAGGATAGGGTAAAAAAGCTAAAAGTCACTGACACTTTTAAATCTTCAGTAGCTCCTATAATTCTTAAGTTATACTCACCAAATTTTAGCAGTAGGTAAACTGAACCTTCCCAGATTTTTGGCAATATATACGGTTATAATTGTTCACTTACACTTAACTTATCACTACTTAAACTAGGGGTAACTAAGTAAAAATTACCTTTTTTTTTTTTTAAATAATGCTTTTAATGTGTTCACCATTTTCAGTTTCACACTGAACAGCCCGATCCAACACACTTTGCATAACATTTGAAAGCATTTCCAGGCTTATGTCTCTTATTTGATCCTCGATATTATGTTTTAAGTCATTTATTCGTCTGAGGTTTATTCACAAACATCTTTTCTTTAAGATAGCCCCACAGGAAGAAATCAAGGCTAGTCAGGTCTGTGGAGATCACATACTGCCCCCTGTCTTTGAAAACGACTTATTATTCCTTTAATGGCATTTACACTTGGGGCATCTCTGGTATTAAAATGTTGATGGTAACACCGCTGGGTTTCTGAATTTGACCCATGTGATTCAAAGTACCACTGCACAATGAGGGTCCATTCCTCGGTGCTGCATTTGCTCATATTAATGTCGGAAGAGTAGTTCTAAACGCTCTGAAAAAATTAAATAAAAATATTTTGATACAAAAGATTTAGGTTTTTTTCAACTGTCAGTGACTTTTGGGCGAGGTAAACATGTTCAAATCAAATATAGCTTCTTTAGATAACAATCCTAATACTGACTTAATCTTGACATGCCCCATTTACTTGTGTTATAATCTGGGGTTTTTTTTGAAATTCAATCAGAAAGCAGAATGAGCCTCACATGAGTCTCATTTGGGCTGGATTTAAACTTAAAAGGACTCTCTCTGATCTGAATTCTCACTACCTAAACCCCAGCACATGCAGCCGATCATGAATCTGTGCTAATGCAGCCTGAGAACATTTTTATATTTTCTCTATATGCAGGTTTAGGCCCCTGGCAACCAAGGTTCAATTGTAATTCAGTTCAGATTGTGATACCTTTAAAAGAAAAGCAGTGAGGAGGAGTAAGGATACATACAGTTCGTTTAACCTTAGTGTTGATTTAATTCAGATTAGAGTTGGGGGAAATGGTGATAATAATTGAATCACAATCTCATCCCTGTGACCATCTGCTGTTCTCGTCATATTATTTTTTTTGATTCTCTATTTCTTAGTACCTTTAAACTATAGCTTTAGGGTTTTGTACCTTTCTGCAAGGCCAAAAATGAGTTTGACTCCCAGGCAGCGTGAAGACTTATGTGTGGAGTTTTCCCTCATTTGGGTGGGTTTCATCAGGGATTTCACTTTTAAAAAATTTGTCCATAGATTTATTTTTATATTCTTATCTAATATATATAATATATAATACTTTTAGATAAGAATATTGTCAGTTCTAGCTCTGCCATCATGTCATAATCTAAACACTTTGACAAAGAACTGAACTGACACTCATGCTCTAAGGCGATTCTAATCATTTCCATGAATTGACCGTTCCGTCAGATGAGCACATGAGAGGGTTGTCCTTCTGAAGTGGGCTCCCAGTGAAGAGCCAGTCTGGTCCCCACTGCCCCCATCAGAGAGTGTGGGGTTTGATGGATCTACCTCTGATGCCCCGCCAGGCTGCGCTCTGTGCCAGACCAGTGAAGCACAACTGAGACCAACCTACATCTACACTTCACTTTATTTTGAACTTATTCACATAGAAAAAAAGACATAGAAACAGATGTATAAATGTACATAACATCCTCAAACTATGTTACATCCTTGTCCCCACACGACAGCTGGGTCGTAACAAAAGAAACCAAGATGGAAAAATGGTAAATTAGGAAGTGATTAAATGAACAGGGATGTTAAGGGAAAACTAAACAGAAGGGGTCTAAAAATATTGAAACAAAGAGTACCTTGCAAGGTTTAAACTAAAACAACAGGTAAAGTTAACTAAAAAACTAATTTCACAATAGCATAACAAAAATCTTGACGAGTCAGTACTGATGGCCTGTAGTGACACACAAAAGAGACACACTACACATACAAAACGGCCACACACAGGCCAGCAGCCCCGAACAGGTGTCCCAAATCTTCTTAAATGGGTGGGAGGCGGCTGAAGGTGGGCTCTGGGATTGGCCAAGCTGGGAAACAGTCCTCCAATCACAGTCAAGGGCTCACACAGCCATGATTATGAGGAAAGTAGACAGATTCGGGGACACGCACAGATAAAACATAATGGACAAATACAAATAACGAACTCTCCATCTCCATCTCCATCCTTACACTACTGTCAAACGCATTGCTCTGTAAACTGCTAATACCTTCCCGATGACGTGTTCCCGCTGTAGTTTCGACTGTCAGGTCACAGTTGGGAAGCGCTGGTGCTTTTAGATGCAAGCCTCGGCGACACAAATTGTTTTACTTGTACTAAACTTTGTAAACCTGCCGGGATGATGACCGAGTGAAAAGAAACAGCAGCACAGAGGAGCAGGCTTCCTACAGGGATGTTGTTTACCACTGACTGACTAGACCAGTCCCCCATGTAGCCAATGAGTGCACTGTTGTTTTATGTATTAACAGCTGATGATGTAATAACGCTGTGTCGAATGCAGACCGGGCATCCTGTGAGGAGGTGTTTGTGGATAACCAACATTTTTCTGCCATTATTTAACCAGGAAATCCCTTTGAAGACTTTTTCACGTCTATTGTGAATGATATTCTAAATCTCGGTGAGACTTCTATTGTAAAATACTGCTATAGATTGCTTCGCTACAGCGTATATTCTCTTTCGTCGATAACAATCTCTTTTACCTTGAGAGTCAATGAGGCTCCTGCTTGCTCCCAAACAAAAACCAGGGCGTTCCAACTCAAAAGGAGGAACACGTTTATTTCACATGCATCACTAGCCGAGGTGGAGTTGCGAATGACGGGGGACTGCGGCTACTCATGCGCAGCCTATGGTAGCTAAAGGTAAATTGTTCTAGCGGAAAATCACAACAGTAAAGTACAGAACATGTGCACTGTCTGCTTCCACCCCACTGTTGCAAATGGGTCCACCAGAAATGACAAAAATCGGGAAAAAAGAACCACTTTCGCGAACCTAAAATATCATTAGAGGTAAACAATCTTTATCCTGAGCAAACCTTGAGAGAAAGTCATGACGCCAATTCACAACGAGTTCACAAGACATGTTTACAAGTACAGAGACTATTCATATAATGTTCCTTTGAATTTAGGGGCAGCTTGTTCCATTTGCAAGGACAGAGGGTATTTTCAGACGAAGCTGCAAAGAACATATTTGCATAAGTGTTCACTGTCAGGCCATCTGTGACATAACCGAACCATAATGTCAACCAGAGTCACTTCTCATTTGTTTCCTCTGTAAAAGCGAACGGCTCAAACTCGTGTATCTCCAACCTGGACAAAAGCCCTGTCTGCTGTCAGGTCTCTTGTCACGGTAGAATAGGCCTGTCACGATAACACATTTTGAAGTGCAATGTATTGATTCGGAAAATATCCCAACACTGGAGGGACTATGGCCTGGGAACGCCTTACGTCCCACTGGAGGAGGTGGAGGACGTGTCTGGGGTGAGGGGAAGTCTGCGAGTCCCTGCTTTGACTGCTGCCCCGGATAAGCGGAAGAAAATGGATGGATGAAAATATCACGATAATACTGAAATGAATTTAAATTACTTTCACAATAAGCTTAAAACAGGATATTAACCGTAAACCATTTTCTAAGTGAATCATTTTAAACGTAATGTCGCCAGAAACATGAAAGTTGTTGGTTCCAGTATGTGTAACATGTCCTGTTAATTATTGGACCAACTCAAATGTCATTCTATAACTACATGATACTGACACTACTTAAAATTTAGGAAAATTTCCCCACTAGTGTAAAGAAAAGCCTGAAAAAATATTGCGATATAGTAATAAGCCGATATGTAATTATCTCGACAGGCCTACAGTAGAAGTATGGCAATTTGAGTAAAATTACATTTGAGGGATTTTTTTTTTTTAAATTAAACACATAGTAGACATAACACGTCATGGTATATAAAATAAAATAAAATAAAATATATATTATATTTTTTCCTTCTGGAACATTTTTACTCTGACTGGAAGTGCTGCCACTTAACAGTCACTCCCACCTGTTTCTGAAGTTTCCGCTCTCAGAATCCATGTGTCCTCTGTCTGTCTTTGATGGGAGCATTGTAAAATCTGTCAGTTTGCAGATTTTTCTTTTTATTAAGGATCACACCTGGACGACTGAGGGATTACACGGACAACTTTGATGGGAACAGTTTTAAAGTCACTCTAGAATCCCTGTCTTACTCCTTTTTCTCAGTCTGCCATGTTTGTTTTCTACCACTGTAGCATTGGCAGCGAGCGAATGGTCATTTTCCTGCTACCCTGCATTGCATTGTGGGAACTGTAGTCAACTGTGAGGGTTAGGGCGACAAAAACAAGGCTACCAAATCTGCTTTATTGGCCCCTTCGCACCACCGATAATCACTTGTGCACACATCACATGGTTTTATTGGTTGATGGGACAGAACAAAGCTGGGATTGGCTTGGCACTTTTTTGGGTTGTGTTCAAACGCCCTGAGCAAAAGCCCTGATGACTCAGTCTTGTTCAAAGTGGCTGCTAAATGTCTGGGTTTAGTGGCCAAAAACTGTCAAAATCAGCTGGGTTGGGCCGTGTTGAAGGCTCTGTACCCATTTTTTTCCCTCGCTATATCACCATTCGCAGTCTCAGTCTTACTGTTTCACAGATTTTTTTTGTGTGCAATTTTACATGCTTTTTTTTTTACACCATATGAACGTGCATTGTGTTCTGCGTCCTGATTGGCTGAGGGACTGTAGACCATTGTCAGTCTCCTCTGTGCCGTGTCTCCTGTTCAGTACAGAATGTGTTGAGCAAAATTTACATAAATGTTCGATTGCAGTGTGACTCTGAAGTGCTGTATCTTCCCAATGTCAATGAAATGTTCTGCACTGACAAATTTCAGAAACTCTTTGGACTTAAAAGTGTTTCTGTGCACGAAGAGGCTTCTCTGTGGATACCGCTGGAGCAGAGGGGCGTGAACAACACATTTAAAGCATCATCGAGGAAGAGGGATATAATACTACGAAGGTTTGAACTTTGAGTGTTTAAACAAGAGAGAAATGTGAGAAAATGTTAATGCCTGTTTGGGAAAAGTGTATAAAGTGTGTGGTGAGGGGTTTTACAGCCTTAAAACATAATAGTAATTGTTAAAAATAAAGCTGACTACTTTACTAATACTTTGCGTATTGTGGGTTATTTTTAGACTGTAACCCCCACGATAAACGAGGGACCACCGTATTTGAGCAAAATGTGTCTTCCCCCAATACAGATATATGGTATAAGCAGATCTTGGGGTAAAAATAAAGCTGCTAAGTGCTGTGTGTGTCTAAATATAAAGCGTTTTTTTTTTTTTTTTTTTTTTCGTCAGACAATCAGGAACTGTACAGTTATCATGCTAATCGTTGTTAGCATTGGCGTCATGTCAAAACTCTCCGATCTGGAAAGTTGTGAAAAGCGTTTTCAAACTAATGAAATGCACTAAACAATCTATCAATAACATCCTTTTTATTAGCCTCATGAAAGTACTTTTCGTGTAAGAATAGATACTTAATTAGATTTCAAAGTGGCTGTGGTAAAATAATTTGTTTTATGTAAACCTAAAGTTTTGTTAATTAATTCTGGTAGTGGAGAAAATTAAGCTATCTCTACTAATTAGTTCCTGCTTATTACTGCCAGATGCATTTAATCACATTGGCCCACCGTCTGCCAAAACATTCCCAATGGGACATCTTGGTTTAATTTTAACATAATTGTACGGTAGTTTTTGGTTATTTTTTGCCAGTTGGTGAAGTGACAACTGCATATAAATGTGGAACCGGTGGCATGGATATGACCGTGAACTTGTGTGGTTTGGTGAGTCCTTAGAGTCCTATTTTGTATCAAATCATTGTCCCAAGAGGTGCCCAGCTAAATGAGCGGACTGGCCGAGGATGTAACCTTAGCAAATTAGGACACAAAGGAAGGTTTTGTCGAGACTGTCGGCTAGTGAGGTTTTAAAGACTTAAGTCCTTCTTCATTTAACAGGACACTGAAGCAGAAACGAACCTATTCCGCCATTTTGATAGTTCTGAATAAGGGACATTTGCCAGTGAACTTGTCCAATTGTCCAACTTGTCGAAATTCACCACGGTTACATGCACAGAGTACAGCAGTCTGCTAACTCTTGTCCTATTCTACACGCGGGTAAGAAAATAGCCAAATAGCTACGAACAGGGGGCTAATTTAGTAATTGCAGCTGCACTACTTGGCCAAAAAAAAAAGTCGGCGCCTGGATTTAACTTAGCAAATACGTACGAGGTCAGAATGAAAGAATGAGGTCAGCTGACTACCTGAAAATACTGAATAACCAGGTTATCAATGGATTCTTTCTTCCCTAATGGCACGGGCATATTCCAAGATGACAATCCCAGGTTTCATCAGGCTCAAATTGTGAAATAGTGGTTCAGGGAGCATCATTTTCACACATGGATTGTCCACCACAGAGTCCAGACCTTAACCCCATTGAGAATCTTTGGGATGTGCTGGAGAAGCTTTGTGCAGCGTCAGACTCGACCATCATCAATGCGAGATCTTGCTGAAAAATGAATGCAACACTGAATGGAAATAAATCTTGTGACATTGCATAAGATTATTGAAATAATGCCACGGCAAATGTGTGTCGTAATCAAAGCTAAAGGCGGAACAACCAAATATTAGTGTGTGTAACCTTTTTTTTTGCTGCTGGTGACTATTTTTTTGGCCAGGCAGTGTATACTTGCTAATAAAGCTGCCAAAAATTCTGAATGATTTGGGAAAAATATCTAATTGTGATTTTCAAAATGTTTTAATAATAGGATTGTGTTCAACCAGAAGAATTGATAAACAGG
This sequence comes from Periophthalmus modestus, assembly GCA_019594935.1. Taxonomy (NCBI): domain Eukaryota; kingdom Metazoa; phylum Chordata; class Actinopteri; order Gobiiformes; family Gobiidae; genus Periophthalmus; species Periophthalmus modestus. The sequence goes on from JAIEZT010000054.1 coordinate 8,576,244, forward strand.
CTGAAATATTAACGCACAAAATGTAAGGTATTCTCCAGTAGTGCAGCACTACATCCAACAGGTATCTTGATTTACTCACGCTAAGGTAAATAACACAAGCACACCAGGGTCGTGCAGACCTATGGAATGCGTGGGAACTCATGAAGATGCTGTGCAGACCAGCGTGGATCTTGCGAGGAAGCTGTGCAGACCAGAAGGACTCATACGCACATTGAGAGACACTATAAAAGCTGTCAGTTTGCACATCTCAGGGCTCTGTACCTATCCTTTCCGGAGAGTTCGTTGCTTCATTGTTCACTTTACCTGTGTGGAACTCATGAAAACCCTTCTGACTTTGTTTTAGACTCTTGGTCCTCTTTGAAGCTTACACCAGAAATGAACATTCTTACAATAATAATATGTCTGTGGAAACCCTCAGTCGTCCAGGTCTGATCCATAGCAAAAGACAAAGTTTAAATCTGTCAACTGGACAAATTGTTGTAGGGGTGAAGACGTTTCGCTGCTCATACAAGCTGCTTCTTCAGTTCTGGTCAGATGCTGGTGGACACTGCCTTATATCTATCTGAAGGGAGGGGCTAACTACAATGAAACTGAAACTGCTTGGATGAGCAGCAAAACATCTTCACTCCTACAACGATTTGTCCAGTTGACAGATTTTAACTTCATCTTTTGCTGTACAATAAGAATACTTACTTATGCGTACTTCAAAAATTGTAGCCATTCAAATTGCAATTTCGATTCAATTGCAATTAATCTTGCAGCCCTCCTGCTAAGCTAACTCTCAAACCACCTCTTCGAAATAGCTAAGATTTGTACCTGTGTAATAGTGCCAATATAACAGTGAGCTACAGATCCTAGCAAAAGTGAAGAGCTGGTTTGAAAGAGGGGTCAAACAGTCAGCTCTGAACAGAAATGGGGGTCTAAGATACAATTTGTCATCCATTTCCAACTCCACTCCCAGGCCCGAGTCTAAACAAAGAAAACAACAGGGGTAGTCAGAGTATGCTAATGATCGTTGTACTGGATGCAGGTGTGTGTGTGCACGCAGCAGACCGGAAAATTGAGCATCACTTCGGTGTGCCAGAAGGAAGGGCGGGCTCCGTGGTTTTGATCTTTTGTACCAAGAATTTGCTACAAGTACAAGTACAAGACAAGTTGCAGTAATATAGATAGCTACAGTCGTGGTAGTAGTATTGTTGTAGCAGTACTGCAGTAGACGGTCAGCTGGTCTAGTAGTAAGTCACTATGACTGTTTAGAAATAGGCCTGTCAGCTCCAGCAATGATTTCTTACCATTTACGGTACAGCAGTTCATGCCATCCGCCGTTTACATGCCTTCAACAACTGTATGGAATACCAAAAGTGCAAGACCCCATCCAATAATCTCCATAAATAACCCCTATGTAAACATGGCACAATGACATTCAGAGCAGCACATACACAATAAACTGTTTTAGCAGCAGAATAAAGGTCAGATATGTGATGTGGAGTTTTAATGCTCTTATGCAACAATGCCGAGACCAGCTCAATGTTACTGTATTGGTGGATGTGGTTATTGTCCTTGGGATGCCTCATGTGAACCTCCAGAATTCACTCACTGAGCTACAGAGGCTGCACTAGCACTGAGTTATGATTGGCTGCAGGTGCTGGGGTTTAGATAGTGAAGATTCAGGTCAGAGAGAGTCCGTCACCCATAGCGTTTGGCTCAAATCAACTAAAGCTCCATATTTGTTCCATATTCGCGAATACCATGGCAACCTAAAGAGTCAATCCGGAGCAAAGCTGTGGAAGGTAACGCCACTTCCCACTGACACCGCTGGTTTGGCAGGGGGCAGGCGCTTAGCAACACAACGCTGTCAGTCAGACCTGTTGCTAACGCTAGTGGGGGCGACCTCGGGGAAAAAAAGCAGCTGATTTGTCGTCATGTAGAGCTGGTCAATCACGTAGAGCTGGTCAATTTGAACAATTTAAGACTAAAATAATGAGCCTGACAGCAGCAGTAGCAGAGAGAGGGGCCATGGTTTTCTAATGTAAAGTGAATTGGAGCCAGAGTCGAGGGAGCTGGAAGCGCAACAATGATCGCCTCCTGTTTGGAACGGGGAGGCAGCTAGCTAAGTCCATTAATATATACAGTCTAAGGTTTTAACCAACTACTTCGTAATTACATAACCAAAAATGAAGCAGGCCAAGAAAAAAAAAAATCTTGAATTTAAATGTGATTACAGATCGACCTGTCGCGATAATTACAACATCGATGTATCGTTCCATATTTGAAAGTTGGAACAATATATGTTTGGGGTGAGTATTTATCATGTGTACTTTTCTTTTGCACCAATGGGAATTTGTTGGTTATTTTTAGCTATAGGGTAAGATTTAAGCTGCAAAAGGTTGAATTAATAACTTCTATGACTCATTACAGATGCAAACTGAGTACTAAAGTGTTTCATTCTGCTGTTTTTTTTTATTGCAGCTCATGATTTTTAACAATATTGTAGATTTAGAATAGTTTTCTGTAGTTTAAATCTGCTCTTGAGTTAATGTGTCAGTGGCATAAATGAGTTTCAGTGTCATCATTTATCATCTATATTTACTTCAGCGATATATTGAACTCAAAATTTGTGTTTGCGACAGGCCTAGTTACAGAGCGACTTATCTATATATGGAAGAGTACTTCTCTCTAACATGGAAGGACTGTCGAGACTTATGTACCCTGCATACTCAGGGAATAAAAAAAAAATCATTAAACAAAACAATCAATATAACATACATTTCTCTGGTTTGTGCGTTTATCCACTGATCAGAAGGTTGGCGGTTCAAATCCCACTCTCGACCTAAACATCAATGGTAGAGTGGCCAGATCCACTGACCCACAGGTTGGTGGTGCGATCCCAGCTCCCACAGATGAAAGCGTCCTTGGGCAAGACATTTAACCCACCTCGCCCCCAGTGTCTGCGTGTGTGTGTGACTGGGTGAGTGGTTCCTTGATGTAAAACGCTTTGAAGATGGAAAAGCGCTATATAAAAATATGACCATTACCATTAAATAAGCTAAAATGGCATTGTTAAATCTTTAGAAGAAGGTGGGCTAAATGCCACTGATTTCAACCCAATGAATGGAACTTTAAATTTAAGGTGGTTACAGAGTCGTATAACAAATCTAGACAGTTTCTGATTTCCTCTAAGATATTTTCTAGTTTCGGTGGTGTCAAATTTATTATCAAATGTGATTTTAAGTTGTCTAAAATACCCATAAAATTGTCAAAGTTTCATGAGCAAGTTCTCCAGTATTGGAAATTAATGTATAATCGTCATTTTACAACCCCAAATACTCCCATATGGAAAAATAGGAAAAAAATCCTTCTATTGTAAAGAAGGTATATGGGCAGTGTTAAAGTTAATGGATGACCGGGGTACATAGCCATGAGAATGTAATTTTGGATGGTGGAGTCTTTTTTTTTTTTTTTTTTCCAAAGAATATAGATTTGCATGCCTTAATAGCGTACTTACTTAATTCACCTTCTTGTGGAAGTGGCCACGGGCGCCGCCATCGTCATTTGGGTCGTATTATTTTGTGTGGGGCAGACAGTTTCGACAGCAAATAAGCTAGCGTGTTGGCGCACATGCACATAGAACATTTTACATAAATCAACTCGACTTTTTATCATATTTTTTGAGGCAAAACTTTTCTTGAATTTGCAAAATGAAATGTAAATGTGACTCTCTTGAAACCAGAGGAGCCACCATGAAGAAAGTGCGGTTTGGAGCGCTTAAACGTGGGCAGGCCCGAATAAGGTCAATAGGCTTTCGGCATTTGTCACCTACACAGCAAATACATAACAAATACAAAGAGATGACGCAAAATATAATCCGTGTTTACGCTCAGCCTCACTTTATCACACACAGTAGCTGGCATCAGAGTAAGGTAAATAATGAAACGCACTCTCTGCATGTGGAAATACTGTCCCTGCACATTTGATGGTGGTTAAGGGAGCATGTTAAAGTAAATATCATTGTTTAACAGCATAGCGTAATGGCAGCAACGTGTAACCTGGTCATAATCAATCTGACTGTGACACTGCTTATCGCATCTGTAACCTCCCTGAACCCAATACAGCCCATAAAGGCAAGCGACGCACTATAACTTCATCATTTTTACCACACCGCGATGCTGTCCCTGCCCAGGTGAAGCCAAATCCACCGCTGTGAGGAAAGAGGACTTATGCTTTTTGTCCCGCGCTTGTCTTTTCTCAGCGTGTGAACAAGGACAACAAGTCCTGATGCATTAGTTTTAAACGAGCACGACCTACAACAAATCCAGGCTGTAACTCCAGCAAAGAGCAAACTTTTAGGGATCCATTTTGGTGTTTCTTCCTCTTAATCCGGTCCAGGGTTGTCCTTGTCTCTGTTCTTTTGTCAAAAGTGTGCAACAAATTTACAACAACTCTCAGGTTAGTGCGCCGCATACAAGTTCATTGCAGAAATGATTCAATAAAGTAGAAATATGTGTATTTAAAAACAAAATGTGTACTTTTAGACTTGGTTTATTTAGTTCTTATCTCTGTTAGGAATAGATCTAGTTTTGCTCAGGGCAGATGCAGCAACCAATGGGCCTTCTTGCAATTCCCCCAGCACCCCGACTTCCTTCGGTAATGTCGGGGTAATCTGCTTCACTTTACAGAATTGACAACAAGTACAATGTTGTTTGCTCCGACCAAACTTTTTACGCAGGTCATAAACGCTATTCCACGAGGTCTTGTCGGTATTCTTATAGGATTTTTGATTTATACAAGCACTGCTCTACCGGACTGTGCCCTTTGACTATTCAGAATTGCCCCTTTGTAGACAAAAAATGTAACAAGAAGTTCTCAAGGTCTGCGTTTCCCTTTAAGGAGACGACATATTACGGCAGATTTCACCAGTGAACAAATCAAAAAAGATGTAGATGTCATTACCTCAAGTATCATGCCCGTTTTTTCACTTCAAAATGTCAAATAGTGTCTAAACCAAAGAACATCTACTCGTGTCTCCTTGGGTATCTTTTGGGATAGTTTCTACTCTCGGGCTCATCGTAATAATTTGGGTATTCACTCTTTTAACTGTGATGATGTCAGATTTTGAGTTGCAATGGAGGACAAGTAAAAAAACTTTACAATTAGCAATATTTATTATAGTAGGGCAATCTTTTATGTATGTGTGCTTACAGTTGTTATCAGTAAGAGCTATATTTCATTAGAACATTTTTACCTCGTATCTACGGACACAGATAGGTCTTTCTTTGACCAAATACATTAATGTGATGCTGCGAATTAATGATTGACATATATTTAAACGGGAAGGCATATATCAGCTTGTATGGTTTTGATCTGAACTAAATATATTTTGCTTCTTTACTTATTTCTGTAAATCTGCACAGTTGTCTGTAGAGTTTAGCAATAAGAATACTTGTGAGAGTTATATAAAAAACAGTAAACCAGTACCTCAGCTAGTTTCAGCCCAGATCTTAGGCCTACATCCAGTATACAACTCTACTTTTTATACGATAGTTTGAATAGAGCTGAAACAATAGCTGCTTATTTCAAATTTGCTCAGTATCAGTGGACAAAACTGTGAAAATAATCTGAGCTCTGAAATCAAAATTAAACAAAATGGTCTTCCCCCGCAGCTCTTGAGGTCAAAATAAGTCCACTGTGTACTATTTATAAAGGGCCTTATTGCCTGAGAATGAGGAAGTGCACGATAACATGCTAGTTGTTGTTACCATTACCTTGACAGCGAAACTCATCATGAAAAAAAATGGTACTTTTCCACCTTTAAGGCACTTTAAATCCAGGAACCGCTCACCCATTCGCACAGCCAAGAACGCAGACACTGTGGGTGAGATGGGTTAAGTGTCAGTGCGTCTGCCCGCTCAACCAATACTGTTCACGTAGTGGGATTTGAACTGCCAACCTTTACATCAGTGGCCGCACCCTCTACCAGTTGAGCTACTGACAGCTCATGGTGAATAATTAGGACGCTCAGAACGCATTAGGTAAGTGAGGAATGACCTTGGACCACTACAAATAGTTTAAAATGAACAAGTTGTGTTTTTCATGTCTTTAAGAGTTCAAAAATACAGTACAGCGCCTTTTAAAACACGGTCCTTGTCCTTCTTATCCTAACCGATTAATCCTGCCATTTCACATAATATGGGCACAAACGTTTCTCTGTATTCCTTTTGTGTCTTAATGAAAAGTTATATGCAATATTCAAACATTTTAATAGTGGTCATTACTGGGGTGGAGTCTAATGGACCATTTCAACAGTGTTTTGAGCGGTTTTGTCCGTCCCAGGCCTTCAGTGGGGTTATTGTCAGTGTCCTAGCATACAGCCTTCACCAGCAGAACAAATTTATGTTTACTTCAACTGAAATGTATTTCTGTCTCGATTGAAAAAGCACAAGACTTGAGACCCTGCATGACTTTCTGAGTTAAAACTAGTGTCAAAACAACTGCACTTTCTACTAGCAAAACTCACTCAAAAACACTTACCGTAATAATAATAACTACACTGTAATTTTTCTTAATAAAGCATGAAGAAAGATGCCATCAACATGAACAAATACAGGGTGGCCCAAAAGTCACTGACAGTTAAAAAAAAATCATAACTCTTTTATTTCTAAATATTTTTCTTTAATTTTTTCAGAGCATTTAGAACGACCCTTCCGACATTAATATGAGCAAATACAGCACCGAGGAACGAACCCTCATCGTACAGTGGTACTTTGAGTCACATGGGTTAAATTCAGAAACCCAGCGGTGTTACCGTCGACATTTTAATACCAGAGATGCCCCAAGTGTAAATGCCATTAAAGGAAGAATAAGTCGTTTTCAAAGACAGGGGGCAGTATGTGATCTCTCGAGACCTGACTAGCCCCAATTTCTTCCTGTGGGACTATCTTAAAGAAAAGGTGTTTGTGAATAAACCTCAGACAATAAAACGACTTAAACGTAATATCGAGGATCAAATAAGAGCCATAAGACCGGAAATGCTTTCAAATGTTATGCAAAGTGTGTTGGATCGGGCTACTTAGTGTGAAACTGAATAAGGAAGGTTCAGTTTACGTACTGCTAAAATTTGGTGAGTATAACTTAAGAATTATAGGAGCTACTGAAGATTTAAAAGTGTCAGTGACTTTTGGGCCACCCTGTAGTTACTTAAAGAGGGAGTATCATGCAAAACTCATTTTATTTTAGCTTTCTACCATGTTATAATACTGTTCCCTCATCGTAAATATGCCTGAGGAGGTTTTAGATGTCGTCTATGTATGTTTGAGTAATTTAGCGATCTCTCCTGGGCCCTATTCAAACCCTTCCTTAGGGCTAGTGGTCTCATTAATGGGATATACGCTGATTGTGCTGTAGCAGCGCTCAGAAGGGGGAGTGACTTGGCACGGAGAGCAAAGCAAGGAGGGACTCACAGCATCGAAAAATAAAGTGAAATGTATTAAACGTGTTAATATGTCGTTTTCGTATTACTTAGAGGTAACATGGTAATCCAAATATGTTCAGTTATTACTAGGGCTGGGTATCACCAAGAAGCTGCCGATACGATACGTACCTCGATACACAGTCCACGATACGATACATATCTCGATACAGTGCCATTTTTGATACGATACGATTCGATACGATATATTTCAAATCGATACGATACGATTCAGAAAAAAATAAAGGCCTTCAACCTTACTTAAATGGTCAACCCAATTTTCACAAAAAAAAAAAAAAAACATTAAATGGTGCATTTATCTTCCATTTATTGAAGATTAAAAAACACAAAGTGCTTTTTGATTGATGCATGTTTCTAACTAGAGGGAGGAAGGCGGTTGAAACATATATTCCTGACATTTTCGTTTCTCTTGCTTCTCGCTTCTCTTCACCCGTAAAGAGTAACGTCTGGTGGGAATATCGATATCGATAATAGGAAACAAAGAATCGATACCGTATCGATTTTAATAATATCGATACATATCGGTGTATCGATATTTTAGCACACCCCTAGTTATTACCTGATCGAAGTAAACCTAAGGTCGGGAGTTCGAATCCCACTTCGATCAGTGCTTGTGCTTGGGCAAGACACTTTACCTTCCTTGCCTACAAATGTTTCGAATGGCTTACCACCACTGAGGACTGAATGAAGTGAAGCTATACAGATCCACACTTAACTGAGGTGCTACACTTACCGATCTGCACCAACGGTCTTCACCACCCTCCCCAGGTAAGTTGGACGAAGCGTCTTGCTCTATCACCATGCCACTATCTGTTGGCAAAGCGGTTTTCTTTTTACTCTTTTATTGCACAATTTGCTTGGTAACACTTTATAATAACTATAGCCTCTTTAGCCTTAATAAAGCATGAACAGACATTTAATTAATAATGAACAAACACTTAATTAACAATGAGTCATGCTTAATAACTATTTAATTACGGCCTTAATTAACACTTCATTAACAAGTGTTTGAGTTAATACTTAACTAACCATTTGTAAATGCTTATTTAAAAGGAGTAACTAAGTGTGAAATAAGTATGAGTAACTGTACACAACACAGGTCAGTTCATTGCTAATTCAGTGTTAATTAAGGTTGTAATTAAGTAGTTATTAAGCATGAATCATTAAGTGTTTCTTCATTATTGATTAAGAGTTTCTTCATTATTAATTCAGTGTTTGTTCATTATTAATTAAGTGTTTGTTCATGCTTTATTAAGGCTAAATAGGCTATAGTTACCATTTGCTTATATATTGTTACCATTTGCTTATATATTTCTTTATTTTATGTATGTATTTTTTGTATGGTACGTATATTCCATTTTACATATTCACACATAAATGATTCAGTCAAAAGTACAATCAAATCCTCAGCAGTCTTATGATGCAGTAATCCTGCAACACAGCACTGTAAACCATCTCCGAGCTTCTGGCAACTGTCACTAAAACAGTTGCCAGCCGTAATGTGATTAAAGTGTCTACATGGAGCATTAATGTCATTAGGATCAGAAATTCCAGATGTTATTTTATGATTATGCCTCATTACAATATGACCTTAATCTAATTGTGGCAATTGGAAAACGGTGTTTACAGAGCGGCGGGTTTACATTTTAATGTGTGGTGTATTTCATTTGCAGTCACTATCACCGTCATTACATACATTACAATATAAATACTGTACTGAAAGAAAAGTACTATCTACCTCTGTCTGTTGACCACAAAATGAGACACCAGATTTCATTTGTGGTAGAATGTGAACTCATCTATTAAAAATACGTTTTGGAAGTATTTATTGAAGGGGATTAATGAGAAAATATTCACCAACAGTTCATTATCAACTAAAAATGAGTATTATAGTGTAGTACTGCTGCCTTCTGCCAACAGGTGTCCCCGTTTACAGGTAGGAAGCCTGAAATGTGACTTAGAAATTTTTTATTATATTTTTTTTTTTTATTTAACCTTTATTTAACCAAGAAAGTCCCATTCAGATAACTAGTCTCTTTTTCAAGGGAGTCCTGGCCAAGACAGCAGCAGTTACATTACATTACGCACAGACATTTCAACACATCACAAAATGGATTCTTAAAATCAATTTCAAATCATAGACTTAATTTCCAAACCTTTCAACATACATTTCAACTGAACTATTGAAGTCAGTTCTTGTAATTTCAAGACTTTTTGTAAATTATTCCACATTGAAGGTGCAGAGTATTGAAATGCAACTTCACCCGTCTCTTGACTAAATTGCTCGCTGTTCTTTCTTGTAGTGCCTGTTGTAAAAGGTAGGACTCACATAACACAGTTTTCTTTAGGCATCCAGGTCACTAAGGTAACGGTGCGGCCTGTGTTTAAGTGTGCTCAATAGTCCGAAATTCACAGTATATATGGTATACTTTGGTGGTTTTCAGTTTGGCTCTGGTCCTCATTTGGGAGTATGACATCATTACATTCAACAGTTTTCCCTATTGATTACATTGTACTTTGCCATGAAATATCCAAAAAGTAAATTTGTTAATGCTGAACCTGATCATTTCCATTAACGAACTCACTGTATTACGGAAATCTGCATTTTAACTATATTCTTTTTTAGCTGCTCCCATCTGTATTAAATATCATTGTCCTATTGTCAGACGACATCACAGCACAGCAAAAATATTTAATACAGATGGGTGGCAGATAAAATAAATTGATTTTTGTTGCAATACAAGACGTTAATGTGTCTAATCACCAATAGAAATGATCAGGTTCAACATTTGTGAACCTTTTAGATATTTCAGGGCAAAATACAGTGTAATTAATAGTAAAGTCTGTAACATCACCACATTCTTGAAGTGGAAAATACAGTAAGAGAATGTTGAATAAAATGTCATCGGAAAACCAGCGATAGCAGTAATTCCAGCTCTGTTACCTAGCAACCATAATGTTAACAAGGGCCAAAACGTGTCTAAGTTACACAATAGTGATGAGTCGACTAATAAAAATAGATGACGGCACCTTTAGTTTGTTAAATCAAATGGTTTTGGATAGAAATTCAGTGTTTGATTAAAAACTCTCCTCTACTTCCTGTATTTCTGTTCTTTTCTTACCAACTTTTTTTCACAAACTGCCACTTAACTGATGTAAACTATGGTAAATATTTCACACTTCTTAAGATAATGCACCTCGCCAAACAACGAAACGAAACTAAAAAAAGATTCACTGCGTATTACAGTGCTGCACTTGAAAAAAACGACAAAAAAACCAACACACACACACAGCTTCTCTTGTGCCAAATTGCCGCTAAATGCCAGTTAAACATTGAGCCTAACCTTTCTGTCAGGTTAGAACAATAATCAAATACTAGTGTCCCTGTCGAGCGTGCGTTCCACATTTGGCGAACACGCTGCACTGATAATGTTCGGGTGTTTGAGGTCATTACCGTGTGCTAATGGTATGTCAGCCGTGTCCAACCTTTCAGCCGGGCTCCAATAATAGTCTCAATGTCGCCGTGGGCCGTGGGCAGGTCTGACAGGGCCGTGTCTTTTGAAGCCAGCTCTGGTGCCCTCCTGATGGGAAGGAGATCAGCCTGGTGTTGCTAATAGAACCATGGCACGCTCAAAGTACATGGAATAAGGGAAGGATTTGGTCAGATCAACAGGTGAGATTAAGAAAAGGACGGAGAGGCTGAAAGGGAACTTCGGTTGTAATTGGATTGAAATGACAAAAACCATGACAGCAACGGATCTGGTTGGTCGGGTTGCAAGCAGCGATGGGAAGGTCAGATCGGGCAGATACTTATACGTGGAGGTAGAATTGGTTTGCAGTTGGAGTTGGGTCCCCTTAAAGAACACATGCGATGCATTCCCGTGGCTTTAATTCCTTTTTAAACATGCTTTTTGGTCACCTTGGGAGCAGAATTTCACATTTTCTAACTTAAAATAACGTCTTTTGGTAGCTAAGCAAGACGGGGGCTGGTTAGAACCTGGATGAGAGACTGCTGGGAATACCAGGTGCCACAGTGGGGCGGCAATGGCTCTTGTAGAAACGGTTTTGTGCACTTACGCAAAACACTTCAGCCACAGTGACGAGTATGAATATGGTGTGAATATGAAAGAGTATTGGTGGTGGTTGAAGAGGTCATGGCGCAGATTGGCAGCCTGGCTTCCGGGCAGCTGTGGCTAAAATAGAAGCTTACCACCAGCACCGAGTATGGAATAAACCAGGGGTGTCCAAACTATGGCCCAAGGGTCAAATGTGGCCCTCAGACCAATTTTTATTGGCCCCCAAGCTTTCAGCTGAACTGACCCAATTGATCATAATCAGTACTTTTTACAGCAAATTTGAGTAATCCTACCAATATAACCTAAATAACATCACATTTCATTGTCACACAGACCTAATACTAACATTTCAAGCTTTATTTAAAGTAAGTCAAAACTATGTTAAATGCACCATCTGAATTATCCACTGTATTGACCACTGCGAGCCTCCATGTCGAATGTTTTTGGCCCTCGGTGAAAAGAGTTTGGGCATCCCTGGAATAAACGAATAATGCACTGCAAAGCGCTTTACTCGTCTTGAAAGGCAATATATGAATCCAATTATCACTCTTTATTGTTACCTCCATTTCCATTGAGGCACTGGAGCTCCCTCTGCTGTCAGCAATGGGAAATGAGGTATCAAAACAAATATGGCTGCTTATGAAACAAATATGGCTGCTTACAAGTAAAAAAGAATGGGAAAAAATTTGTTTGGCTTGAGATAGGATGGAGGGAATGGTGATCGGACTGATATCCCTCTGTATGAATAAATACAGAGTGATATCATAGTAAGTAAGGAATGGTGATCGGACTGATATCCCTCTGTATGAATAAATACAGAGTGATATCATAGTAAAGTAGAACAGAGTAGGTGGTTTGATTCCTTCCCAAGTACATACTGTTCTTGGGTGATTGTAAGTAATTAACGATTTCAAAACTGTCTCTGTGTTGGGTATTTGTTTTGTGAAAGGAAAACTCCATAATATTAATTGATACAAATTGTTCTAGTACTGTTGTCAGAATTGGGACTTGTCTGCCAAGGTAAAAATTAAAACTAATCACAACTTTCAAAGCAGTTTTTTTTTAAATATCCAATGCGGTTATGGAGGAAACAATGCGTAATTATATTCAATCATTTATTTTGCTAATTATAAAATGACTACTGGGACAATTAAAAAGGCATGTTTGATTTTTTTCCCTGTGACTTGATTTCAAATGTGGAATTCTGTGTTGAAAAATACTTCAAATGTGGACCCTGTAATTTGGGATTTTGGTAAGAGTGCTTCTTTCTCTGCACTTTTGGAATTTAAACTTTTTCGCTGTGAGTGAAAGATTTTTCCTCGAATAAACGAGAGAGGGACAACGAGGACTTTCGCTGCACTGATAACTTGAGTGAAAGTGCATCGAATAAACAGGTGAACAGGGACAAATGATAACTTTTTTTCTATGACAGGTGTTCATGTTTTTTCTAATTATTACTTGGTTTGGTGGGCTAGTACCTGTGTTCAATATTTGTCTTAGTTTAACATCGGTTAAGTTGAGAAAGGGTGAGTCGGCTGTTTGTCCAAAGGAGTGGCTCCGTCTGTGGCATCCTCTTGTGCCAATGGAGCTCGCTGTGTATAAAGCTCCACTCCACCCCCTGACCTCGCCACGTGTGCTTACGAGGCTGTGACGAGGGCGTAGTGCAGGTGCTAGGTTAACGACTCCATCGGCACAAGTCGGCCGCACAGCTCGTTCTCCCGGTGCGCAGATTTAAAGATGAACGACTTTTGTTAAACTTCATAAGGGGCTGCTTTGCTGGATAAAGAGCCAACCGACGCACTCAGCACTAGAGCCAGTACCGGGACAAAACAACAGGCTGCAAATAGAACAAGGAAAGCAAATCAAATGAATGTTGCACCCAGAAACTTCTCCTTCCATGCCAGAAAGCCTCACAGGATCATAAGGTACTTTCACAAGATCAGGGGATACTTTCACGTAGTAACCAGACACAGGGTCAGGAGATACTTTCACAGGATCAACAGATACAGGATCAGGAGATACTTTCAAAGGATCACCAGATTCTTCCACAGGTTCGGGAGATACTTTCACAGGATCACCAGATACTTTCACAGAATCAGGAGATACTTCACGGAATAACCAGATAAAGGATCACCAGATACTTTCACAGAATCACCAGATACAGGATCAGGAGATACTTTCACAGGATCAGGAGATACTTCACAGAATAACCAGATAAAGGATCACCAGATACTTTCACAGAATCACCAGATACAGGATCAGGAGATACTTTCACAGGATCAGGAGATACTTTCACTGGATCTTAAGATACTTTGGCAGGATCACCAGATACAGGATCATGAGACACTGTGACAGGATCATGAGCCTTTGTGGGGCTCTATAGTAACTAAATGTAAGTTACTGCTTCAACTTTTATAATGGTACTACTAAAAAACAAATCCTATAACTTATGTATATTCAGTGTAGTATTACACAATCGCTACTGAATATTTCACTTATGAACCTTTTCCATGGAGCAAGTCCTGGATAATTGTTCTAATGCATGTTCCTCATTCCCGCTCAAACACTCCCGTGGCATTCCATTACTGTGATAAAAGGTTGAGTCTGCTCAGAAATAATTGCATGTAGAGTTCAATGACACTCCAGTCTCGTCACACGAATATGAGAGAGTGTGAGTGACATTATGAAACGGCTGTCCTTGGCACACTTTTCTGACCCGGTCACCAAAACAAATGGATTCCATTATAATATTATTCTGTGTGATTTTGAAGGCAACATTAGCAACATTAGAAAGTCAATTATGTTAACTGGGCTGTCATACAAAGTTCGCCCGAAGCGGAGTGCTATTTCTGTGTATGTAGAACACACTGGAAATCAAGACGGTCCACACACCAAAATGTAAATATATGAACAAATTGAATGTTAAATATTGATAAGTAGAACTTTTTCAGATGCTCAATCAAAGTGCAAGTCCAAGTAAGATAATGATTACAGAACATTGTTTCATTTTAGCTTAAAAATTCCGTACCAGATTTTTTCCATGTATTTGAGCAAAGTTTGTCTTGCCCCAGTACAACGTTATGTTATATTATAGTATAAGCAGCTCTTGAGGTCCAAATAACCATCTGCAGCCATAAGCCGTTGTGCCCCTACAGGATGGTCAATGCACCCCCCGCCCCTTTACTTTAAGTGATCTTTAGGTCCTTGCATAAAGATCACTTAAAATTGCATTTTCAGAAAATAGTAAATGAACAATTCAGTTCTGTCAACTGAACAAAAGTTTTCCAGTGCAAATGGTTTTGCTCCTCTGTGTCTTTTTCAGTTCTGGTCAGGTAGCTGTTTGGAGACTGCCTTATATTTGTCTGAAGGGCACAGCTAACTGCACTGAAACTAAGGTTGTTTTCACACTGCCACTAGTTAGGTCGACGTAAAAGGGCATCCAGTCTGAGAATGGTACGCGTGGGCCGGTGCAAACCCAACAGCACTTGAAACAGGTGGTCTCAGAAAGGCTCCTCTCCAATTCTGGAGCGGGCTCAAAGTGGTGCGAACGTGGCCGACCTTGGGCCGACTTATGCCGTCCATGGTGCAAGTAACAGTGCTTGGAATTGGGTGAAAATGCTCGGATCACATATATTTGTTTGAATAGGCGCTGCTGTCTGTCCCTATCTCTGTCCGACCAGGTGAGGCTGGGTCTATCTGTGTGTCATTCAGACAGCTTTTTCTCTGCTGTCCCCCTCATGGTGTATTTCGCCACCATGCTCCACCACTCTGAAGTGCATTATCGTGGAAATAAGTTCAGCAATCAACTGATGGCCTCTCACGTGGGAGTGAATGGTGCATGGTGCATGTGAACATGACCTACCCAAAAGTGAAGTAAACAGAACTAAATGTAGTGCACACTAGGGTCAGTCCACAGAGCGCACTAATGTGTGAAAATGACCGGAAACACCTATTTGTTTACCACTTCTGTTTTTTAGCCAGGCTTATTGAACTGCACTAAGTGTGAACTGTCCCTGAGTCATATTTGCCATAATCGTTTTGGCCACTAATGGGTAATCTCAGACCTATTAGCATACTGGCTGAACTGAAGAAGCCGTTTGAATGAGTGGCGAAACATCGTCACTCTGAAACCTTTGTGCAGTTGACAGAATGGATTTTTTTTTTTTTTGCTGTGGATTATACCTGAGGGAGAGATTACAGACATTTTGAGAAAATGCACATACATCTATGGATGCAAGTTGATTAAAGTGAGATGCAGTGATTAAAGTGAGACTCTAAACTAAAGTTTTAAAAGAAGAGTGAGGGGAGAGGATGGCCTGGTCTGGGCAGTGTCTGTGGACTAAAGAAGAGAGAGAGGGGAGAGGATTGGCCTGGTCTGGACATATGAGGAACAGTGTGATGGGTCTAACAGGTGTCCACATTTTAAACTCCACTCCTGCAGCCAGGTGTTTGTAATCAGAAACAATTGACTCTAAACGGGGCAGTCTCTTGTCTTGTCACCAACTACTTGAATTTACAGTGGACACTGAAACCTGGCCATGCTCATTTTGTATACATTTTTTTTTACCACAAAGCTGCAAATTTACTTAGGTTGCACTAAAATTTCCCCAAAAATATGAGGAAGTAGACAATGCTATTAAAAAGCCAGATACAAAGTTTAATAGCACAAAGTTGAGTCAGTTCAGCTACAGAGCTCCCCACTGTATACATTGAATAAGCCATAATTATACAAACTGTGCACATTTTTTTCCCTCCATGTTCCAAGAACAAGTTGAATGTACCATTATTTCCAGCAATGTAAGATGTTTTGTTCTGTCTCCATGGTGATACAATTCATGGGTGATTGAGAAGAAAAATTGAAATAATGATTGACAACCGTGAGCTTAAAGCCATGTTAGTATATCTCATCCCAGCCACTTCACACTCGGCTGCAAACCCCCAGTGCCTGCTGCAGGTCCTGGCTCGAAGAAGCCATCAGGACAACATCATCTGCAAACAGAAGAGATGAGATCCTGTGGTTCCCGAGCCAGACCCCCTCCGGCCCCTGACTGCGCCTAGAAATTTTGTCCATAAATATAATGAACAGAACCGGTGTCAAAGGGCAGCCCTGGTGGAGTCCAACATGCACCGGGAACAAGTCTGACTTACTGCCGGCGATGCGAACACAGCTCCTGCTCCGGTCGTACAGGGACCGGACAGCCCTGAGCAAAGGGCCCTGGACCCCATACTCCCAGAGCACCCCCCAAAGGACACCACGAGGGACACGGTCGAATGCCTTCTCCAGATCCTGTGGACTGGTTGGGCAAACTCCCATGAACCCTCAAGCACCCGATGGAGAGTATAGAGCTGGTCCAGTGTTCCACGACCAGGACGAAATCCACACTGCTCCTCCTGGATCCGAGATATTATAACATAGATATAGATTTTTAAAAATGGCATAAAATAGTCCCTTTAACAATACTAAAGGAAGTGCACATGTTAGCTGAACTCCTGGTGCAGTGTCGTGCCCACATTAGTGCAGTCTGCGGGGGGCACGGAGAGAGTGATGTGGAGGTGTGAGCTTACATGCATTAATGTGGCAGCGGATTGGGGACATTTCTGCATATCAGGATAGAGAGAGAGAAGGGAGAGAGGGAGGGAGAGGGGGAGTGACAGAGAGAGAGAAAGGAGGGAGGCAGCGAGGGAGGAGGGGAGGAGAGAGGAAGAAAGAGACAGGAGAGCGAAGGCATGAGTGAGGGAAAGAAAGGAAAAGAGGGAGGTGGAGAGACGAAGAAAGGGACAGGAGAGCGGGAGTGAGTGAGAGTGAGAAGAGAGAGAAAGGAAAAAGAGGGAGATAAAGAGAGTGAGTGAGAAAGAGAGAGACAGAGCGAAAGGAAAAAAGAGGGAGGGAGAGAGAGGGAAAGAGGGAGGGTGTGAGAGAAAGAAAGAGAGGGAGAGGAAAAAGTGGGAGGTAGAGAGACGGTGAGAGAGAAGAAGAAAGAGACGAGACAGAGAGAGAGAGAACAGAAAGTGAAGGGGGTAGGGAGAGGAAGAAAGAGACAGGAGAGGGAATGAGAGAGAGAAGGAGAAAGAGGGAGGTAAAGAGTGGAGGAAAGAGACAGGAGAAAGAGAGTGAGTGAGAGAGAGGGGGAAAAAGGGAGGTAGAGAGAGAGGGTGAGAGAAAGGAAGAAAGATACAGGAGAGAGGAGGAGTGAGACAGAGAAAAAAGGAAAGGGAGGGCTATAGAGAGAGGAAGAAGGAGACAGGAGAGAGGGAGTGAGAGAAAGAAAGAGACGGGGGCAGAGAGAGACAGAAAAAGGTACACAAAGAAAAAAAGAAATAGATAGAAAATGGAAGGCTAGCGAAGGAGTCACAAAAAGAGGGGTAGTGACAAGGAGACAAAGGAGAGAGAGAATGAGGGAAGAAAAAAGAGGGGCAGAGAGATAGAAAGTAAAAGGGAGAGAGAGGAAGGGACAAAAAGGGTTGGAGAGATAAAGTAGAGGAAGGAAGAGAGAAAGGAGAAAGAATGAGGGAAGGAGAGGATGAACGACGGAGGGGGAGCAAGAGAACAACGGAAGGAGATGGTTAGAGAGGAGGGAGAGGGAATTAGGGAAGGAGAGAAACAGAGAGATAAAGGAAGAGAGATAGAGAAAAGGAGAGAGACAGAAAAGAGAGAGAGTATACGTGGGTGTGGGCTCATCTGTTCCCAGTGGTGTTGACAGGCCGCATGCCGCTCCTCACTGCATTTGTTGGGGCTTCGGTGGATTTGGGAGCTGCTGCTGTGCCTCTGGCTGAGCCCCACACACACAACACACACACACACACACACACACAAGACACACGCACACAACACACACGCACACAGACACACATGCACACACACACATCTAAAACACACACACAAACAACACGCACACACACACATGCACACAGACACACACACAACACACACACACACAACACATACGCACACACACACGCACACAACACACATGCACACGCACACAGACACACACAAAAACACACACACTTACACACACACACACGCACACACACACACACACACTAAACACACATACATGCACACAGACACACACACACAAAAACACACACACTTGCACACACACACACAACACACACAGGCACACATGCACACACACACAAACGCACTCACACACGCACACAACACACACACACACATGTACACATACACAAAAACACACACACTTACACACACACACACACACACACACACACACACAGACAGACCTGCACACACACACATACACGCACAACACACACACACACACAACACACACACACAGACAGACCTGCATACACACACAAACACACACACACGCACACAGACACACCTACACACACACACACACACACACACACACACACACAGACAGACAGACCTGCACACACACACATACATACACGACACAACACACACACACACACACACACACACACAACACACACACACACACACACACACACACACACTTACACACACACACACACACACTTTCTGTCTGGTACAAAAAAAGATCCAGAAAAACTCATGCACCAAACCACAGACTCTGAGTTTTGACTGTGACATATGTGAAACTGTAGATTGATACTTTGCAGATGATGTCACCAACATTTCCTGGGGGTGTGACGCTAACTGGAAGCACTACTCTGTTTGAAGCTCTGTTACTCAAGTTAGGCTTTCATCTGAGCTTTGTTTTAGCACAATCTGCCCAGAAAGAGCTGAGTGGATTGGAACTACAGCAGGTGAGATGATTTGTGCTTTTAAACAAGTCTCAGTCAGAAGATGGGGAGCATTAGTCAAAAGTTCTTCAGTTAATCACTCTCAGCTTTTTGTTGCAAACACCTACGCAGGAACATGAACGGTCGTATTCATCGGGGAAAATGTGTTGTTTAAATCGATATTGTATTTGTTCTTGACTTTTCTGACAGTCTTAAAACTATTTTTCTCTTGTCTCACCATGGTGACTGCTGAACATTCTGCCAATAGAGATACATGTACAAAACCACCAGTGTGAATGTCTTAAAAAGCATGGGATTTGGTGGGACAGACGCGACTTCATATACTAACTGACTTAAAGAGGGGTATTTTATGGGGTATTAAATGCTAAAACAGTGTTATCTTTTATTGTTTTGAAAATGCTGTACAGTGGTTCCTCGCTATGTCGCGTTTTTTTTTTTGAAAGTGCAATTTTTCATGCTTTTTTTTTTTTTTTTTTTTTTTTTTTACAGCATATGAACGTGCATTGTGTTCTGCGTCCTGATTGGCTGAGGGACTGTAGACCATTGTCCATCAGTCCTCTGTGCTGTGTCTCCTGTACAGGACAAAATGTGTTCAGTCTAATTTACATAAATGTTGGATTTACAGTGTGACTCTTAAGTGCTGTATGTTTGCAAGTTTTCTCCCCGAGAAAAAACCCGTGGATGAAACGTTGATGAAAAATATCGATGAAAGTTCTGCTCCGACAAATTTCAGAAACGCTTTGGACTCAAAAGTGTTTCTCTGCACGGAGAGGCACCTCTGTGGATACCGCTGGAGCAGAGGGACATGAGCAACACATTTAAAGCATCATCGAGGAAGAGGGAATAATACACGAAGGTTTGAACTTTGAGAGTGTTTTAACAGGAGAGAAATGTGAGAAATGTTTATGTCTGAGAAAAGTGTATAAAAGCGTGTGGTGAGGGGTTTTACAGCCTTAAAACATATATAACATAATTGTAGAAAATAAAGCTGACTACTTTGCAGATTTTGCCTGTTGCGGGTTATTTTTAGAATGTAACCCCCACGATTTTTACGCCGAGCGATCGCTAAATTAGTGAAACATGCATAGATGACATCTAAAACCTCTTCAGGCATGTTTTGATGAGCAAACAATGTTTAATAACATGGTAGAAAGCTCAATAAATTGATTTTGCTTCATAAATCCCTCTTCACAATAACATTTAAGCCTATAGCTATGCTGCCATAGTTCATTTATAGTATGAATTCCTACGCTCTGAGAGTTTATTGACCCTACTGTCATGAATCCTTGCTGAATGTCATTTTTTGACATACAGCTACAGAGCGCTTGTGTTCTGAACTGAACTCTCTTTGAAAATCAATGAAACGATAGTGTAGATATCTGGGATGTGGGACTGAAGCTCAAACAGTGGGACTGTACAGCCAAGAGCGGGACTAGGACTGAGACTGACCCTAGTGGAATTTGCAAGAGAATTGTTTTACAGCTCAAATCAGCTCAAAACTCCAATTAAAAACTGAGTAACAAACCTTCAAACAGAGCAGTGCCTACAGTTAGCCTTACCCATGACATGACTTTAAATGGTACATGGTCATGTTTTTAAATAGCGCTTTTCCACTTTCAAGGCCCTCAAAGCACTTTACATCAAAGAACCACTCACCCATTCACACACCAGTGCACGCAGACACTGGAGGTGAGAGGACTTAAGTGTCTTGCCCAAGGACACAACAACAGCATTCATGTGTGGGAGCTGGAATCACACCGCCAACCTGTAAGTCATTTGATCTGACCACTCAACCTTCAGATCAGTGGAAACGTTCTACCAACTGAACACAACCCACTAAGAGATCCACTGCTGCCAACCACTGCTATAATTTACTCTATCAGGCAAAAGCTGGTGGATGTATCAGGCTGGATTAGTGCAACATGGTCCTGATCCATTACTAGTGAACCACACATTTACACTGACGTACAAAAAGAAATGAGATAAACAAGTCTCGTCTTAAGGCCCACTTTTATTCTCTGGCTTTTAACACCGCGTGAGTTGTGTGGTCCTCTGTATTTGTGTTTTTTTTTTTTTTTTATGAGTTTTATTGTATTATATTGATTTTATGTACAGTTATTTATTTTTTTATTTTTTTTGTACTTTTTATAGAATTGCGCTTATTTGATTTTACTGGTTTTACTTTTGTAAGATTAGTGAAATTAAATGAGTATCTATGTATTTTCATTGTTGTTCTTTTTATTTTTATTTTTAGTCACTGTGTCTCTGTGCAGCACTTTGGAAACAATTTGTTTATGAAATGTGCTATATAAATAAAGTGGATTGATTGGAAACATAGCAAGGACGAGCAAATATTTCTTACCGTTGACATAATTACATGATTACAATGGCCAAACAATGGAGCTCTGTGTAGACTGAGTAAGAAACAAGGTTACACTTCACTGATAACAAAAACACTCTGCATACAACAACTGCTAATTACCAGGCACATAGGCAAAGTGAGGCAAGTTTATTTGTATAGCACAATTCATACACAAAGTAATTCAAAGTGCTTTACACAATAAGAAAGACCAGCAGGAGGCCGGTCCCTGAAGTCCTCAGAGTGTGAGATGGTTCATGTGGCACTAACATGTCAGAGATGTACTTTGGTGCTGGTCCATGGAGAGACTTGTTCACACAGAGCTGCTTTAAAGTCTATTCTCTGAGCCACAGGAGCCAGAGCAGAGACCTGAGCACAGGACACATGTGTGAAGTACTTCCTGGTTGTAGTCAGGACCCGAGCAGCAGTGTTCTGGATGTACTGCAGCTGTCTTAAGGCTCGTTTGGAGAGGCCAGTGAGCAGGTTGTTACAGTAGTCTAACCTACTGGAGACAAATGCATGGATAAAAAGCAAAACATAAGCAAAACTGTTCTGACTGTAGCTTTTTGAAATAAGGTCTATAACAGAGCACAATTACTGTTTACAGAATATAACAGAAGATATGGTAGATAAATGCTGAGGCGAAGGTGTCAACAACTGCAGTGCTCTTCTTTAAAGTTTGAACAAAATGTTTCTCGTCCCAGTGCAGATGTTTGTAAAAGCTCTGAAGCTCAAAATGAGTCTGCTGTGTACTGTGTGGATCTACTAATAAAGAGTTTTATTGTCACAGAATCAGAAGATGTGCGGTAAGTAAAACTCCGCTGTGGTCTCTGAAACATGTGCTTATAAACTCATTGCTGTGAAAAATCTGGATGCTCTGAATTTATAAGGTAAGTGAGGAATCATTTTGGACCAATGCAAAATAATAACTTGGGAATTTCTAGGGTACATGTTTTTATCATACTATACAGACATGTGCGCAGGGCAGTATATGTGTACAAAGGAAAATTGTAAAAAAAAAAAAAACAAAAAAATCAGCCCCAAAAAACAAACAGATTTATCCAAATTTGGAAGGTTTATCACGTCTTACTTCAATTCAATGAAGCACTAAATGCTGTAAAACTGACGTGAGAGATGTTTGATTTTCTAAAATGATAAATGACCAGTGAGCTTCTCTGTTTCTCACGTATGAAGACTTTAAAGGTGCACTCTGTAACTTTTTTGGTGAAAGGTCCAGCACCTTTTGACTTTATAGTGATGTTAGTGCTTTGCCTTCAGTGCATGTGTACAGGTACAGATATTTTTTATTTCTAAAAAGTCCTTGACAAGCATGCATTCAACTGCTCTTCCTAATGGAAATTGTTTAATGCCATACCGTGGAACATTCTTGACAAAACCCTCCATCAGACATATAGTTTTCCTTTAAATAAGACAAACAGTAGAATATTGCTTATTGTTATTTTTATATCTAGGGGTAAGGACTTGCATGTGTGACTTGGACTCGAGACAGATTTCAGTCATTATTTTGATGACTTGAGACGTGACTTAATAAATTGGGTGTAATTTTACAGAAACAAACTGGAACATGCCCCTTTCTTTGTCTTGGACTTTGACTTGGGACTTGACTTGGACTTTGGCTTGGACTTTCAAAGGCCCAAGTCTGGACTTTGAATTGGGACTTGATTTGGCCTGATTCTGACTTGGGGCTTGACTTGGACTTTGACTTGGGACTTGACTTGGCCTGTCTTTGACTTGGGTCTTGACCTGACCTGCCCTCAACTTGAGACTTGACTTGGACTTTGACTTGGATTTTGACTTGGGACTTGACTTGGACTTTGACTTGGACTTTCAAAGCCCCAAGTCTGGACTTTGACTTGGGGAGTGACTTGGGGCTTTGACTTGGGACTTGACTTGGACTTTGACTTGGACTTTCAAAGCCCCAAGTCTGGACTTTGACTTGGGGAGTGACTTGGGACTTGACTTGGACTCTGACTTGGGACTTGACTTGGCCTGTCTTTGACTTGGGTCTCGACCTGACCTGCCCTCAACTTGAGACTTGACTTGGACTTGAGGCCAAAATCTTGAAGCTTCCTTGAAACCTGCCTTTATCTTTATCACACAAAATGCACGCAGTCCTCATTTATCTATTCTCCCATCATACATGACACACAAGCTTTGTTCAAATCCCTTAAACATCCTATATTACACTTGTCTAAATTATAATATTCCCTCATCAAAGACATACGTGTAGTCGTGTTGTTTCATTCACACGAGCTGAACACACAAACTCTGCATATTCAGGCTGTGTTCTTCTCTCCAGCTCAAATCACGCTGTTCCTCCTGGTGATGTCATTAAACCCGCTGAGCCTACTAATGCTGGATTACTCAAACATGTGCGAACGAAACAAAACACAACTCCGAGCACGCTTTTGATGAGGTAATAACATTCAAACATGCCGTAAAAGCTCGCAGGAGTCAATTTCGTGTACTATAGGACCTTAAAATGTCCCTTCTCTGCTCAGACTGTCAGCCGTGATCAGCTCCCCCGCCCTCTGCTCTGAACTGCCTCATGAATACAGACTTGTGTTCTGTGGAGAAAGCCCCCACTGTGTCTGTGCGTCTCCCAGGGCCCCACCACCACCGCCGCCTCCCTGCTGCCGCCGCCGCTGCCTCCGCCCGCTCAGCGCTATCTCCTCGGGATTACAGAGCTTCGAGAACTTCAAGAATTAATGGAAGGTACGGGTCTAACTGGAGGCAGGCAAATAGCCGAGATGCACGTTTCCACACCCACCCCACTCCGCCGCGCTTTACAGTATAATTAAATACTAGCTTTAAATGGATTATACGGGCATACCGAGGTAGAGGATGGGTGGACAATGAGGCAGATACACTTTGTGAGTAAAAATAGGTGCAAACTGAAGAGTAGCGCCGTGCTATAAAAACTGTTTATTGTAGCGTTTGCAATAAATAATGAATTGGGGAAATTATAGACAGATCCCATCTCCACACCACACAATACACACTTGAATGAAGTCTGCATTTTCTGATAGTATCGGAGTGCAGTGCGTGAGTGCACAAGGGCAGAGGGGGAGCTAAGAATGAGAGAGAACGGGACGCCGCACTTCAGATAACTGGCGTAGAGAACATGATAAAACATCCAGCAGAGTACAGATGTCAGCGGCGATACTAAACTGCATTTAAAGAAGACCTGTTGTGCTTGTGTCTGCGATACAGTTACAATCTATGGATATTTTTTTTTTTTCATTTGTACCAAAATTACTATGCAACGCTGAAGAATCACTGATTAAGAAAATACTTTTGGAGAACAAAGTAGGTACAGAGAATTGGGCGTATACCGGGGTGGGGAAAACTGAAGTTGATTGGCAATATGGCTTCTTGAAAATAAGCGATACGCACTAACTGCTCCAAATACAACTTCGGGTGAGTAAATGATGAGTAACACAACAAACATCTATAACTCAAACTCAAATTCGCAGAGGGCCAAAATAAAAAAAAACTGTGACTAAGTCGTGGGCCAAACTAAATATTGATTGAAAAATTTCAACAATATTTCCATGTTTTTCAGAAAGGGTCGGATCAAAGTTGAGTGAGGCGATGGGGAGCAGATGCTAATGAGTCAACAGAAGTGGTGGGGGCCGGAGCCAACATATTTGCAAAGCATTCTGGGATTTGTAGTATTAGCGGTGCATGGGCCAGCTCTAATATTTATCTGATATGATCTCATGGGCCAAATGTATTTATATCAAGGGCCAAATTTGAGTCTGACATGTCTGATCTATAACATGGTAGATATAGAGTTGATTTTGTGCAATAGGTGCTTTAAATTAATTAGAAAGCCAAAGCCTAGTCCAGTTACAAACACTAAGTACTGTGTTCAACATTTTTACAGAGTTGTTAAATCCTAGAAGATTCCTTTTCATTGTATCCAGCGCTCACTGCCAAGTTGCACACAAGTTGCTAAGGTGCAGTGGTGAGAGCTGTCTGCAGTTAATAATAAAATATGAGTGATTGGCTGCGCTTTAACTTCACCATCTGAATGAAGTCGGTCTTAAGCCGTGCCGTGGATATGCTAAAAGGTTTGTTATAGCAAAGAAATAGTTAGATTCAAGAACATGACTTACTCTTTTTGAAGTTTGTTGAAATGAGGCATTATTATTCCATTGTCAAAAATATACCTGGAGTTGTATTTTGCTTTATTCACACTTGTTTGGTGAATCGTGTTTAGTTAGTCCACTCCCTCTGAGCCCAAAACACACATCAGTTTCACAGATCATAATAATCATTTCTCTAAAGGTCCAATATTACACAAAATTGACTCTTGTGAGCTCTAAGTCAGGTTATAATCTTGTTACCTCCTCAAAAAATCCCTAGAGTTGTGTTTTGTTTCATTCACACATGTCTGAGTAACACTTTATAGACTAAAAATTAAGTGCCTTTATTATTAGTCTGTCTACACCTCCAAAGCTCAAAATGCTCTGTTCCACCTTGTGATGTCATGAACCACAGCAGAGCACTTCCTGTATCACCATATGACATCACAAGGTGTAACAGAGTCTTTTTCTGTTTGAGAGAAGAACACGGGCTAAATCTGCGGGGTTTGTGTGTTAAACATGTGTGAATGAACAAAAAACACAACTCCAGGTACGTTTGTGACAAGGATAGAGCATTATAACATGGATCAGGAAACAGCGTAATATGGGCCCTTTAATAATCGTCCCCCCAGTCACAAATGAGCCACATGCATGTTTACAATACCCTCTTGTGGTTTTCATTAAATAAACTTAGTCATATATTCCATAATTTTGTCCTTGTACATTTTTTTTTATTTAAAAGCCTCAGCACAACATTTGAAATCATGATTTAAGGTGTTTCATAGCTTGACTCCGTATACAGAGACTCATTTCTGTTTGAATGTCGTCCTTGAGAATACAGTTTGGAACAAATTGTCTTTGTTTGGCTCTGCACATAACTAATACAATCTTTCTTTATCGTTATTTATACCCAATGAGAACACTTGGGCTCTTTTTTTCATGGGTGCCCTGTTTAAAATACAGTACAAGCAGAAAAAAGTGTATAAGTCCATATAAAACATTAAAAACCGGAGCAGGTGTGTGTATAAAAGTTTGTTAGTAGATTATTCATTTGCGATTGCGTCACCAAAGTATCCAGTTTTGCATTTCTTTTGGAGTGTATTTCATTTTTTGTGACGAAAAACAGCTAAAAGCCCTTTTTCCCCATCTCAGTTTTGTTACAGCCAGTCCTTAGCCTTATGCAGTCATGTGATCTAGTGTTAAATGTTCAGGTATCAATGTTAAACAAGCAGGTGAAGTACAGTACAATAGTCCCTTATAGACACATTTCATACAGTGCTGTTCTCTTCTAACAGACAGTGATGACCAACCCACATCTCAAGACCAACTAAGTCCTTTAACTTGAGTTTCTTAGACTTTGACTGTTGATTATTGGCACTGCTCTTTTTGGCAGCAGGAACAAAGATTTTATGCAGAGGTGGAGAAGGTGTGACTTGGACTCGAGTCAGACTTGAGTCACTATTTTGACATTGAGACTTGATAAAATGGACTAAGATTCGGGACCTGACTCGGCCCTGTGACTTGAGAAGGCTTGATGCTTCGCTCAAAGGGGTTACGAGGGCTGTAGCAGTAACTGAAATACTGTGATATCATACTGTGTCATTGTCAAGATCCCGGTCTGCCTTGTGTTTTTGTGCTGTCCTTCCCCCTCCTTTCTGCGTCTTGTGTGGAACCATTGCGCACCTTTGCCTCCGATCCAGCTCACCTCAACCGGTATGACCACCCCGAGCCTCTGACCCTGGACCCACGACCTGCTCCAAGACTACGTTTTTTTTTCTCAAACGCCTGCTCTGTCTACCTTCATTCACATTACCGTGCCTATAAATAAACTTTGTTCAAACTTTTACCCGAATCTGAATCTTTGGTTCCCCCGTCGCTCGTTACGACAGTCATACAGTGTCACAATAAATTGCATTAAAAACTCCCTTGCTCCAATACATTGTTTAAATGCAGCAACAGCTAAAATAGACGGAACTACGATGATCCTTTGCTCCATTTCAATACAGACCAAGTAACTGTTATTACTCACTTTGAAATCTTTATTCTGTGGATTATGTGCAGATATATACAATTTTGTTCGCCTCTCCAAAAAAAAAAAAAAAATCACAGTAAGTATTGTACAATGTGATTTGGATGTTGTTAAATACCTATTTGTTAGTAGCACAATTTACAAGCTGTATTCGGGTACTTTGGTTTAAAAACTTGAAGTGATTTGAAGCTCAAAACAGAGGACTTGAACTTGGACTTGGACTTAGGAACCACTGACTGGGGACTCGACTTGGACTTGCCTGTCGTTGACTTGGGACTTGACTCGGAATTGACGCCAAAGACTTGAGACTTGCAAAACAACAACTTGGTCCCATCTTTGGTTTTATGGAACAAATAACTGCACGTTATTGCTACTACCACAGCTACTACTACTGCTACAAAACCTCATCTACTTTGAAACCACTATATATTCACATTTCAATGCAAAGAGTAGCAACTTACTTTCCATAATATATATAGACCCTTATGATGACTGAATATTTTAAGCACACGGTCTTGCATGGCAGCATTATAGAAGAGTCGCCCCACTGGTTTTAATTACCGAGAGGATAAGATCACGGTGTGCTGCCTCTCCACTCATGCAGATCAGCTTCAGACTGAACTGTGGAACTATGTGATCGCCATAGCCCTTCATTTAGCCGACGGTCCAACCATCAATTAGAGTCAGCAACCTCAGAGGGGGGTTCTGCAGTGACCGATGACAAGATGCACCACAATACAAGGTCCAGAGAGCACAGTTCTAGCACCAAGGACTAATGCTTCAAAAATTCACATCTAAAATCACATCTATTGCCTCCATCTCAATTATTTCGGTGACGTTTATTTTACTTCCTGGTTGGATATGGGCAGCAGATATGCCATACATACAGGTAATTCCAGTTCTGTCACCTAGCAAACAGAACTGTAGATTATAAAGTGTGTTTTCCAGATGAAAAGTAAGTGAGAAAATGTGAAATGCTAATCCCAAGGTGACACATGTTTAAAGAGCATTGAAGAGACAAGAATGGATGTGTTTTCTTTACAGTGACGTGCGGACACTGCCTCACCTGTCATCACAGAGGCACAGGCGCCTGCCTCACCGCAGACTGACTGTGCTGTAGCTAAGCTGCTGTTTTAACCCTTTAAGGGCTGAGCACATTATAGCGGCTGTGAATAGGCGCTGGGTGAGGCATGCTTCACCAGTTACCCTGCCTCGTGTTGGGGGGCGCTCGTGAGCCCAGGAATTCTTGTTACTCCCGCAGAATAGGGGCCGCAGACTACAATTTAGAGTTAGCAAGTCAACTTTAGCAACTTTTTTCTTCGTCTCTGGCCCTTAAATGGAGGAAGATTACATATTAAAGCTCAAACAGTTTTCTAAACTGGACTTTCGGTCGAAGCAGGAGGTTATAATTAAAGGACCGAGACAAACGCTAAAGGAGCTAAATGGTTTGACCCAGACACGGGCCTAAAGACTCGCTCTTTTCAAACAGAGACGTACAAAATGGTAAGAAATGTAATGACGCTTGTCCATCACTGGCTGCAGGTTCACGCTGCTTGGCCAGTCTGTGCTGCAGAGAATTTAGTGACTCAGTACCAACTTGTGACTGTCGTGATGGTTTGTCGTGTGAGTTCTTTTTTAACTCTATAGCGTCAGATGCTGTCACCGCCAATAGACTCGCGGACTGCGAGCGTCTCCAGACGCCGGCCGTATCCCATTTCCCGTAATGTAGGCAATGTAACGTAAGTGCTCCGTGGTGTAGGCCTGTCCCATTTCGGCACAGCCTTTGTAGTCCACAAAGGCTACACGGAGGAGCACCCTTCGGTGGCCAGGGTGCAGCCGTTGAACTGGGACACAGCTATTCCGTATTTGCCATATTTTCCGGACTATAAGTCGCCCTGGAGTATATGTAAAAAAAAAAAAAAAAAGCATAATAATTAAGAAAAAACAAAGAAATTATATACTCAGATGTGACTTATATTCCACATATAAGTCACACCCCTGGCCAAACTATGAAAAGAAAAAAAAGTGCAACTTATAGTCCGGAAAATACGATAAACATTGTCAAAAAAGGTTTAAGCCTGAATACTCAAGAAAAAAACACAAAATGGATTTAAACAACACATTTTCAGGAGTCTGTGACCAATATGAGTGTTCATGGTTCTGTTTAGGTCTTTCATAAAAGGTAAGTCTAAAAAAAAAAAAAAAAAAAAAAAAAAAAAAAAAAAACTGTTAGTAATGCCAGATAGTTCCACCTAAATCAGCTTTTTATGGTCAGATTGTGTTCAAATAAAGCTCAGATTAAAGTCTAACTGACCTTCAGACAAACCAGTGCCTACAGTTAGCGTCACACCCCCAGGGAATGTTGATGATATCAGCTGCAAAGTATCAATACATTATGTTCTATCTTCTATCAAGGGTTGTGAGCTTTTTATTGTGGCCTCAAAATGCCCAAGTTATGCATAATACCTGTAAGTATGACTGACTAAAAACCGTGACAAACAGAACCAGTGCATTTTAAACCAGTGGTCCAAAGTTATTCCTAACTTACCACAAAGAAGAAGACCAACTAGCATGCTAACGCACACTTTCTGGTTCTTGTACAATAAAATGCTTTCCAATTAATATGCGCTGAACTCAAGAACTACTTATACAATATATCTGTATGGGTGTGACACAGTTTTACCTCAAATAAATCGGAAAACATCAGGTACAAGGTCTTTGAACATACAATATGAAAGGGACAGTTATGTTCTTTTATGAAATATTGAAGATTGGCGGCTGTCACAATGGCTGATGTTGAGTGACAGTACAGTATGGGCCATTCTATAAAAATACGCCATCAAACATGAATCATCCTTCAAACACGTCCAACAAGGCACTGTACAGTTCTATAGACACTTCCATAGTGGAGACGTCAGCAAGTACCAACGTATACAACGACATTCTTAAAATCGCTCAAGTTTTACACATACCTCCACCTGTCTTTGCTCCAACATGCTTTTTTCAAATAGAGAAAACATTTGAACTAGCTAAGACAACATTGGCAATAATCTAGCATCTCGATTTATTGAGGCATTAGCGTCACCCATAGTCGACTTTTGTGGATTAGTAATTAGTGATGGTAAATAGTAATTTTTTTTATATAGCGCTTTTCCGATTTCAAGGGATTTAAAGGGCTTTAAATCAAGGAAACACTCACCCATTTGCACACACATTCATACACCAGTGTACACAGACACTGGGGGTGAGGTGGGTTAAGTGTCTTGCCCAAGAACACAACGATAGTATTCATCTGTGGGAGCTGGAATTGCACCACCAACCTGCGGGTCAAAACACTTGTACAGTGGTCCCTCGCTATACAGTATCTCGGTTCACATTTCGTGGTCTCGCTGTTTTGCGGATTTCGTTTTTGTGCAGTTTTGCATGTTGTTTTTTTTTTACACTTTATGAACGTGCATTGTGTTCTGCGTCCTGATTGGCTGAGGGACTGTAGACCATTGTCCATCAGTCTCCTCTGTGCCGTGTCTCCTGTACAGTACAGAATGTGTTCAGCCAAATTTACATAAATGTTGGATCGCAGTGTGACTCTGAAGTGCTGAAACCTCTGCTGACAGCGATGACATTCATGACAGCGAGGAGCAGGATGATGCACAGCCAGGCCATCAGTGAGTACTTTTCATGCAGTACCAAGACCATTTAATGCTAGCATCGGGTGGTTTGACAAATTTCAGAAACGCTTTGGACTCAAAAGTGTTTCTCTGTGGATATCGCTGGAGCAGAGGCACCTGAAAAGTGAAGTGATCATCAAGGAAAGGGGATATAATATACAAAGATTTGAACTGTGAGAGTGC
Organism: Periophthalmus modestus; assembly: GCA_019594935.1. NCBI lineage: Eukaryota > Metazoa > Chordata > Actinopteri > Gobiiformes > Gobiidae > Periophthalmus > Periophthalmus modestus. The sequence continues at coordinate 8,607,918 of JAIEZT010000054.1, forward strand.
TTAAACAAGAGAGAAATGTGAGAAATGTTAATGCCTGTCTGAGAAAAGTGTATAAAGTGTGTGGTGAGGGGTTTTACAGCCTTAAAACATATATAATAATTGCAAAAATTAAAGCTGACTACTTTGCAGATTTTGCCTATTGTGGGTTATTTTTAGAGCATAACCCCTGCGATAAACGAGGGACCACCGTATAGCACTTTCGAAGATATCCAAAGGAGACATAGTGTTTTTGATGATGAGAAGGAGCCGTGAGTGAGTTCATCTACATTACTCATGGCATTTTTTTTTTTTAATTTACCATACAATCACTTTCTGGAAGAGGCATAATTCTATGATAATGGGGCTTTTTACAATACTAAAACTGAAACTCAATTTTAATAATGTACTAAGGAATAGACTCAGTGCTCATTACTTATTCCGATACCACAATGACAATAAAAAACACTCTTCATTTAGACAACAGAGTATGATATTCAACGTAAAATCATAGTACTTTTTTTGATATTACCATGTGGCCTTATATCTGTGTAATCTCTCAATCGTCCTGGTACTGTAGGTTCCATAGTGGTCCATGGGCGTATACTAGTCTATGTGTCTTATACTTGCAGCACTATCAGGATCATTTTCTAAAGATAGTTTTTCAGGAAAGTTTTTCATTTCTGTTCTGTGAATTGTGAACCCTAATGGAAATGGAGAGAAAGTTAAAACTGCACTTTGGAACATTCTACATGGAGACAGATGTTTTATTTCATACTGTGTACTTCCCCTGACCTACCGCAGCTCAGTGGCCACTGTCATTTTCCACATTGCCCATTACAATTTTCAAGTTATAATGTGGTTGTGTTGTAAAAGTGCTATCTTTGGTAGATACGTTAGAATTAAATGGTAAAATAAATACTCAGTGAATGGCTAATTTGGGGTATTTGTTGGATGTACGAGCACTTCCCCTGACCTCCGGCAGCTCCCTTCACACCCGTGGCTGCTTTGTATGAATCACTGCTGACTGTAATTTTCCACATCGTCCATTACAATTTTTGGGCTACTGTTGTGCTGTCCTTAGTAGATAAAATAGCAATAAATAGTAAAATAAATACTTGTACATTCCAGCTTATATGTACACACTTTCTGTCAGTGAAGAGCTAATTTGCGGTGTTTGTTGAATATACGCACACCTTGACCTCCGCCTGCTCCCTTCACGCCTCCTGGCTGCTCTGTATGAATCAGTGGCGACTGTAATTTTCCACATTGTCCATTACTTTGCAAGTTATTGTTGTGCTGTAAAAAGTGCTATATTTGGTAGATGAAACAGCATTAAATAGTGACATAAATACTACACACTTTCTGTCAGTGAAGAGCTAATTTGGGGTGTTTGTTGAACGTCTGCACGCCTTGACCTCCGTCTGCTCCCTTCACACCTCATTGCAGCTCGTGTGAATCAGGGCTCGGTGATGGACCCTTCAGGCCAGTGATGTAAGAGCGCATTGTGCCAGGAGTGTGCTGCTGCTATAGCGCTCCAGCCAAGTCCGCCTCACTTTGACTTTGTCTTATATCTCAGGTACACACAAATCACGCTCGAACTGCACACACAAATTGCCTAAAAATATCAAATTGACAAACTGCAAACACATAGAAGCTGCATTCACAAATCACACTCACAGTTCTGATTCCACACACCAGAGGAGACGTGAGCTTCTTCCAGACATGGTTGAGCCATGTTGCCAGGTTTTTTTGGGATTTGAAGAGACCTCCCGAGTCGAAGCTCTCGGAAGAAATAGATTGTGTTCAGACAAAATTACAAACTTCTAGCAAAAACACTGAAGCTGGAGGAATTTTATGCTGGATTTTGCTCTTTCAAGCCACAGAATGTAACTTTTCAGCTAAAAATATGGACAATAATGTTCAAGAATGTTTTGAGTGGGCTTGCATCTCCACAAACCTGACTACCTCCTGCTTGTTTTTATGGAAATGTTGTCCCTTTGGCTATAATCAACCACAGTATGGCATAACTATCTCTATGGAGAATGTTCCAAATGATTTTAACTTTCTATTTCCCTTGAATCATGCAGTTGACGTGACATTATCCAAAAGTTACACTGTGAGGTTGCAGATTTGTTGCCCTGGTTTGTGGTTTGTATCTGTAATTACTAGACTTATCTCCAATGTAATGGCAACTCTTGATATTCCTTTCAAAGTTTGCAGGGGACTTTATTTAATATTTACTGCGCAATATTTTCAAGGTAACTTTGTACTACAAGGTGTCCATAAAGTCTGTTTACAAGCTTAACATTTAATTACAAAGGCAATTGATAAGGTATATTAATTAGATTGGTTATATTGCACTGAGTGGTTATAAAAGTGTTTAATCACGTTGCGTTTTTGTATTTCAGGCATTCTTTTGATTAAAGAGGCATAATTTTTAATGATATCATGTATCAAACAAAGATACGGGACATTACTGAACGAAAGCAAAAGATTACATGTGATTGCAACCATTGATAAGGTTATGCTAGAGTGAACATGGCAAGAACTCGAGTATTGTCGTGATGGGCTTTGTGCGACTAATGGTGCTCATATAGACGTGTATTAAACGGGGTAAAAAAAAAATTGCTACTAAATTGCCACTAAAATGTGGTTTACCGTTCGCGAACTCGCTGTTTTGTTGAGTTTTTTTTAACAGTGTATGAGCGTGCATTGTGTTCTGCGTCCTGATTGGCTGAGGGACTGTAGACCATTGTCCATCAGTCTCCTCCGTGTCTCATGTACAGTACAGAATGTGTTCAGCCAAATTTACATAAATGTTCGATCCTAGTGTGACTCTGAAGTGCTGTATGTTTGCAAGTTTTCTCCCCGACAAAACCCACAATGTCGATGAAACGTTCTGCACCGACAAAGGCTCCTATGAAGGTTTGAACTTTGAGAGTGTTTAAACAAGAGACAAATGTGAGAAAATGTTACTGCCTGTCTGAGAAAAGTGTATAAAGTGTGTGGTGAGGGGTTTTACAGCCTTAAAACATATATAATAATTGTAAAATAAATAAAGGTGGCTACCAGTGTACAATAGAACAAGTCTGATTAAGATATCTTATCAATTGCCTTTGTAATATATTTTAGTAATTATAAAAAAAACTTTATGGACACCATGTAACTTAGCAACCAAAATTTGATATAATAACCAAATTTAGGTTATGTGTAATTTTGTTTACCTCAAAATATGTTACGCTAATAATGTCAACGTGATACTAACCGACGCCTGAGAAGAAAAAGTCACATTTCTGGCCTCTAACTTCCTAAAACCTTTGTTGCCATTGCTTCTCCATCTTTGTCACTGTAGAATTCTTGCCTGTGCAAAGCAATTTTACTCTTCGACAACTGATGAAAAAGCCTGCTTTCTGTGAGGCAAAGTGAAATTTTGGACAAGTTTTCTACTTTGAAATTGGCTGTTTTACTTGGAAGTTCATGGTACAATAACCCCTAAAGATAAACCCTTGAAGAAGTCCACCATGAAAAATTTTCGCCCAAGTTCTTGGCCTGCGTATCCGACGTGGCGGGACTCCAGTTCAGATCGCATTAACTCACTTGAAACATAGCTAATCACTAGTTTGCACATTTCTGACTTAAAACTTTTAATATCTTGTGAAATACAGCCGCGAGATGTATTTCGTGCCAAAACATATTATTATACTAAAACAGACCAGACCCAAAGATGATGCAATGGAGGAGGGGAGAGAGGGTGCATTTATATGACGCACGTGTCTTGATATGTGGTTATTTCAGAGGCAAAGATAGTTGTAAGTGATTGGTCGACAGAAAGACAGGTGACAGAAGGTGGAGCGGCATAGGAAACAGGATGGGGCTTGAACTGGCAACCCTCTAGCTCAGGGGTGGGCAAACTTTTTGACACACGGGCCACAATGGGTTCTAAAATTTGACAGGGGGGCCGGGCCAGGCAAAAAACTCCTTGGTATTTTGGTCGGACTTCAGTGAAAAAACATTTTGTTGTCCACTCCGCACTCACTATCCACCTTTCTTTTCTCTGATAAGCTCATTTTTGCAGAGGGGCTCATAAGACAGTAAGGAAGTAATACAAGGTTGATGTAGATGAAGTGTGACATAATTTGGTCACGTTCAGCGGGCCGGATTAATAAGTCCAACGGGCCGTATTTGGCCCCCGGGCCGTAGTTTGCCCACCCCTGCTCTAGCTGAAAGTCGGGCGCTTAGTCACTACACTGTTGCTACTTCTGATCTTCTCGGTTAATATTCGACTTATTTTGATAATAATTGCTGAGTATATTAGACTAAATCTAGAACTACCGAACTCATAACTATCTCTCGCGAGTCGAAAAGTCGAAAAACAAGTCAAAGATCTGAAGGCTGGTAGTTCAAATCCCGCTGTCGACATAAACATCATTAGTAGAGCCGTCAAATCCACTGACCCACAGGTTGGCGGTGCGATTCCAGCTCCCACAGATGAATGCTGTCGTTGTGTCGTTGGGCAAGACACTTAATTTGCTTCACCCGAGTGTGAATAAGTGAGTGTTTCCCTGATGTAAAGAGCTCCTTGAGTGTAAAAGGTGGAAAAGCGCTATATAAAAATGTGACCTTTACCATTTTATTGTCCAAGAATCAGCGCGCGAAGTCCGTGTTAAAACTCCACTTCACAAATCCAACGTGCAAAACTCCACATTAGTCTCTGAGAACTGTGAAAAGTGCTCCTAAACTCATCACGGCGAATAATACCGATACTTGGAATGTATATGTTAAGTGAGGAATAACTCTGGAAACTGTTTTTCAGGTAAAAAAAAAAAATCAGATACTGCGGCTTTAATTATTGAAATGGAAAGTGGGAAAATGTAGTCCCGGGTAATTATAACATGGGAATTCCGCTGGGAATAACATACATGTAGTACAGTTTATCACGAAATACAGATAAAATACAAGTTATGTCTTCTGTAATGAAATGCCTACGTCTTAGAATCGCCAAAACTTTAATAATCCCAAGAAATCTCATCACTCATCTATTCTATTCAGTTTTTCTATCGTGAATTTGACATCGAACACATCTTAAAAGACACTTACCGTCTTTTCCAGACAGTAAGTCGCGCTTTTTTCATAGTTTGACCGGGGGTGCGACTTATACTCAGATGCGACTTATATATGAAATTATTAAAACATATCATTTCACATCTTCGTTACTGTCACACTGACCACCGTGCGAGGGCACTCTAGACTTGTGCACCAGTATCTACTACTCCTGTGCCACTGAAAATTCTAAATTTCAACATTACGGTAATTTAAAAGACATCTGAGAAAGACTGAACAAAAATGCCCCCTAAAAGAAAATCGTATTGTGCTGAGTCAGATTTTGTAAAAGAAATTTCCCCAAAAATGCTACTTATAGTCCAGTGCAACTTATATATGTTTTTTTTTCTTCATAATTATGCATTTTTTGGCTGGTGCGACTTATACTCCAGAGCGACGTATAGTCCGGAAAATACGGTAATTCGTACATCCAGAGCTGATGTCACCCCATGGTTAGTCCGTCAAAAGCTCATCGAGGCTAATTCGTAATCATCGTATCATAGCAACGAAAGAGCCAATGCGGAGACAGGCTGTTGAAGGTAACACCCCTTGCTGCCCACACACCACTGGTTTGGCAGGAGACTGAGCTACGCTGTCAATCAAACCTGTTGCTAACGCTACTGGGGGCAACCTCGGGGGAAAAAAGGCAAAATAGCGAAATAAAACCACCAGGATCATGCAGAGTTGGTTAATACAAACATTTTTAGACCAAAATTACAAGGTTCACTGCAACAATCACAGAGAGAGGGGTGACCATTTTTCAATATAAAGTGAATTGGAGCCAGAGTCGATGGAGCCAGAAGCGCGCCCATGATCACTTCCTATTTGGAACGAGGCGGCTAGCACATCAGCTATATCTTATAACAATATGACATAGCGGATGGTGAATGTGTGTGTTTTACTTTTTGTTTTTTCAATGCATTTTGCTGTTCTTGTTGGATTGGCATGTTTAAGTTTAATTCGTAAAAAGCTATTTTTCATGGCAAGACGGCAGTGTAAACACAAGCATATTATTTTCTGGCAGCCGATGCTTACAGATAACAATAGAACGGAGAAACCAGTAATGCATTTGTATTCCACAGGGACACAGCCCACTGGTTCTACAGGCACATACAATAGCTTAATATCCATATCTGCTACTACCGCCTCCAAGCAGCGAGGATGTGATCTGCAGATGGATGACCGCAGCACAAGTAATATTGGCTGGATGCACAGTTTTTCTTATTGATAAAACGTAAAACAAACAAAAATTTCCATGGTGATATTTCATGTGTGATTTAATGATTTTCAGCAGCTGTACAGGTGAGTGAATCTGTGGATTTCATTTGTCTGGGATAAAGCTGAAGAAAGGCAATTTTTTCAGATCAAAGTCCACTTAAAGGTATATGGGCAAGTCTTAAAGATGTACAGTGTAACTTATCATGTACAGTTTGCATGCTCTCCCTGTGTCTGTGTGGATTTACCAAGTTTCCACCCATGTCCTGACCAGGCATGACTTGGGATCTAAAGCTGGTTCCCTTGCCCCAGCAACATTGAAGATTGGGTCAAATGCAGATGACTATTTTACATTACATTACCTTTAATCATATTCTGTAAAAGTTTATTAACCTTCCAGATGGAGATGACTATTCTTAACCTTTTTTTCCCCTAAAATGCCTGACTAAAATGGGCCCCAATTCAGACTGAATCTGTGTCTGAAGCCGTTGCTCAGACAAATGGCTGGGCTCTTTGTGAAGCTGAGGCTCTGTAGTTTTGGCCTCTGTCTGATCGACTCTCATTAAGCGGGAACCAGCTCTGCACAGAGGGACAGCAGATTTCAAATCCCACCTGAGTTTTATGTGGTAAATATAAGATTAGGTATAGCTGGTGTCTGCAGGGATGGTCTGATAGGCAGTAGATTGATTATTTGTTGGTTTTTGAAGCTGAAGCATACATTACTAAAAATTATATTGAGGAACATGTAATAAGGTTAAGAAAAAAAAAAAGAAAAGCCAGGTAGAATTCCTATTAAAGTGTATTGTGGAATTTCTAATAGTAGACATCTTAAAAATATAAAATCAACAAAAAAGTTGTAGTTGTCTTGAATCAGAGTCTGGTTTATTGAATCAATTGTGCGCACAACAGTTTTGAGCAGATATGTGTCATCTCGCCCTCAAGTCAAGTGAGCTGTCAAGTGAACATACATACAAATAAGTATTTAAACACCCTGTGATTTTGCAAGTTCCCCCACTTAGAAATCATGGAGGGGTCTGACATTTTCATCTTATGTGCATGTCCACTGTGAGAGACATAATCTAAAAAAAAATCTAGAAATCACATTGTATGATTTAAAAAAAAAATAAATTTTTTGTAATAATTTATTTGTAAGTTACTGCTGCAAATAAGTATTTGAACACCTGTCTATCAGCTAGAATTCTGACTCTCAAAGACCTGTTAGTCGCCTTTAAAAAGTCCACCTCCATTTCACTTATTCTCCTAAATTAGAAGCACCTGCTTGAGGTCGTTAGCTGCATAAAGACGCCTGTCCACCCCAGACAATCTCCAGACTCCAACTACTAACATGGCCAAGACCAAACAACTGTCAAAATGCACAAGAGACAAAATTGTAGACCTCCACAAGGCTGGAAAGGGCAACGGGGCAATTGCCAAGCAGTTTGGTGAAAAAGGATCCACTGTTATTAGAAAATGGAAGAAGCTAAACATGACTGTCAGTCTCCCTCGGACTGGGGCTCCATGCAAGATCTCACCTCGTGGGGTCTCAGTGATCCCAAGAAAGTTGAGGAATCAAGCCAGAACTATACAGGAGGAGCTGGTCAATGATCTGAAAAGAGCTGGGACCACCGTTTCCAAGGTTACTGTTAGTAATACACGTCATGGTTTCAAATCACGCATGGCACGGAAGGTCAGTTGGAGCATTGAAGATGGGTCATGGGCTGGGTCTTCCAACATGACAATTGCTTAATCAAGGTTCTGGACAAGCTGGTCCAGATTTTTCTCAGAATGGTTGAGGCACGTGTCCAGGCCCAGAAAAAAACAGAAAAGCAGCCCTACTTTAGCAAATCATTGTAACGTTACAAGTGTTTACCTGGAGTGATGTTTCTCTTATTTTGACGTCACACGCCGCTGTGCACAATCGGAGCTAGTATGCAAAAATGCTGATGTTCGTTGTACTCGTGATGGTAGCGTGAAGCCAGCAACGAAGGCCGTAAAAGCCAACAGCTTGAGTAACACAACTAAGTGCTGCGTATCACAGATAAGCGCTCGGTATAATTGTGCAATTGTTCGTGGGTAGCGTGAAGCCAGCAACTAAGGCTGAGCTTGAGTTTTTAGAGCCTGTGTCCTTTGTATAATTTTCCTGTGTCCTTTGTATAATTTTCCAGTGGGGTTGTTGCTTCAGCTTTATATAATATAGTCCATTTTCCTTAATTGCCCATGCCACCACACTACCCCGGGTTACATTAATAACCAAGGCTGTCTATAATATTAATGGCCCCTCTTCACTGATGTTTACCATTAGGTTAAGAATCACAGTCGAACGCAGTAATCATTTTTATGTGCAGCTTTTTGAAGTGCAACATCATAATTTGTATTTAAATTACACTATCCAGCATCCAAACAGCTTGAGTTTTACCACGAGTGTTTCAATAGCAAAGGGTTAACGGTAACTTAAACATTTTCTTTTTCATTAGCGACTTATTTATCCAGATACGAGGTCGGAGCCGCGCTTTAGTGCCAAACCCAACGTGAGACGGAATATAAAGTGCTTTTATAATGAATTCTCGGTCCGTTCTTGTGCTGCTGATTGTTTATTGAAGCCGTTTTATCAGAGAGGCAATAGTGACTCTTTTTAGGCTTGAAAGTTAATCTGGTCCATTTGAAGGATTCTCCCTCTCACATTTCTCTCTTTTAAGCTAATAGGATTGTATGTGGCAACAATTCTGTTACGCTGCAAAAAAGTATGCTTTAAATTGAATTAGAATTTAAATTTTAATAGAGCCAAACTTGAACTTTGACAGCCACATCAAATCAATACGATCTGCAGCTTTTTACCATCTAAAAACATTGCAAAAATCAAAGGTAAACTGTCTAAACCAGACTTCGAGAGACTTATCCATGCATTTGTCTCCAGTAGGTTAGACTAATGTAATTTGTTATAATCGTTTTCCCTTCTCATTTACATTTACTTTGTATTAAGCATGATTCATACATATGAGTAATATTTATACTCCTGTATTCAAGACACTCTGAACTGCCCTTGTTTTCGCTGTCACTGGTATACGCCTATATGTCTGCTCTGTACTCACTTTGTTCTCCAATTTTATTTTTGAAATTGAAGATACACGTAGGATTTGTCAGCGCCTCACAGCCATTTTGGTACAAATAAAAATCAGTATGATGTGCAGCTATCCATCGCTTGGACGAAAATATGCAGCACTTTGTACCGATGAGGAGAAAGGCAGGCAGAAATTATTGAACACCTACCGAAACACGTGATTTTCCAACCCGAAAGTCAGACTTGTATGTTTTATTAGGCCGTTTTTCAATACTGTGATTTAAAATGTTCAAAATATAACATAATTATCCACATGTGTCATAGACTTTAACTATATAGCAGACAATAGCACAATATGTCTCCTCATACAGTTACAGGATCATAAGTAGCATAACCAGAGGGGGGATTTCAGTCACCTATGACATGAGGAAGGTCATAGGGACCGAAACTTTGTGAGAATAAAATTAAATCAAGAATCTTCACCTTTCCAAGACCAAGTGCTGCTCCTCCTACGCACCTGTCGCCCAGTCAGGTGTGCAGAGTCTACACAGAAACGGGATTTCACTCAACGACCAAAGGTGGTTGGCACATCTATCCACTACATCACCAGCTGGAATTTTTGTTTTCACATTGGGTTCTCTCCTCACCAATAAGTAACTCGTGTCAGCTGTGAAGAACACGGCACGCCTGCTAATAAAACATGCGACGTTCAAGGAAATATTGCGAGCAGCTATACCATCGCAGCCAAGAGAAGGACCTGTACTGACATGAAAATAAAGCAGCAAATCAACTAGTGACTTGGCAGCACTTGAGAGTTTTACGGATGCACTGATCCAGCTTTTTCGGTTCCAACACCAATATTGACACTGTAGCTTTAAGTATCTGCCTATATTCGATATTAACCACAGTAGGGGTTGAAAATGGTATATTTTTTCACGAAACACAGTTCATTTAATACAAAATCGATCAACAACAGCTTTGTATGAATTAAAATATGAAACGTCCTGGGTCAGTAAATATTCTCATTACAGTACATCTAGTCCAACCAGGAAATTGGTTGAAGTGATGATTTGGAGTAACATCTGGCAACTGTTAAAGCTGCAGTATAATATTGTCGTAAAAATGTGCAAAACAGAAGTTGCTATTTTGAAACGTTTTGCAGCGGTTGAACAACAGCTATGTGCACTTCCTGATTAACGAACAATAAAATGCTTTCTAATAGGCTCTGCGCACCATAGCACCTGGCAACCGCACTGTTATGGGCCGATTCCATGTCACGCACCTCCTGCAGTAACCGAGCACAATGATGTGAAAACTTTATTGGACTCATTCACGCAACGGTTTAATGTCTAATGACCCTCGTGGTGGAGTAAAAAAAAACATGTTTAAACTGATGTGGCATTAGCTAAAAATCAATCTCATGCAACACAGCAGTGATCCACACTCGGGCTTTTTAATAATCGTTATTTTGGTGTTAAATTGAGACATTTATTTTACAAACTCAAAGTCTCTGTGCATGCTTTTCTCGAGCTCCTCGGGGCTCGTAGCTCTGCAGAGTGCAGCTGTGAGGACATGAAACACATCCAGTTAATGAGGGCGGAGCTGCATGAGGTGGAATCAGCCTGTTACATCTCGACTTCCTGTCCAGTTTTATCTCTATGAGCTTTTTGTCGAGTCTCGCTAAAATTAATACATTCAGCGGGGCAAAAAAGTATTTAGTCAACCATCAATTGTGCAAGTTCTCCCACGAAAAAAGATGAGAGAGGTCTGTATTTTCATCATAGGTACATTGGGGGGAAAGAATTCAAGAAATCGCATTGTAGGATTTTTAATGAATCGGTAAGTTCCTTGGTAAAATAAGTGTTTGGTACATGTTCAGGTCCGTCTGAAGTTTGCCAGAGCATTTGGATGATCCAGAAGAGGATTGGGAGAATGTCATATGGTCAGCTGAAACCAAAATAGACCTTTTTGTCGTGTTTGGAGGAGAAAGAATGCTGAATTGCATCCAAAAAAACCCTACCTATCCTTTGTGAAGCATGGGGATGGAAACATCATGCTTTGGGGCTGTTTTTCTGCAAAGGGACCACGACCAGGACGACTGATCCGCTGAAGATGAAATGTGGCTGGGTCTTTCAGCATGACACTGATCCCAAACACACACCGCCCGGGCAATGAAGGAGTGGTTTCGTAACAAGCAGTTGAAGTTCCTGGTGTGGCCTAGCGAGTCTCCAGATCTCAACCCTATAGAAAATCTTTGGAGGCAGTTGAAAGACATCACTGCTCTAGAGGAGATCTGCAGGAGGAATGGGCCAAACTACCACCAACAGTATGTGGAAACCTTGTGGAGACTTAAAACTTTGACCTTATACCTTTGAGGGTATATGACAAAGTATTGAGATGATCTTTTGTTATTGACCAAATACTTATTATCCACTATAATTTGCAAATAAATTCATTAAAGGTCCTACAATGTGATTTCCTACATTCTTTCCCCCCCATTTTGTCTCCCATAGTTAAAGTGAACCTATGATGAAAAGTACAGGCCTCTCTCACCTTTTTAAGTGGGAGAACTTGCACAATTGGTGGCTGATTAAATACTTTTTCCCCCACTGTATTTAAAGATCAGGCAGTGGACAGGGAGCTGCGGGTGGATGCCCCTGACAACATGTTAAACACTTTAGAAAGAGAGATATTTGTGCCTCAATGCTAACCCTAATGCTGATCGAGGCCTAACACATTGAACTTTAATAGGTTGTTTATTTCATGTTTTCCAATTTGAATGAAAGTGACTGTTTGCTTTGAGACACCGTGCGCTCGCCGACACGCTGCTGTGCATGGAGCTTATTAGAGGCAGGCAGAACGCTGCAGACACATTACGCACGAATAGCATACATGAGAAAAAATGTGATCTTTTAAAGCCTTAAAGAAGTTTGAAAATAGTTTAAAGAGGAAGGAGAGGTAGAAAAGGAGTTCAGAAAGAGTGAATTAAAAGTGTCAGTTAGAGGCACTTTGGTTCCATCTGTTATTTGTATAGACTGCAGAATGAGGAATGGTATAGAGCTGGGCTGGGCACAACTTTTCCCCTGTGGATCCCATTGGAAAATCAGCCTGTTTGCATAATACTTAATTTATTTAAGTTTTGGGTTTGAATTTACCATAATGATAAAGTTTTGTCATGGCTTTCTTTACCTTAAATTGTTACTTTTATTGTTATGTATGTGTGTATCTCTTGTTTGTGTGTCTAGCGGCCTCTAGCCACTGACTAAACTAGTCCAGACTGACTAGACTAAACTGGTATGATTGTTTAATGGTATAAATACACTGTATGTATTTACATTTGTCGTGCACTATTGATTCAATAAACCAGACTTTTTGATTCAAGACAACTTCTCTGTTGATTTTATATTCATAGCCTCCTAGGACGTGGACACATTTTGGGTTGTCTAGGCCACAAAGCTATTTTTTAGAAGAAGAATAACAGCTTACAAGAACAACAGCAATGCAAATATATTCAATTTAGAATTTTTTTAAGAGTTTAGAATTTTTTGAATTTTTTTTTTTTTTTTTTTTTTTTGTAAAGGCACATGTCTCCTGCACTTGTTGGCAGCACTTCACATTTCACACACACTGTTCCAAGAGGCACAATTGTTTTTTCTCATTTTGTTTTTACAATCAGGACAAATTGTTGCTGTGTTCAGGGTTTTAATAAATAGTTTTTTTGCAAATCATTATTCAAAAGTTTTATCAAAATGATTAAAATGTCCACATACGAGGGCATTTGTTTTACATCACTTTTCTCAGAAACTACATAATGTAAAAAGATAATTCTTTGTTTTTTACACTCAGCAGGTCCCAATCAGCCCAAATAATAAAGAGAAAATAATAAACCACATCATGCAAGAGCTCGGGTCTTAGGAGGATAAAGTTTTTACAATTAGAAAATCCACAACAGTTTCAAATAGTCAATGTAGTGAATTAAACGATATGTGTCATCGAGTTGGTGACTAACCCCATTATATTTAAATCACCTTGTTACCTTTTATTGTTTTGAAAATTCTGTATTCATATCGTGAGTTTCACTGTCGATTTTGATGCTCTGAGTAAAAAATCACTCCCCCTTCTCAGTCCTATCACTTTACAATCAGTGTGAGTTCGAATAGGGCCCGGGAGAGATCACTAAATTACTCAAACATGCGGGGATGACATATAAAACCACTTTACGCATGTTTTCGAGAACAATAAAGCTTAGAGAGGTCAGTTTATATTCCTGTCCAGATCTGCCTGCCCTCTTCTGGACACAAGTAGAGACATTTAGTTGGGAATAAATAATAAAACTGCACTACTATTTCACTTTTTCCATTTTGCAGATGTATGGGTATGGGCACGCATGGAGGGCTTAATACTGGAGGGGCAGATGGGAACATTAATTGGGTCGGATGTGACCCCCGGACCGTGGTTTGCCCACCTCGACTCTATATATTCACCCGAAGTCAACTGTAAAATTTCAGCTTGTTTTAACTGCTAATTAAAAAACTATAAGAGTTACAAATGTGAAAAGTAGTAGGAGCCAAGACATAATCTGTCCAAACGTAAAAGGGGTTGAATGATACTCTTTTAGGGTCGGTGTGGGTTGAAATGAGTGAAAGGTTTGGCAAAGAGGCAAAATGTAAATTGAGCTAGTGCCAATTCACCTCACTCCTCACTCAGTATTACTCGTCCTCGCCGCACCTCCTCTTCATCCAATCAGTGCCCAGTCTGCCCTTCTTTTACACCCCCACCTCAGACGCATGGCCGCTTCAGTTTGCGTCATGCCCCGCCTCCTCGTCAACACGCCCCCCTCGGGTTCCCATCGTCCCCTTCACTCATCTCACCTTAACCACCTCAAATGTCCAGGCCCCAGGGTGAAGACATCTGACTTAATCCGGCTCCACCTCCTCTGCTGCTGCTTTTGGGGGTCAAATATGTCCCCATGTACCATATTTTCTGGAGTATAAGTACTTTTTTTCATAGTATGTCCGTGGGTGCGACTTATATTCAGATGCAACTTATATGTGAAATTATTAAAATATAGAATTTTACGTCTTTGTTTCTGTCACATTGACAACCGTACAGGGGCACTCTATGCTCATTTATCAGTAACAGCGGAAGTGGTAGCGGAAGTGGTAGCGGAAGCGACATTTCATCTACTTCCGGATTTGACGGAGTTGTTCTAAAGCGACACTGAGGATGAAGAATTCAATGGATTTAGTGATTTGGAGTGAGATCGAGAGTGAACTTGTTAGCTTATTTTTTTAAGCTTTAGTTATCTGATTATCTGTTAATTCATCCATCCATTTTCTTGTGCTTATCCGGGGCCAGGTCGCAGGGGCAGCAGTTTAAGCAGGAACTTCCAGACTTCCATCACCCCAGACACGTCCTCCAGCTCCTCTGGTGGGACCCCAAGGTGTTCCCAGGCCAGCTGAGAGACATAGTCCCTCCAACGTGTCCTGGGTCTTCCCCGGGGCCTCCTCCCTGTGGGACATGCCCAAAACACCTCCCTAGGGAGGCGTCCAGGAGGCATCCTGAACAGATGCCCGAGCCACCTCAGCTGGCTCCTCTCGACGTGGAGCAACAGCTCTACTTAAAACCCCTCCCGTGTGACTGAGCTCCTCACCCTACATCTAAGCGCCCAGCCACCCTGTGGAGGAAACCCATTTCCGCCGCTTGTATCCGCGATCTTGTCCTTTTGGTCACTACCCAAAGCTCACGACCATAGATGAGGGTAGGAACGTAGATTGACCGGTAAATAGAGCTTTGCCTTTCAACTCAGCTCCTTCTTTACCACGACAGTCCGATGTAGTAACCGAATCACTACGGATGCTGCACTGATCCACATGTCCACCTCAGCAGGCTCCTCTTGACGTGTAGGAGCAGCGGCTCTACTGCGAGCTTCTCCCGAGTTCCTCATCCTATCTCTAAGGGAGCGCCCAGCCACTCTTTTTTGAAACCCATTTTGGCCGCTTGTATCCGGGATGTTGTCGTTTCAGTCATTACCCAACTGTTAATATCTTACGTTAACATACCAGACATGTATTCAGTTTGTTGTATGTGTAACTTGCCTTTAAAGATAAAATGTTGGTTCTTGGTCTTTTTTTGTAAAATAAATTTCCCCAAAAATGTGATTTATAGTCCAGTGCGACTTGTATTTTCTTCATTATCATACATTTTTTAGCTGGTACAAATTATAGTCTGTAGTGACGTAATATACACAGTGTGTATAGTGAGTGTGTGGTACATGTAGTGAATTTGTGAACACTTCTTCACCCACAGAAAAGTTAGATGTTTGTGACTTTGCCGAGTTTATGAGTTATTATTACTATTAATAGAAAAACAAATAAATCTTGTTATCTGCACCACTGAAGCACAATGACAATCATAATGTCAGACTCTAAACCGGAGAAGACGCTAACAAGGAGCGGCATCTTCACTGAGTAGTTGATTAAAGACAAGGACAACAGAGACTAAACTGCAGAGATACACCATGTTCTTATATATACACACGACATCAGAGTACTACAGTCTACTGGAAAGTAAAGGGCAGAGACAAGAACTTGTTTTCCGTAGATTTATATAGTCATACATAATTGAATGCAGCAGCAGGTGGTGTCCAACTTTCAACAACAAACTGACAAAAAACAAGCTCATAACCTTTCTCAGCTCAGAGACTATCCAAAACACGCTATTTTCTGATCTATGTTTTAATCAGATGTTGTTTCCTCATCAAAATCATACCTGGAGATGAACAGAATATACTCCACCTTGTGATGTCACGAGGTAATACAGGAAGTACTCCAGCGTGTCTTTAAACTCGATACACCTTCACTAGAATCATTTGGATAATTTTTAGCCCTGGCATTGCTAATCTCTAATGAACCGAAGTTAAAAGGTAGTTGTTAACTTGATAACTACCACTTCATGACATCACAAGGTGGAACGGAGCATTTTGAGCTTTGGAGATGTAAACAGACTAATGATAAAAGATTATTGAAACATGTGCGAATGAAACAAAACACAATTCCGGGTGTGTTTTTTAAGGAAGTAACACCATTCTAACATGGCTTAAAGCTAAAATATTACAATTTTAAGGTTGATGGTGTGATTCCAGTTCCCACAGATGAAAACTGTCATTGTGTCCTTAGGCAAGGCAAATGCAGAGACAGTTCCCACTTAAGGAAGTCATTTTTCTTGCAGTTTAAACCTTCATTTAACAAAATACAAGTGGCGTCATGTATTTTCATTAGAGTAATCATAACTACAGGGTCTGCGCATAATGGCAGCTGATTACGTCCGGTCAGAGGGAGAGTCATTTCCGCTGTGTTGTAATGTCTGTGAGGTTATTGCAGAGTCGTGCTAAAATCAGTAAATCCTGACGGCTCGGACAGTGGACAGGAAGCTGCGGGTGGATGTCAACATGTTAAACACTTTACAAACACAGGGGAAACTTGACCACAGGACACTGCTGCTTTTAGGAAGGTAGGTCTTTATGTCTCAATTGTAATGCAAACTACTATTAAAACAACTTTAAACCCTGCAGCTTACACAATGGTGCGACTAATTTATAGAGTTTTACTGGCTAACGGCCACCGGGGGCGCTCTCTACCAGTAAATGCAAAAGTGAGACAGACGTGGGGAAAGATTATGCGCTGCAGAATACACTGGTTTTGATTTTGAACTGTCATTTTGTACATCATCCACACACCCTCATCAGGGAAAACACACAAAGAAATACATATGATGCAGCTTAAAGGTAATGGATCTGGCATCAATGAGGGAAATAGAGCCACTGCACGTAAGCTTGGCATTAATGAACCGACGGTGCGATGTTGGAGGCGGCAGAGGGAAGAACTTAGTCAATGTAAAAAGACGACAAAAGCTTTCAGAGAAAATAAAAGCAGATGGCCTGTGTTGGTGCTGTACTGCTGATTTTTGGGCACAGTTTAAAATAAAAAAAATTAAAAAATGTGTGTACAATCCTTCTGTGTAAATATCTCACGTTACAACATGAAAACCTGCGGCTTGTAAAAAATTAATTTCCTTATAAAATTTTGCTGCAGTGGCTTTTATTTACTCTATAGTCCAAAAATTTACGGTATGTAGAATGCATTTAAAAACTCAGTGAACTACACCGCTGTCAACATCTTAGATTAGTTAAAAATAGGAATCAGCAAATTTATTTAAAATCTTAACTCAAAAATTAAAAGTGTCATTTAAGCTTTTTTATGTACAGAGGCTGTAACAAAATCACGTGGGCCTTTAGTGTAATCTTATTTGTATCTTCATCATTTCCTTTACATTAAACCTGATCTGTGTAAAGGATGTTCCACAGTTACATGACTTTCTGTCCCTCTAAAACAGAAGTTTCTTTTGGTTTACTGTTGCCATGGTGAATGCTCTTTTCTGGGATCCAATTATAAAGTCTTGTATCCTCTGCTAAACTCAGGGTTTACTATCTCTGAGTTTTCAAACTCTGTTCCCAAACCTGCTTTGTGAAACAGAACACTCTGAATTGTCTGTCTTACGGTAGATTAACCCTGAGTTAACTCTTACTCCCAAGTTTTATTGAACCTCCTTTGTGAGACAGGCCCAGGTGGTTTTCATACTACGAGAAACACTCTGCCTCAAGTGGAGGAGTTAAAGTATCTTAGGGTATTGTTCACGAGTGAGGGACAGATGGAGCGTAAGATTGACAGGTGGATCGGTGCAGCATCCGTAGTGATTCGGTTACTGCATCGGACTGTCGTGGTAAAGAAGGAGCTGAGTTGAAAGGCAAAGCTCTATTTACCGATCAATCTACATTCCTACCCTCATCTATGGTCGTGAGCTTTAGATAATGACCAAAAGGACAAGATCGCGGATACAAGCGGCCGAAATGGGTTTCCTCCACAGGGTGGCTGGGCGCTTAGATGTAGCGTGAGGAGCTCAGTCACACAGGAGGGGTTCTAAGTAGAGCTGTTGCTCCTCCACGTCGAGAGGAGCTAGATGAGGAGGCTCGGGCATCTGTTCAAGATGCCTCCTGGACGCGTCCCTAGGGAGAGGTTCCAGGCATGTCCCACAGGGAGGAGGCCCCGGGGAAGACCCAGGACACGCTGGAGGGACTATGTCTCTCAGCTGGCCTAGGAACGCCTTGGGGTCCCACAGGAGGAGCTGGAGGACGTGTCTGGGGTGAGGGAAGTCGGGAAGTTCCTACTTAGACTGCTGCCCCGCCACCCAGCCCCAGATAAGCGGAAGAAAATGGATGGATAGATGGATGGAGAAACACTACCACAGTGCGACTACATTCTATTTCCATTGTCTGACCAGTCAGTCCCTTCTACATCGTGTGAAGGGTCTGGAATCAGACCATAAGGGCTTCACACTTGTGTCCTAATTTGGGATGGTCCAACCACAGCTGATAATTTGCATCACGTGTCAAATGTGGAGGACATCTCCTTTAAAAAATTGTTGTATGATTCAGAACCAAATATAAATCTTTTTTACCTAAGAAAAATAACAGTTGAATGCTTTGATTGTTGATACTGCAGAAATCCATGCTGTTTCTCAGCTTTTTTTCTCCCTTTTTCACCTGTCAACAACACCCTCTGAGATCGGGGTTCCAGACCTACTTGTTTTTGTTAAGTTTTGTCAAAGCGTGTGGTCCCGGCTGTCCAGGTAAACGTTGAGTAGTTGATTATAGACAACTACAAGAGAAGGTATATTTCACAGGTGCACCATATTCCTCTTAAGATAGTTGATGGTATATCTTAAAATAGACATCAAATTACTTCAGATGTTTACTAGAGCCAAGAACTTGTTTTCCATAGATTTATATAGTCATACATAATTGAATACAGCAGCAGGTGGTGTCTAACCTTCAACAACAAACCGACAAACAAGCTCGTAACAGCCCAGCACAGATTAGTGCTTCACTTGTAGCTCAGTTAGTAAGACGCTTGTCCTTGAATCCCTCACCTGACATTGAAAAACATCCCTAGCCTGCAGGTCGGTGGTGCGATTCCAACTCCCATAGATGAATACTGCCGCTGTGTCTGTGGGCAAGACACTTAGCCGCCCTTGCCCCCAGTGCCTGTTTACTTTTAGTTCATACCTATATGTGTTATTGGCGAATTACTAAATCAAATAAATCCCAGTAGAAATTAAACTGGTGGATGATGAGTGAGTGGTTTGTTGATGTTGATGTTATTGTTGAAGGAATCCGTTGAGTTGTTTTTTTTTATACTTTACTGTTATTTGCAAAGCTCCATCTTTGTTTTAGTGTGAACGGACTATATGTCTGTATAGTATAGTTGTTAAAGGTCCTATATTATGAAAAAAATAGCCATTTATAATGTAACTCTTCAAAAACATACCTGAATTTGTGTTTAGTTTCCTTGACACGTTTGAGTAATTCCTTATTATTAATCTGTCTGCATCTCCAAAGCTCAAAATGCTCTGTTCCACCTTGTGATGTCATGAAGAGGTAGTTTACGTTTCAGACAATTCCATGTCTAAAATCATCCAAATGATTCTAGTAAAAGTGTATGAAGTTTAAATCCACATTGAAAAAAAAAAAAAAGAATAAAAGTTGAGCTATAATGGTCTAAAACAGGGGTGTCCAAACTATGGCCTGGGGGCCAAATGCGGCCCTCAGACCAGTTTTTATTGGCCCTCAGGCCTCCTGCTGAACCGGCCCAATTGATCATAAGCTGTACTTTTAACAGCAAATGTAACTGTTTCTACCACTTTATCTTCAAACATCACATTGCAATGTGATACAGACCTAAAATGAATTTGTTTCAAGTCTTATTAATACACAGCGGCTCTGTCAAAGCTGTGTTTAAAGCACCGCACTGTATTGATCACCGGTCTGTGGCCCTCTGCCTCGAATGTGTTTTGAGATGTGGCAATGACTGGCCAGGCTACCAAACCGAGTACATTTTTACTTTTTCCACACAGCTGGACACTACCAGGACCTCCCATACCCTTACCATAATATCAGCCCCGCGACCTCATTATGTTGTAGACAGACAGCCAGCACGGCAACGCACTCAAGACAACAGTGAACCAAAACACTATTGTTGAAAAGCATCGCGCTGCTTTTTTAACATGACCCCGTGTCTCACCCCCATTTAGCATGACTGATTATAGCCCGTGGATGAAGTCGCAAACAATTTGTCCACCAGATACTCCATCTTCACATTCAATTAGCATTAGCACCGCCCGTGAGCCTGCTTCCACACTTGCCTGGCTCCATTATGCATGACTATTAGCTGCTCGCGCAAACCAAGGCTGAAAGCATAATGCGCTTGTGTTGTGCCAAACCTGCAGGGAGATGTGATTCGGAAATTATCAGAAAGAGTGACAATAAAGACTTTAATATGAAGCAGATGGAAATGGACGTTTAAGTGGCGGTATCCTCGAGAGGGCGTGGCGCTCGGAGTAATTTCGATGTATAGTTAATGAGTCAAGTTTCAAAACAGGCTGCGATTATGCAACACAGATGAGTGAGAAAACCGTGACCACCCACCGCAACATGTGATCAATTATAATACACTTAACGGAGACGTTAATGATTGACAGTGTGATTGGTTTAACAGGTGTCCACACTTTAAACTCCGCCCCTGCAGCCAGGTTTTTGTAAACTCAGAGCAGTTCGGTGTGATCTTACCAACTTCTGGAAATAGCAGCAGACCCTGGAGCCGAGGGATCTCTATTTTTATACATTTTAAAGCGCAAAGCTACCAATACATGTCAAGATCCCAGTCTGTCCTGTGTTTTTTTGTGCTGTTTCCCCCCTCCCTTCTGCGTCAGAGCCTGGAGCTGGCTGGAGATTCGGGCTCCTCCCATGCACACCCGCAACTCATTATCAAGCTACACCTGGGGGGAGGACAAAGGAACCGTGGACCTCACACTCAGCGACAGATTGTCCACGTATCCACAATGGTACTGCTCTGCTTGGCTCAGTCTCGTTTTTGCATTTATGTCTTTTTTCACTCAGTTGGATATCTTTGTTCTCTGCCAGATCCCGCTCCCTGAACCTGCACCTGCACCTCCGTCTCCGACCCAGCTCTCCACGCTCGGTACAAACCTCTCACCCACCGTCTCAGTTCACCTCGACCGGTACGGACCCCCTCGTCTCTGACCCCGCTGCCCACGACCCGCTCGAAGACCACAGCGCACGACCCCGCTCTCAACTATCTGCTCTGTCAACCTTCATTGGCAACTTTATCTGGAAATAAACACTGTTAAACTTTTCACCCAAGTTCTGAATCTTTGGTCCCCCTGTCACTCGTTACGACAATACACTAGGTTTGCTCTAAAATTGCCACAAAAAAAAGGACTATGACCAGTCGACAGTGTGATTTTCAAACACCATGTACACAGTTGAGTGGCAAAAGAAAAAAAAAAAAGTTGATATAGTGTTACTTTTTGTCCATTTGACAGATTTAACTGTAGTTTTTGCTATGGATCAGACCTGGACGACTGAGGGATTACACAGATTTCGTGTTTAGTTCCACTTTAAGGTTACGACTTGGATGAGGGCGGAGGTTGTAGATTTACTTTCAAAAATATCTTTTAAAGGTGATAATAAACATAGAGGTGTCTGAACAAGGGTATGCTCGCCGTAGCTCAGTACTTATTTATGAATATTTAAAAAAAAATTAGCTCTGGGACGAAATGTTCAAAAATTTTATGAAAACTTTTTTGAAAATAAAAATCCAGTAGAACAGGAAAAAAAATACATACAAATCAGCTGTTTGCTGCTGTGAAATGTCACTATGAAGAGGAGAGTTTTATATGTCATCTATGTATGTTTGAGAAATCTAGTGATCTCTCCCGGGCCCTATTCGAACCCTCCTTACGGTCAGCAGTATGATCCTGTCCAATGCTCAGCCCACAAGACTATATCAGCCCAGCACAACAATTTATCATCATCTTGCACGCTCTCGCTGTTTCGCAAATTGTTTTGGTGCAATTTTGCATGTTTGTTTTTTTTTGCAGCATATGAACGTGCATTGTGTTCTGCGTCCTGATTGGCTGAGGGAGTGTAGACCATTCTCCATCAGTCTCCTCTGTGCCGTGTCTCCTGTACAGTACAGAATGTGTTCAGACAAATTTACATATATGTTTAATCGCAGTGTGACTCTGAAGTGCTGTATGTTTGCAAGTTTTCTCCCCGACAAAACCCACGACGTTGATGAAATGTTCTGCACTGACAAATTTCAGAAAAGCTTTGGACTTAAAAGTATTTCTGTGCACGAAGCGGCGCCTCTGCAGATACCGCTGGAGCAGAGGCACGTGAACAACACATTTAAAGTGACCATCGAGAAAAGGGGATATAATATACAAAGGTGTAAACTTTGAGAGTGTTTAAACAAGAGAGAAATGTGAGAAAATGTTAATGCCTGTCTGAGAAAAGTGTATAAAGTGTGTGGTGAGGGGGTTTACTGCAACGAAATATATAGAATTGTAAAAAATAAAGCTGACTACTTCGCAGATTTCGCCTATTGCATGTTGTTTTCAGAACCTAACCCTCGCGATAAACGAGGGACCACTGTAAACAAAAACACGACGCAAAACAATACACTACAACTTCACAAACCTGACACATCGTGCATTCAGTTAGTGTTTGGTGATTCCACTCTTCTTCTTCCTTCTTCCTCCACAGTTACCAGAGGTGCGCCCTTCAACACTGCTTGCAATTTTAATGTATTGACACATTTATTCATTTTTCTGTTAATTTACTTACATTACATACTTCATTGGGGAAGACCCAGGACACGCTGGAGGGACTATGTCTCTCGGCTGGCCCGAGAACGCCTTGGGGTCCCACTGGAGGAGCTGGAGGACATGTCTGGGGTGAGGGAAGTCTGGGAGTCCCTGCTTAGACTGCTGTCCCCGCGCCTCAACCCTGGATAAGTGGAAGAAAAAGGATGGATGGAGATACTTCACGATAAACGATTAGTTTTTAAATAATCTATCTATCTATCTATCTATCTATATACTAGGGCTGTGTCCCACAAAGTGGGGTAGCCTAGACAGGGCACACACTCCCGTTCCCTCCCTCCTTCCCCTCCCCAAACCCTCCCTCCTTGCGACTCTCCATCTCCCCCATCTGCACCAGCGTCCCCTCCCCACCACCATCACCACTCTCCTCCCATTGCCTACAACCTCGGCCGAGGAGGCCAAGCCCGCACTGACGTCCACCCGCCCCCCCATCCATGCACCGGACAGCCGAGGGGCAGCCAGCGTACCCGAGTCGAACACCCCCCCGCCATAGGCGACACGATGGAAGGAAACTGGCCAGACCCAGAGTGCAAAAACAGACCACCACCAGCAGCACCCAGGAATCCTCCAGAGGACCACACAGGGACAGCCGCCGCACCCAGAAAGGGACAACGAGCACCCAGGCGCACCTCCCGTCCATCACCATCACCGCTGCTGTTCTATTGTTCTATTTTCCCCTTTCTCCCAACATTTTTTTTCTTCTTATCCTGTGTTGCCCTATATTGTGTATATGTGTATGCTATAAATATATATATATATATATATATATATATATATATATATATATATATATATAGTGTCTAAATGCATTAAAAAGGAGGACATTGTCCTGCAGGCCTAAGTGTAGATATTCAGCTTGCCCTAACTAAGAAATGATGCATTAAAACAAACTAAAAACATTGGGAGAGGGACCAGGTTCAAATTACAGCAACAATAACAGCAAAACCAGAGGTGCACCAGACACCGCTGCCCCCGTCCAAGCGCCCCTGTCCACCATACAAACCCCCAAAGAACCCCGGATCCAGATGGCCATCCGGATCACACACCCAAGCACCAGCCAGCCGCTCCCTCGGTCCCCCACAACCAGGCCTGGTGGTAATACCACCCAAGCCCACCAACAACCCCCCCAACAACCCAGCACCCAGACGGACACGCAGGCCAACGCCAGCACAAACCCAACGTCCCCGGAGAGGCAACACCCAATATAGTTGTGATGATGTTGGGGAACGGACACCTTGGTTTAAGGTTTAAGGATTAAGGATTAAGGATTAAGGACTGATCTAACCCCCACCACACTGCACCAGGGTCAGCTGCACAGCCGAGTGTGGGCACTTCCACAGCAGGGCCTCAGCCGAAGCTGGTTTCCCCTGCCCGCTTCATACCAAGACCAGTCCTCTACCACACCCATCCATTCATTCATACACCAACTCTCTCCATTCATCCCTGTCCTGAGCCTCTCTCCCTTGCACCACAGTCATCCCTCTTGCATTCAACGCTCTTCTTACACCCTCTGTCCAACCCATTGGCGGTCTTCCTCTCATTCTCACTCCACTCACATCAGATTCATACACCTTTTTCACCAACCGCTCCCTTTCCATTCTCTCAACATGTCCAAACCATCCCAAAGCCTTTTGCTCTGCTCTATCAGCCAACTCTCGCAACACACCAGTTCTCTCTCGGATTTCTTCATTTCTCACACGATCCATGCGCGTCACACCACACATACTCCTCAGACATCTCATCTCAACGACTTGTTTTAAATAAACAATACATCTTTTTTGTAATTGTCTTAGCGAAGATAACTTTTAATATCAGTCTTTTCAGTCACCTCATAAAAACAGATTAAATAAGATTTTTTTCCCAAAGACAAGGTTACTGCACACATTGTCGTATTCATTGTAGCTAGAACTATTTTTCAGTTGTTTTTCATGTTTGATCGTGAGGTTTGACAGAAGCTTTTGTTGGTCGGCCTTGAAACTTTGACTGGGATCACTCTCTTCACTTTAGCAACACGTGGGAGCAAATAATTCCTTCCCACATGATCTCTCAGCTAGGACTTGCTGTATTTTTCTAAAGCAACCCTTCAGAGCCAGCCATTTATCTCCCACGTGTTTAGTGACACTTTGCAACAGCGATATCACTCTGGGGGTGTTCTACATGCATGTCTAGGGAGGAATGTTCAGCGGTTTCCTTGGTGACAATGTGCACGACGGCAAACGCAGCCTGATAGGTTTTGAGATTGTCTGAAAACTGGATGTAAACAACACATTTTCAGGAGCGTGGGATCGATACGAGCGTTCATGGTCCTGTTTAGGGGTTTGATTTTCAATAAAAAAAAGCGCTGACAGTGGCGAACTGAAAAATATTGTGACTGACTTGTGACTGTAGTGCTGTTTGAGAGGGACTTGTTTAACTGCAAAATCAGCTCATCTGTTGTAGTTCCAGTGAGGTGAATTTCTTTCAGGCCTCTGGGAAATGTTGATGACATCAGTTGCAAAGTATCAGTTTTTGGTGCTGGTAAATCAGGGGAACTATAAGTAACTATTATTTCAGTAGTTGATCAGTCAGTGATGACCTAATCCACTTTATTTCTATTGCATATTTTTGTGAACAAAGTGGTGCACAGTGGTCCCTCGCTACATCGCGGTTCACCTTTTGCCTCACTGTTTCGTGGATTTTTTTTTGTTTTTTTTGTTTTGTTTGTTGTGTGTTCTGCGTCCTGATTGGGCTAAGGACTGTAGACCATTGTCCATCAGTCTCCTCTGTGCCGCGTCTCCTGTACAGTACAGAATGTGTTCAGCCAAATTTACATAAGTGTTTGATCACCACCAGTGTGACTCTTAAGTGCTGTATGTTTGCAAGTTTTCTCCCCGACAAAACCCACGATGTCGATGAAACGTTCTGCACCGACAAAGGCTCCTACGAATGTTTGAACTTTGAGAGTGTTTAAAGAAGAAAGAAATGTGAGAAAATGTTAATGCCTGTCTGAGAAAAGTGTATAAAGTGTGTGGTGAGGGGTTTTACAGCTTTAAAACATATAGAATAATTGTAAAAAATTAAGCTTCTTCAATTGCGAGTTATTTTTAGAAAGTAATCCCCACGATAAACTTTTTTTTTTTTTTTTTTTTTTATTAGTTGACTGGTGAAACAATTAGTTCTATTGTATTTTTTACACTTTTAAAATAAAGGTTGAAATATGCAGAATGTAAGCTCCTGGATAGAGCAACTTTACAAATATTATATTTTTTTTTTTTTTGACATTTTCATTTAAAGTCCCAGTAACTGACTAAGTGACTATGTTTCACCCAAAACAGACAAAAAAAAAAAAAAAAAAAAGAGATGGGTGTTTTTTCTAGCACTGAAAAACATGCGTCAGTGGGCGGGCTTGCGTCTCCACAAACCTGACTCTTATTGGACCTGGAGGACGGCTTCCTCCTGCTTGTTTCCATGGAGCTGTTGTTCCTTTGGCTATAATCTTCCACAGTACGTCATAAAACACATCTACCTCCAAGGAAAATGTACTGAACTTCTTCTTTTAATGCTCTATTTCTGTGGAACCACTGACTTTCCGACTTCAGAAAGTTACGTACTATCACTTTAATAATGTCACTGCCTTTTTGTATGTGTTTTAGAGTCTGTATAAACTTGTATTACTGAGCGATCGACCAATATGGGTTTTTTCATGGCCGATGCTGATTGTTTATCATGCAGAGCAACCGATGGACGATATTTTGGGGCTGATTTTGGTTATTTTCCCCGAATTATGTAATTTCTAACAAACTCACCCACAGCCGTTTTTTTTTTTTTTTTTTTTTTTTTTTTACCACAAACCCTTAAGAGAGCTGTGTAGTCATTTGTTTGTGAAGCCATCTCTTCATATTAAAGTGTAAATATAAAGCTTTATGTTCTAGGCAGCAAATCGACCAAATTATTGGCCTGTGCTGGAGATTGAAGGCGGATTTTTCAGCCAAACGACATATCAGTCTATCTCTAGAATTATTACTATGGTTAACAAAGATTTTAGGTCTGTATCACACTGCAATGTGACGTTTGAGGTTATAGTGGTAGAAATAGTTTAATTTGCTTTAAACCACTGCAGCCCTGTTGTAAATGTGTACAGCCTCACACCTCATAAAACCTGTTGACAGAAAGCAGGTGCATTTTTGTTGTCTGGCCTTACTCGTCTGTGTCTGGCCTTAAATGGACCAAGAACTAATGCAATCAAACAGATATACAAGATGCACTTAGCAACTATAAATGGAGGTAGACGCGGCTGGAGTTAAAAGTGCATATGCCAGGTTACAGTCTTTTTCACTTACATCATCATCATGTAGGTTTTACTTTATGTTTGGCCTGGTTTTTGTCCATATTTTTTACATTCTGGTTAAGTTCATAATTTGACTTCCTGGTTGGACATGTGCGGCAGATGTGAAATATGTAGAAATAATTCAGTGTCTGTTACCTAGCAACCATAATGTGAACCAGAGCCAATGGAGAGTCCAGTTCACACAGTAGTAATGATCAGTGGGAGGTAACAAAGTAAAGCAGTAAAGTACTGTGCTTTTTACATATCTGTACTTTACTTAAATACATTTTATAGTGGATACTTTTACTTTAGTACATTTAAGAGCAGGTATCAGGACTTTATTTAAGTACATTTTACAGTAGATACTTTTCCTTCAGTACATTTGAGACCAGGTATCTGTACTTTCTCCTCCACTACATCCACTACGGAATTGATATACTTTTGGTTTTGTTGGCTGTATTCCTTTGAGCTATACACTGAGTTACTCTGTTTAGAGACTCTTTTTGTCAGTTATTACTTTTACATTCTTTTTAAATAAATTATTATAACTTTAGTTTCACTATTTTCCATCTTGTTTTGTTACTTCCATTTTCTCTTGCTGAGCTGGGTCATAACAATGTGTCCAAACCATTTTATCAGCTGATCATGTTTACAGGAAACATGTATTGCTTAATTACGCAAAACTGACTCTTGTGTGCTTTTAGCCATGTAATAATGTTGTTCCATCATCATAAATATACTTATCCCAAAACCTGAGAATGCTCTGTTTTCACCTTGTGATGTCATGTAGTTGTAGTTTTAAGGTTAAGAAAAATTTTCAGCCTCAAATGAACTGATTTACTCTCGAAAAACCTTAAGTTGTTGCTTTTATTTTTGAATAGTTAAGTTCCCACCAGGAGGAGGCCCCGGGGAAGACCAGGACACGCTGGAGGGACTATATCTCTCGGCTGGCCTGGGAGCGCCTTGGGGTCCCACTGGAGGAGCTGGAGGACATGTCTGGGGTGAGGGAAGTCTGGTTACACTGCTGCCCCCGTGACCCGGCCCAGGATAAGTGGAAGAAAATGGATGGATGAAAGTTTTACCTTTTTTACAGTTGAGATTATCAAAAGAAAGTCTCCAGTTTCAGTGAGGATTAAACAGCAACTCTGGCTTCAAACTTAAGCAGTTCCAGGGCTGAAATGATCCAAATGATTCTAGTGAAGGTGTATGGAGTTTAAAAACACAGTGGAGCACTTCCTGTATTACCACATGACATCACAAGGTGGAACAGAGTGATTTCAGTTTGAGAAAAGAACACAGCTTAAATATGCAGGGTTTGTGTGTTAAATGTGTGAATGAAACAAAAGACAACTCCAGGTATGAAGGAAACAACTTTATAAAATAGATCAAAAAGAGTGTAATATATGCCCTTTAATCATGTTTGCAGTGGTGAGGCCTCATCCTTCACTCACTCAAGGTTGTATTGCGAGTCTACGGGCCAAACAAATGCATAATATTATGTATTGTTTGATACAGTGGCAGGCAGTTTTTAGCATTACCGTGACAATACGATGACAATGAAAACTAACAGTTGTCAGAAAACAGTTTTTCTACTATACTATATAGACAATATAAACTGATAACAATTAATTATAATAAAATCTACTATAACAGAAGTTTATAATGGAAGTAGGATGTGTAAATAACATTGGATCTGTAGCGTGACTCGCTTTAGTGTCAGTGATGACTGAGCAGTGGAGAGGGGCAAATCGAACATTTATTCTTATTTAAAATCTTTACTGCTGTTATTTTTATTTTTACTTTTTTTTAAAAGAATAATTTATTCATTCTATCGTTTTATTTATTTTTTTTGCATACTCTGTGTGGTTGTGTTTTGTTTTCTTGTCCGTATTATCGCTTTCCATTAGTATTGTCACTTACTATGCTTTCCATACTTGACTATGGTTATTATTATTATTTATATGTGTGCATGTATATATGTATGCATATATGAGGTTGTATGTGTGTATGTATATATGTATGCATATATGAGGTTGTATGTGTGTAAGTATATTGCCACGATCCCCGTCTGTCCTGCTCGTTTTTTGGTCTCTTTCCCCTCCCCTCTGTGTCTGAGCCTGGAGCTGGGGTGGAGATCTTGGCTCCACCTGTGCACATTGGGAGGTAATTCTCAATCAGCTGCACCTGTGGAGGATAAGAGGAGCCAGGACACTCGGCGCCGGATCGTCCGTGTATCCATATGGTACTCCTTGCTTGGCTCTATTCATGTTTTTCTGCTTTTTGACCTCGCTAAAACCGGATACTTTTGCTCCTCACCAGATCCCACTTTGTAAATAAACACTGTTAAATCTTCCCCAAGTTCTGTCTTTTTGGTCCCTCTTGCCTGACGTTACCACATATATATACTTTTTGTTTCTGTGCTTACCCGGTGCCCAGGGGTGAGGGGTGTAAAATGCTAAAATGCAATAAAACATATGAATAATGAAAAAACATTTTCCATGGCTTTACATAGACTTAAAATACAATATGGGGGCAGATGGTATATTTGTCATGTGTGCCTAATTAAGTTAACAAGAAAACAAACTTAAAGTCCGATTTTGAATGAACTATTTGTTTCTGCGATCTTCAAACATTAAAAAAAAAAAAGCTATTCTCTTTTAGTTTTCTTTCTGCTTTATCCGGGGCCGGGTCGCAGAGGCAAAAATAAAGTTGTATTTTTTTAAATTAAATATTGGTGCTTCATTAAAATAGACTCTGGGACATTGCACGTGTAGCTCATCTAAACACATCACTCATAGAAGGTCAATCGAGTTATTGTCTTGATTAGTCCTTTCAGATACATTACCAACGCCATGGCAACCACACAGTCTGAGCTGCTTTCTTGACCTTATTTGTCACACATTAGTTACTTTTCCATCACATTATTTTTACTGTGCATTTTGAAGAACAAGAGGAAAAGGGTGGAAATGCCACATATCACATTTAGGACTCTTAATTTGCATAAAAAGTTTGTTTGGTCACTTCAGGTGGATATTTATGAAGCGCGTAATAGTTAAAATGGTGGTTAAGATGGAAACACACTTAGCTGCATTCACTCATGAAGTGACTATAAAACCCACGGACCGGAGTGGACACAGGTGATGAACAAAGTAAAAATGGTCAGATTTGTATATACAGGGTGGCCCAAAAGTCACTGACACTTTTAAATCTTTAATAGCTCCTGTAATTCTTATGTTATACTCAGCAAATTTTAACAGTAGATAAACTGAACCTTCTGAGATTTTTGGCAATATATACAGTTATAATTGTTCACTTACACTTAAACTTATCACTACTTAAACTACAGGAAGTAAAAATAACCTAATTTTTAAAAATAATGTTTTTTTAGTGTCCACTATTTTCGGTTTCACACTGAATAGCCCGATCCAACACACTTTGCATAACATTTGAAAGCATTTCCGGGCTTATGGCTCTTATTTGATCCTCGATATCACGTTTTAAGTCGTTTATTGTCTGAGGTTTATTCACAAACACCTTTTCTTAAAGATAGTCCCACAGGAAGAAATCGGGGCTAGTCAGGTCTGTGGAGATCACATACTGCCCCCTGTCTTTGAAAACCACTTATTATTCCTTTAATGGGATTTATGCTTGGGGCCTCTCTGGTATTAAAATGTCGACGGTAACAACGCTGGCTTTCTGAATTTGACCCATGTGACTCAAAGTACCACTGTACAATGAGGCTTCATTCCTAAGTGCTATATTTGCTCATATTAATGTCGGAAGGGTAGTTCTAAATGCTCTGAAAAAATAAAAGAAAAATATTTAGAAACAAAAGCTCTTTTGCACATTCAAGGTACTTCTAGAGCTTTACACCAAGGAACCATTCACCCATTCACACGCACATTCACACACCAGTGCACACAGACACTGAGAGTTAGGTGGGTTAAGTTTCTTGCCCAAGAACACAACGACAGCATTCATTTGTGGGAGCTGGAATTGCACTTTCAACCTGTGGGTCTGTGGATCTGAGCACTCTACCAATGATGTTTATGTTGAGAGCGGGATTCGAACCGCCAGCCTTCAGATCAGTGGAGAAACACTCTACCAACTGAGCTGCTGCCCCCCCAAAGCCAGAATATTACCCATCATGTTGTTGTTGGCCCAAAATCACAGGAGTAGAGCTAAACTGACTTCGCTGCACTAGTGTAAAGCAGGAGGCTCAAGCTAAAAACAAACTATGTTGACCAACTAACAAGGTGCCCAGAGACACATATGCTCTGTCTGATCTTCAATAGTAGAGTAACTCAGGGAAAGTGTATGGTTTTCTGACACAGCAACCAGGCAGCTCCTGTAATCAGGGAACCAACACCCTGTTACGGGCTCACATTGTTCGATGGAAATGGGCATAAAGATGCATTTGTTACGTGCTTTCCTAATGTTAATTTTGTGAATATACACATTTTACTGTATTTTTCGGGCTATAAAGCGCAGCGGATTACAAGGAGCTATGTCAATGAGTGGGTCTATTTTCATACATAAAGCGCACTGAACACTATGGGTGACGTCACACTCGCTTAGTCCACTTCTTTATACAGTCTATGTGCGCATTAAGCGAAACAAAACAGTCAGATTACGGCATCAAACATGTCCGGATCTCTCTCGTCATTATCCGAGTCAGTCTCGTCGCTGTTACTTGCCTGTTCAGTGATGATTCCGGCCTTCCTAAAAGCTCGGACGTCACTTGAGCCACTCACTCATTTCTTCTCCTCGTCCATCCAGACCTTTGCGTTAGCCTTAATGATGACGCCGGCCATAAACTTTTCTTTTGGCAAAGTCTTCCTCTTGAAAATGACCATGGTGGTAGTTTCTGGCCATTAGCCTGGGAACCAAGACCTACAGTGAAAGATGACTTCTCGTTCCCTGTGGTGCGTATAGATACCGTACTGGCCCCCTGTTTTCTCGACAGTACAGTTCATGGGGTTGTCAAAGTGAGGGAGATCTTGTCCATGTTGGTGAGGTGTTCTGGCCGGATCTCCTTTCCAATGATCATCTTGCCATTTTGGTCTTCTTACACATATATCACTCCTCGAGGCTCTTGACTACTGTAGCTGCAATGCTCCGACTGTTGATTTTTGAGAAAATTAAAGGATTTTAAGTGAGTCTTATAGCCTAAAAAATACGATATATGGTTGGGAAGACAGTTATTGCATCTGGTCGCGTGCTGCTTAAGAACGTATCGCTATTATGTTGCTATCCACCTTATTCTGGAAATGTCGTGGGAGCCCCCATCGTCGGGTTGTATTATTGACAGCTAAATAATGCACCAAATGAGTTCTATAGAGAATACAAAGCCGTTTTAAAGCCTCACAGAGAATCGGTGCAGTGCTGACTTGTTAGTGCACATGAACATTGCATATTTTACACAAATCAACCTACTTTATCATATTTTAGCACAGCGAAAGTGCAATTTAGGAGACAAAAGTGAGCAGGCCGGAACAAGGTCTATAAATAGGGTCCTTAACCGCGCGACTCTTCACCCGCATTGCCTGATATGAATGTGGTATGTGCATTATTGTCGGCGGTGGCAGCCTCATCCTCAGTCTGCCCCAGGGGACTGACAATATATTTGCTGAGAACAACACATTAACATGTTTAATACGCTTCAGTTTTGTGTTTTTATGCTCTGAAAATCCCCCCTCCCTTTGGCTCTCCGGGTAAGTCGATCCTCCATCAAAGTACTATTATAACACAAGCAGCGTGCATTCAACTACAGAACACTACTGCGCACCGCATCGGGAGCATGGGTGACATGGGCTTGTGGGTTAAGAATACAGCCTATAACATGATAGAAAGCTAAAAAAAAAAGTGGATTTTTTTGCGTTATTTAAGCAAGATCATATTTGTGTGTGTTTGGCAGATGCAGGAATCACGACTCTGACCCAAAAAAATATTGAAAAGTTGTTTGTACAGTTTCATCAAATCGAGTAAAAACTACCCAGAGTCATCGCAAATCCATCTGCATTGAAGAGTGTGGTAATAGTGTAATAGTGCTATTTTATTCAGCAATAAAAGAGATTACAGGTATTTTAATTGAAGATGCCATTCCTTTTAAAACGTACTTGTATAAAGCACACAAGGTCAAGACATCTGCAGGTCAATGTAAGAATGTTCTCTTTTGTAACACAATTTGGATTCAAATTTGCTCTACAGTGGTTTGAACATTTGAATGTTAGAATGCAGCTAAAGAAACACGTCGGGAACTAGTCAAATGATTATTTCTTTGGTCTGTGTAGTCCTTCAGTCGTCCAGGTATCGTCCATAGTAAAAGAAAGATAATTCATCTGTCAAATGGACAAAAAGTTGTAGGAGTGAAGATGTTTCGTTTGTAATTCCATCCACAGACCTAAAATCTCGGAAAACAGGGTACCCAGTATGATAATAGATTGCAGAGCAGCTCATTAGACCTAGCCTACAAACAGAAACCTAAGTATGACTGGTTTCAGTGCAGTTAGCTCCTCCCTTCAGACAGATATAAGGAGCCCACAAACAGAAACTGAAAGAAGGGCTTCAGTGAGCAGCAAAACGTCTTCACTCCTACAACTTTTCGTCCAGTTGACAGTTTACTATGGATTATTTCTATTGTGCGCGAAGACTTTTTAAACCAACTAAAGGCTGAAATATGCGAAAGTTTCTATATCGAGACTATACTAAAAAATTGTATTATTGCTGTAAATCAGAAAGCGTGTATTCTTTTTTAATATCCTGATTTAATATGTGTTACGATCCGCCCGTTCCTGTGTCCTGTCTCCGTCTCGTCTCTGTTCCTGTGTCTCCTCTCCCCCTCCCTCGCCTGCCTGGTTTCGGAGCTGGGCGGAGTTTCCCGGTCCCGCCTGCACGCACCTGCTGCTCATCTGCCTGATGTATTTAAGGACCTGGAGCCAGACATCCGGTGCTAGACCGTCCACATGTCTTGTGACTACAGTTCTACCTTGTTTGTTTGCTCGTTGCTGCTTTTTGCCATACTTATTGGATTTTTGTACTTCCCAGACTCCTGCCTCCTGCTTGTTCCCGCTCCACTGCCTCTGCCTCCGCCCTGGACCCTGCACCCCGCCTGGTATCGTGTCTTGTCTCCTGTCTCTGTCTGCCTGTGCCTCGAACTCTGGTTTCTGCACAGAACTTTGCCCTGCCTGGATTATTCGTTGTTTGAACTGCATTTATTCACTTTCTGTAAATAAACACTGTTAAACTGCCCCGGGTTGTGCGTTTTGGTCCAAAACCCCAGACCTTGTAACATAATGCCACAGTTCTTGTCATAAAAAGGTCTTTTAGTATGTATTTTAGAGTCTGTATAATCCATATACTGATTGCAGTCATCAACTATTATTATTATTTTCTTTTTTACAGTCGACTGGTCACAATTCGTTGATTAATTGTTGCAGGCTTATTGCTAGCTATGTTTTTAAAATGGCTTCGTTAATTACTTCTTTTGTTGTTCATTCAGAGGGTGGCCATATGTCTAAACTGTGCAATGGAATTACAGGTATCATTTTTAAAGTGTGTTCCAAACAAACACATTTCAAGTATCGTATATGAACTACATATACAATACTTGTCTCCACCTGGATTTAGCATATTCCAAGATGACAATGCCAGGATTCATTGGGCTCAAATTGTGAAAGAGTGGTTCAGGAGCATGAGACATCATTTTCACACATGGATTGTCCACCACAGAGTCCAGACCTTAACCCCATTGAGAATCTTTGGGATGTGCTGGAGAAGCTTTGTGCAGCGTCAGACTCGACCATCATCAATGCAAGATCTTGGTGAAAAATTTATGCAACACTGGATGGAAATAAGTCTTGTGACATTGCAGAAACTTATCGAAACAACGCCACAGCGAATGTGCCGTAATTAAAGCTAAAGGTGCTCCAACAATATATTAGAGTGTGTGACCTTGTTTTTTTGGTGGTGGCCAGGCAGTGTACCAATGCCATGTTGCCAAGAAATTAAAAGCCTAAAAAACACAAAAGGAAAAAAAAAAAACAGAAAACATTTAGATCACCATATATCGTCCGTTCCCTTTGGCGTTCTATAAGACAGTAACATAGGCCGATAAAGTAAGTATTGTTAAAATGCAGATATATTTTGTAATACAGTGAGCTCTTGGATCTAGCCAGTGAAAGAAATCATTAGGTTCAACATTTGTTAATTTACTTTTGAGATATATATTTCATGGCATAGTATAATGTTCTTGCCCCCCTTCTGGGAGTATGACATCTGAAAACAACCAATACTGTACAGGGGAAGAGAAAAAAAATGACTCCCTGGAGATTTTCTGATGCATTATGGAATGTCAAAGTGATAGAAAGAAGACAGAGATAGTGTTTCCTGTGTGACACGTGTCAGAAAGCTAAATAGGTCAATAAATAAGCTAATAATAGTGCAATGGATCCACATCACATGTTCACAGCATCTGCCTGTATGTGAAGCATTGCTCTGACTACATGCCAAAGGGTTGATGTCGTGTTAAAGCGAGACACTGCAGGTGATATCTCTAAATGTTACATTTTTTATCAGTTTGAAACTTCTTCTATAGTTTACTCACATAAATGTAAGGCAAAAAATGTATTACAAGTTTTTCATATGAATTCAAAGCATTTTAGGCTTGAAAATTGATTGTTAATCTATGAATTAATCTTATTTTGTATCTGAGTAAATAAAAATGTGCCTAAAAACAAAAATTTAAAAAAAAAAAAAAAAAAAACTTTAAAGAATTGGTATTTTATTTCTATGAAGTATTAACCCCAATATTGCCACCATTTATTTTTTTGAAAATGCTATATTTGCAGAAAAAAAAAACAAAAAAAAAACAAAATACACAAACATTTCATTTCATTTTTGACACCCTGAATCTCCTCTCCCTTTTCTCCTGCGTTCACAACACAATCAGCACGCATAATGAAAGTACTGCACATCGCATCAGGTTTGTGAAGTTGTAGTATAAAGTTTTGTATCATGCTTTTGTATAGTGATTGTAACGGGTATATGAGCTGGTAGTAGTGGAATAGTAATACTAAAGAGAGTACTAGTGGTAGTAGTAATACTATGACCAAATCACAGGGATAGTATCAGAGGACTTTGAGTCGACTCAGGGAGAGAGTGGACAGACACAGTGTATTGTGGTAAAAAGGTACCATATATTGGAGAATTGACACAAATTAACAAACAATGGCCATTCAACAAAAAACAAACAATCATTTAGTGCAGTGCCGTACAAAGATGTGCAATTCGGGTCGTTCCCGTTCAAATGCCCCACAACCCCCCAGAGTTCAGTCCGTTTGCTTAGTTCGACCATTCAGTTTATAAAAAATGTTAGAGATAGGTCGTTGGCTTGGTCAATTTGACCAGACATTGAGAGGTAGTTCATTAAAGTGGAGTGAAGGTGTAGTGGAGGTAAGGAGGTAAGGTAAGGAGGTGCGAGGCAAACTCAGCTATGATAAGCCGCCTCAGTGCCGTTCCTAGGCTCCCTGTAGTTCGCCCGATCAGAGCAGGTGCAGTTCAATTTCAGTGCAGAAGGGTTCCAGATTTTAGGCTCAAGGATTGGTTATCTGTAGCTCGCCATCTTATGAATATGAGCACCTTTGAAATTATGATTTCCCAGAAATACCCAATGGATTAGCCAATCAGGGAAACACATGGTCCATCTGTATCAAAACAAATATGGCCACTTATGAGGAAAAAAAAAATCACAAGGAACTAAAAAATATTGCAATCTTTAATTGATCTGAAGGATCAATGAGCGAAGCATTAAAGAAAACATATTGTGATTGTGTCTGCGATATAGTTATTCTGCCTCCACTAGTGTTTGGGAGCTAGCATTACAGATAGCGAACTGTTTCTCCATTAAACACAGTTAATGAAGAGTAGATTGTAAAACTGTAACATACAAAGAAATATATGCATATTACAATTATGCTTTTATATTCCTATGAACAAAGATTGTGCAGAGCTACCTAAAACAACATATAGTAGCTTATTATAATATATGCGCACAACATTAGCTTAAAGGTAGCCACAAGTAATGAAAGCATATGTAAAACTGTTGATTAGCATCATGCTAACATGAATGGAAAATCTCATAGACATGTTAGCGCTATTAGCGTCTTCTATTTTAGTGCAAATTCACACTGTAAATCAAGTTAAAGTGCCTCAAATGAGTTTATAGAGTGAGCTAAGATGTTACAATGTTACAATGCTTACAGACAGATATTTGCATGGGGCCAAATTACAGTTTACAGGGCTCAGACACAGTGAAAATGACTCTTGTCTGCAACAATATGGCAGTACGGTAGCGCTGAATAGACAAAACACATTAACTAAAAACTTTTCTCCACTGTTATAATTTATGACACCTCTGGATCAGTATGTTATAATTTATAAATTTTAAATTGCAAAATTGATCTAAAATTACTTAATAAAAGAAATAAGTTAGAAAACTACGGTGCCCAGTGGGAGCTGATGTCGCTGTAAACATCATAAGAAAGAGTTGGTACTTCTATTGGATACCTGCGCATCACGCTAGCAATATTTTTTTTTCTTTTCATTTGTATCAAAATAACTATGTGACACAACCAAATCCTAGCCACTGAAAGTGGACAACAAAGTAAGTACAGATAAGTGGCCGTGTACCCGGGACTGTGAAAACCCGGGGTTAATCAGCAATATGGCGTCTTGAAAATAACCGATTAAACTTCGCTCAAATATGTACAAATCACCCCAAATACAACTTCGAGAGGGTAAATTGTGAGGGGGAACTACAACATGGTTAAAAGCTCTAAAGTCGTTTTTGCATCATAGGTCTGCTTTAAACTGCATTAATCTGAGGTGAGGGAAATATAGTTTTGTTCAAAATGATGGGTGACCAATGAGCTTCTTTTTTTCACATGGGTCACTGAAAATAACAAATCTGGTTGCACCGTCCTGGAATTTAGCTTAGGGACAAAATACAGAGAGATATACTGCTGGACTGAAATGTTTTCACTGTATTTGATCTGAAACTCATCATGGTGAAGAACTCAGGAACGTCAGGAAAAAAAAAATGCCGCTGCAAAGACAGTAAAAATCAGGTACTGCATCTTTACCGTAAGACCTTCAAATCCTTGCAACTCAACAGATAAATCTTTGTACTCCTAGAGAACTTTCTGTGCGTTTGCCCTTGTCATACCACAGTCAGATGGGGGTCTTCACTCATTCATTATCTAGTGGAGCGTGGATATGTCCTCGGTGTCCTCCTCGTCATGGTCTGGAGAGGCAGTAGCTCAAATGTTAGCATAGCACGTCCATTTACCTGGAGGTTAGAGGTGCTCCAAACTCCCATCATGTGCTCACAACCTGGGCTAATCTCCAAGTGTTTCAACTGACATCTTAAAGAGGCAGCTATATCGTTCTCTCAACATGCCTGAAGAGGTTTTAAATGTCATCCATGCATGTTTGAGTGCAGCGGTATGATTTAAAGTTCTATTTCGTCAGGATGGCGGGCTGGCACTGCGTCATTTGTTTCCTGTTCATGGCATTGAGAGTATTACTTTGCCATATCATCAAAGCTCATGGTGGAATCTGCATAAACTAGCTCATGTTCAATACTTAAACGATTTGTGAGATTAACCTATTTTATCCGAAGGTTTGTCAAATCCCGCTCTTTAAAAAATCTTGTGAAAATGCAAATCTGACTACTCTCAATTGAATGCTGGGGACCTTGTTTTTGGAGTGCCCGCTAAAGATGTGACCATTTTGTTATATTCGACGTCTTTTTCATACAGTTACAGTGATACACTTGCCGATAGAATAGCTGCACTTCTGTGTTTACTCCTACGCTAGCCCGTTAGCATGCGGCTAGCACTAGCGTTGCTTGTTCCTATGACCAAACATCATTT
Source organism: Periophthalmus modestus (assembly GCA_019594935.1). Classification (NCBI taxonomy): domain Eukaryota; kingdom Metazoa; phylum Chordata; class Actinopteri; order Gobiiformes; family Gobiidae; genus Periophthalmus; species Periophthalmus modestus. Next base: position 8,647,312 of record JAIEZT010000054.1, read on the forward strand.
TTTACTTTGACACATCTGATTTCTTATTATTACAAGAAGCACAGAGGCTACAATACCACATGGAGACGCCGGGCAGGTTTTAAATGTCAGACCGCTGTGAATCTATAGACAGTTTGTTTAAGAGTGAATCCAGAGTCACTAGAGATTCTACTGCACTGTCAACGGACCCAGCCTTTGTCGTTGAAGTAATTGTTAATTGCATCATGAGGCAAAAATCAAAAAACATAATGAAATATTTTGTAGCTGATATTACTTTAAAATGATTATATTATAGATCATAGTTACGATGTTGGAAAAGGTTTAAAAAAAAACTTGGACTTCACAAGAAAAACTGCAGCGGAACATCTTTGCAATTTGTGACAGTGCAGATTAGTACAAAGATATACAAAGTTATTCATAATTTATAAATGCAAAAGCGTCTGTACTGAGTGTACCAGCTGCTTTTTCATTATTATTAAATGCAAGAAAACTGTCCTCATGTTGTACTGTATGTTTTATTATATATTTAGCTGCTGTAACTGAACAATATCGTTGCTAAAGTTCAACAATTTCCGTTCATCCTTCTGGAAAACCTGCAGGAGAAGGTCAGACATGAGCCGATTGTACAACACTGAGCGTCTCCGGATTCAGGTACTTGCAGCATTTGAGGACTTCCCAGATCCTTTTGCCACCTTGTCCACAGCCATCAAAGAACTTTTTGTTCCAGGTGTTGTTCCAGAAGAGGTAGTCGTATCACAAACACTGTGTCGAGTTAAGTGTGATGGTTTAAGGGTACTTGAAGGCCAGGACAGATTTTCGTAAGTGTCCTCTTGACTGCTAATGGACTTACAAGAAGGAGCAAACTCTCATACAGCAAACCCCACAGGATATAAAGAACGTCATTCTTGAGGGTGTCGTGCCGTGAGGTTAAATGTGTGTTGAAGCACCTTTTATTTTGTGTGGAGATATTGAATTGGACTCTATAAAATCAGGTATGTAAAGTTTCTCTTATTCCCCTGTAGATTAAGGAACAAGCTCAGACCCATGATCTAAGTAACTGTGATATGTTTATGTGAACATCATCAGTAGTATCATAGGTCCAGTTTATCATAGGGTTAATGGAGATCACACAGATATTTTATTCTATTGAGACGTTAAAGAAATTTAAGAGAATGACTGAACTGCACCTTCTTTTCCCTGACAACATAACCCCAAAAAAGCAGCACTATTCGATACATTTCTCCTCACAAATAGATGCCCTTGGTCCCCCGGTGAGGCATATGTGTATGTGTTTTGAATCGAAACAGAGATTTTTTAAAAAGTGGTCTTCAAAATGAAATTAAAAAAAAAAATTAAAAAAAATGCAAATCTCTTTTTTACCACAATAAAATCGTAGAATGTACACAAAATGACAGTAATAACATTTTTGCTCAGGTTAAATGACTTGCTGATAACATACAACTCAGACATGTGGCTTGATTTAATATAAAATGTGCTTAGAGTAAGTTGTAATATCTAAATAAGACGGATCACAATGGAATATCTTGAAATACGTTTAAAAAAAAAAAAAAAATCTTTAAATTTATCTTTTAAGATTAATCTGCTTCATTTACAGTGTGTAATTATGTCTCCATTATGTTCACATTAAAGGTCAGTGGTGTTGCACAAACGTGAGCAGTGGTTTGAAAGTGTCCATGTGTTTTAGAATGGTGCAATATTAGGACTTATGAATCAACAGTATGAAATATTTTATCTTTTGAATGGTGAAAATGTCACATAACAGTTAAAACCCAGGGAGTCAGTGTTTCCAGTTGGGGCTGTGTTTGACAAAAGCAGCAGCTGGTTATGTTAATTTGTGCATTGTTAATAAAAAACATTATTTTACCAAGTAGGACAATGCCACATGTTCTAAAATTATTATTTTGTTCTTTAAAGTGTTTGTTTTTTACCCTTCAAACTAGCTATCTATCTGTTAGATTATGTATCTGGATTTATACTAAATTACATTATTTAGCACATCTTTCAGAAGCATGAATATTTAGGCATTTACGTAGTCCGCAGAGATCACCATATTAGCTAAATAAGCTACATAACTGGAGCCTTTATTCTCACTAATGACCATTCAAATACCACATATTCCAATACCACATTTCATCTTAAAGCTAGGACTGTCTGGTTATTATTGTCAGGACTTCAGAATACACACCTCTTCAATACTGCATAAAGATGTGAATCTCCCCGAGTTCAGATGGGTGTGATTGACAGGTGGATTAGCCAATCAGAGACATGCATGGTCCAAAAACTTATAAGGAAAGATTTCTGCAGAATCAAAGAGCAAAGAACTGAATTCTGTGATTGGAAATTGTGAATTATTCTTATAAGTATATTATAGTTTGGACAAACAGTGCAAACAGTAAGCCATGTCGCATTTCTCTCTGTGACTTTTCACAAACAGCAGGATTTAAACATCCAAAGGTTTGAATCAAATCTTTCAAATCTTCAACTGGTGAGCACTTGTTTTAAGCACTGGTTTACACTCTGCTTCTTGAAATTGCACGAATACCTGTGTTTCTGCATAGTTCAGTTTTAGTCCTGTTTAACTGCTTCTGGTAGTATTTTTAATTTTTACTTTAATTTACAGCTATGAACAGAATAACGATGATATCATAGTATATTTTAACACATTTTGGCACATAAATATTGATCATATTTTGTAAAACTCATGTAAGACGATTGTTTGGAGCTTGGGGAAATGAGAGTATGAAGTTTTTATGAGGTTAGACTGGGAAAAGGAGTAGTTAGCTAAATAAATAATCCTCTTTGTTTTTACAGCGTTTCATATATCTCATCTGCGGAGTCAGTGAACTGGGGTATCTATCCAAAGGAAGATTTGGAGACCCTGAATACGCCGTGCAGTTCAGGTTTATGCCGCCTTCTCCTGCGCCCGTGGAACCTACTACAACCCCACCTCGTTAGGACGATCTAGTCCAGAGTGAGCTGGATTTTCTGGACTTCGTGAACACCACTGAATTGGAACTAATGGGTGATAACACGGCCGAAGCACAACTGACTGATAGCATGTCGCTGTTGGACAAAGAGCCACGATCACCAGGCTCTCCAGACGTGCTTTGTGAGTCTTTTGAAGAGGACATTCCCTTTGACACGCAAGAAGATTTGGAGCTTGGGCAGTTCAGAGACAACTGGACATGGGACACAAATGGCCTCTGAGGGCTCCAGTCCAAAGAGGAGGAGGACAACAGCCCATCGAAACACATCTGGTCCTTCCGATGTGCCAAGGTTTACAGTAAGTTAACGTTCATAATCCAACGATACCTTGTACTTTTTTCCATTAGTTCATATTTAACTTTTTTTTTTTTTTATGTAATGAAATGCCTTTGTGCTATCTCAGTGAAAGTGATCTATTTGGGGTTTTTTTTCAGCCAAACGGTAACCCTGGCATCCACTCACAGACGCCCTTGGGTACATTGTAAGTACTAAAGACACTTGTTACCACATTGCTTCTGTCCCATAGCAGTCTGTACTAAAGAATGTGTTTCTATTCTTATCTGCAGCCAAGAAAAAGATGACGCGGAGAAAAAAACAAGAAGCCTCCCCAACGTGGTGCAGGAGCTCGGCAGGAGCTCGGCATCACCGACTCTACCACACTTCAGTCAGTCAAACAGGAGCATTCAAAGGGTTGGGCTGAATCGTGAACCAGTGGTCATCAATACGGTTCACAAATGATGCAAGAGCAGGAGGTAGAATCCCTGTTGTAACGTGTGTCTTGTTCCTTGCAGTGGAAGATGTTGTCTAATCAGGAGCAGGCGCAGTACTACGAACAGGCTCACAAAGAAAAAATTCCTCACAAGGCCAAATACCGTGGATGGTTTGTTAAGGACAACTTCGTAAGTGCATCTCAGCAAACATCTTATATATAGGAGAATCAAAGAATGTATTATACACACTCATCCAGATCATTTCTGTGCTTAAACTGTATTATTAATAAAACCTTTATGTAATTTCAGAGTCAGGCCAAGAAGAGGACAAATAACGGCCTTCCAGTCCTCACAAACCAACAGGATGATGTTCCTCTAACAGCGGCCTTTTCTCAGCCTGTGAGGTGGGTCAATACCACACATCTAATGAGCGTCAACCAGGCCCACAGCAACCAGGCCCACAGCAACCAGGCCCTGTACATCTACGTCCCCAATAACCCGGCCCTTTACAATTTTTAGACAGCTTTTTATGCTGTCACCACAATAAGTATTTAATTCCAAATAATGTTTATAGATTATTTTGCTCATATTTTGTAATATTCAATCATCAGTCAATAATTAATTTCATTCAATCATCATAAATTATTGTTTTAATCAAAACTAATGAAAAAAAGTAAATATTTACAATATACAAATAAACTTGCCTAAGTTTATTTGTATAGCACAAATACACAAGTAATTCAAAATGCTTTACAGAATAAGAAAGGCATTAAAACAACAAATCAAAACATCATAATCATCATAAAACAAATAGACCTGGAACAGTCTTTTCAAGACAACTGAAACGCCTAAACAATCGCTTCCATAAAACGACTCTGATTCAAGACGACTTCTATTTTTTATTTTATTTAATATTTTAAGGAATTTTTTGCTCCTACAAAATTCTACAAGATACATTAGTAAATAATATTAAAGTAGTACTTCTACTATTATTACTAATTGCAAAAAATAAATATATTTGTTTGAACAAAAAGAAAGAGAAAAGACTGACATCTACATAGCAACTATATCAATGTAATTCTTGTCTCATTCAAGTTTAATTACGTGTGTAGAGCCCATTTAAACCTGGCGTTTGTTTAGTAAAAGCCTTAATTTACTACTGTAGAACTGATTCTTTACAATTAAGAAACATTGTTGTAGAAAAGTGTGTTTATTGTTACCAAAGGCTTAAAACAGGTTTGTGCACGTTCTGAACATTCTGAACCAGCTGCAGCTGTGGACACTGAACAATGCATCAATGGTGGCAGAAAATGTGACTGGCAAAGACTGACTCCTTTGCAGCTGGTATCACATCACCAACAATGACAATCACACAGAATCATGAACAATACTCAACTTATGTGAAGCCCAACAAGCTCTTTTCTTAATGGTTAGTGTTCACCCACTGACTAGAAGGTTGGTGGTTCAGTCCCATTACCATTCACTGCATGCACCATTCTGTCCTTGAGCAAGACACTTCACAAACCTTGGAATATATGTGAGTAGTTGTGTATTTTGTACAATTATGTCAATTAAACTACAGTACTACAAAAACCAGAGCATTACCTGTGTCCTGTATATTCAAATATTTCACTGATAACAATTTAACCTTCCTGTATCCAGTCTTTCAGTGGAATAGACACTGGTACATATTCGATGCACATCCATCAAACAACAGAACAGAAAACCCTGCATAACCACACCAAACATGCCAAAAAAAAAAAAAATTAACCCTCCAAATACCATGTTTTGTTTTTGTTTTTAACATACAAACAAACAATTTGCAAACAAGTGATAAAACTATTTTATTCCAAGAGAGTAGAAATCTGATCACTGTTGGACTGCTTTTTGTCTATGCACAGATTGTGGACACCTATACTTGAGCCCCAATAACTTTTGAACTAAATATTATTTTGGCCTCAAACCATATATATTCTTGAAGGTCTAAGTAAGCTCTAACTCAGAGGTGCCCAAACTTTTTTTTAATCAAGGATCACATCTCAAAACATATTCGAAGTGAAGTGCCACAGACCGGTGATCAATGCAGTGCGGTGCTTTAAACACAGCTTTGACAGAGCCACTGTAAGTTAATAAGGCTTGAAACACTTACATTTTAGGTCTGTATCACACTGCAATGTGATGTTTGAGGATATATTGGTAGAAATAGTTTAATTTACTGTTAAAAGTTCTGCTTATGATCAATAGGGTCGGTTCAGCAGGAGGCCTGAGCCAATAAAAACTGGTCTGAGGGCTGCAGTTGGCCCCGGGCCGTACTTTGGGACACCCCTGCTCTAACTGATAAGACCAAAAATGTATACATTTTATATTTTTTTTTACTCTTTCAATGCTAATATTCTCGAAGGCAATACATTTAGACACAAAACACACAAAATTACATTTTTCCCCAAAATAAACATTAGAAACTTTATGTAGTCTGACGTGTGAATGTTTGACACCAACACTGATAAAAACGCAGTGTTATTGTTTAAGTTATGTTATGTTGTCTGTTGCTGTATACTCTATACTTGAGCCCCAATAACTTTTTAATCAAATATTATTTTGGCCTAAAGCCAAATATCATTCTTAAAGGTCTGGACCAGCCCTAACTGTAATGTATGTACTTATTTATGTTGAGTTTTTATCCCTTTCAGTGCCATATAATGTTCACAAAGTGACAATATTTTGGATGCCAAGACACAGTCTACAATGTAAAACATTTTATTACCAAATACATCTGTCACTTTTGTGCATAAACTACACGAAAACATACAGAACACTGAATCTTGAATGGATCCATAAAGCTATTACAAATTATTTGGCAAGAACAGTAAACTTCAAAACTTACTATTAATGAACGTAGTTTACAGGCCTATAAAACAAGTACCACAGACAGAAAAGTAGTGCTCCCTGCAACAAACTGGAACTCCACGTTACCTGCAAGCAGAGTACACTTGACACCTATTTATGCACATTACGCAGCGTCGTCGGGGGAGAATGTGGTTGGGCCTCGATGATACTGCCCTTGGAGCCTAGGGAGATTGATTCATCAATACCGAGGAAGAAATCAAGCTCTCTCCCAACTGCTTGAAGAAGATACGGCGGCGGAAGCATTTCTGCTCCTTCCACGTTGGGTTGCCTGAGGTCCAGAGGACAAATGCACTGTAGACACCGACAACCAGCAGATGGTAAAAGAGGACACAGGGCTAGTGCCTTTTTCTCAGCTGACAGGTGTACGTAGCAACAGGCTGCGGGAAAGAGTATAATCCAAATTAATACAGACATTATATCAAATATGATGCAGTACAATTTTGTAAATATTCAAACATTTGTTCATACCTTGTCCAGAGTGTCCCATGGCTCCTATGCAGTGGGTGTAGTCATAAATGATGACTGTTTTTTTCTTTGGAGTGCTTGTTTTGTGCTCAAAAGCAACACATTCTTCCTCTTTTTTTGGCACATGACACCACAGTGAGCATATGTGTAAATCAAAAAACTGAGGACAGAACAGCTCTCCTCCTCGAGTCAAGACGTTTTGGGGGTTGTAGTAGTTGGTTGCACCTGATTTGTTCCCACCAAGGCATTTCTTCTCTGTAATCGCTCTGCAGCAAGACGTATGAGGTGAAGAAGGTGTCACTTTGTTGTGACTTTTGTTCCTCACCCCATCAGTCCATCATCCTCTTTCTTCGGTTACACTCTGGAGCTGCTCCGTCCTGCTTCCCCAAGTTTATAGACAATCACAAGACATAGCTGCTTCCAACAACAGCTTTTGTCCAATTTTGAAGCCATGTTTTTTTGGGCATGTACTGGCGAAATGAACAGCGTCCCCGGAAAGATACTAACTGTTCATCAACACTAATCTCATTGCGCTCCCAGAACGCCGCCAGATCGCGATAGTCTTTTCTAGTGTGGTTCTTTTCTTTATTTACAATGAGCTGATTATGGTTGCATTCTTGGAGTCTAAAGGAAACCCACAAAGGAACAACGTTTGAACTGAAAACACATGAAAATAATGAAAAATTATATTACTTTTTTTTTTTTTTTGTCATGATGCGGTAAATGCTCATTTTATGCACCCAGAAGGTTAATGTAGTACAGAAAGCAGAATGAGCTCCTCACTTTAGGTTGCCAGATTCTAAGTAGCTGTGTTTTCAGTGTCAGCAAATGGAAACTAATGTTCACGATTTATTTATTTGACATGGGCCTTGTACATAAAAAGACATTACTGTAAATGCACCAAAAGGTTTTCATCCATTGTCCTTAGACATATGTTAAAAGGATCTAGCTAAAAACAAAATGATTAGTCAAGATAATACAGCAGATCTATGTTATGCTATGTTATCAGGCCTAGTTGTGGTTTTGGTCACCCTGGTATTTGTATTTCATGTTTTAGAACTTAAAAATACGCCTATTTTTGGTCCAGGCAAAACACACACACACATTTAGCAGCTCCTTAGCTACAGAGCTTCATGCCGATACATCTATGTTCATATTGACCTGTGCCAGTGCTCCTGTGCACATGTGAAACCTGGACCCTCTCCACTGTGCCACTAATGATGATGTCTACACTCAAGCAGGTCCCACCACCTTCATTGTGATTGTCATAAGGAGGGGTAAGGGCCAATTCCTCGCCCACGGTCCTGCATGATTGACCTGGCTGACCTGGACCTCCCCCCCATGTCCCCATGGTTAGTGTGGTGTTGTAATGAATCATGGATCAAAAATGCAGACTCGGGGTACAGGTTTGATTGCACAAAAGGAGGATGTGAATGCTGGTTGAAGGAGCTGGTAGTAGGAAGCTGAGGCGCACGGTGGGTCCAAGAAACGGGATCACGGAGGATACGCTGATGAGAATGAAGGATGGCTCAACGATCTGGCAGCCTCTGTAGCAACCCCCAGCTCCTTTGTACTCATAAGGCGCAGGCTTGATTGCTCATGGGTGCAGGTGTTTAGTGGGTGGTGCCAGAGTCTCCGCCCAGCTCCAGGCAAGGACACAGAAAGGGAGGGGGGAAGACAGCGCAGAAAACACAGACAGACTGGGATCATGACACGGAAAATCCCAAATCCTGACAGAAAGAGTCCGGTGATGGTCTATGGACTTAAAAACTACCAGGTTTCTGATTTGTGACGTAACTATCTGGGGGAAATGACAAAAAAATGATTTCTGAGCACTCAGGAAGATGCCCTTGTTAACGTTAAAAAGAAGACCTGTGTGCTTATGGGTGCCATATAGTCATAACCTATGACACCCATGGATCAGTATGATTTAATAATTAGCAATATTCATCTAAAATTGGTTAATAAAAGAAATAAGTCCACTGACATCACTGTGAACGACATTGTGACAAAGCACTGTGTAGCTGTCAGCTCCTTGTTTGTATAGCTGCACATCACGTAAGCAAGTATATATTCTTTTCATTTCTATTAAAATAACTATACAACGCTGCCGGATCACTAATTAAGAAAATAAAATTGGAAAATGAAGTAATTACAGAGCAGTGGGCAGTGTGGAGATGAAAGCGTGAGTAGATCAGAGCAATGACGTCTTGAAAACAGGAGTACAAAGCTGACTCTAACATGCATAAATTACTTTAAATACAACTTAGAGAGTAAATACAAATGGTGAAGAGAAAAAACTGCAACACGTTTAATGTTCTCTAAAACATCGACTTTACAAAATAACTACGAAAGGTTTAAAAATACAACTCCAGGCTTGTTTTTGACGATGTTGTAATCATCAATATAAAAGCGCATGTACTTTATTTCCATGTATCAGATCTTCGCTTCTTACCCGATCACCAGTTCTACCAAAACAGCCTGCAGACACACGATTGCTACTGTGTGTTTCTGAGCTGTCCATCTTCAGTAAATCTCCTGTCAGTTGTGTTGGCAGAGACAGAGGACAGCAGCCCGGAGAGCACATCCTCACAGGAGCAGGCCCAGAGGAGCCGTGATGGAGCTGATAAAGGGGCTGACCGTAAACACAGCTGCCCGGGCTCACTCACTGCTCCTCTCCCCTGTCACTCCGGCCTCGCTGGGGGTCCTGGTTAGACATTCGCTCAGCCCTCAGTGGACAGGAGCTTGTTTGTCACTGTCTTCGGACCACAATGCAACTAATAGACCCTGACTCTTCACAGTGCTATTGTAACAAGCAGCAGATTTTCAATCACTTGTTGATATTGTAAAAAATAATAATGCATTTGTCTCATATAGTGCTTTTCCAGACGCTCAAAGTCCCTTTACAATTTTGTGCATGATTCATTCACTCAATACCTGGAGGTGATGGGCTATTATTGTAGCCACAGCTGCCCTAGGATAATCAGCCCCTCCGACGACTACCGACAGTCACACACTCGCCACTTCCATACTAGGCAGTGTGGGTGAAGTGTCTTGCCTAAGGACACAATGATTACCAATGGTCACTCATCCAAGTACTTACCAGGCCCAGCCCTGCTTAGTTTCTGAGATCAAACTTTGACAAGGAGGTTTAGCCAAGTCATATTTGGTATGGGCAGGGCCGGTCCTCACTAAACTGAATTTGTCTCTGGGGCCCCAGGCAGCGGATGCCTCCTGGCTCAGATATTAGTGCTTACACATTTGACACATTATGACTCTGCTAATATCACCTGGACCAGTTTTATTTGTGTTTATGTGACCAACACCAGACTGAAAACATCCAGAATGTCACAACTGCTATAGTCACAAGAACAGTTTGTAATACTTTTGGAGGTAGGCTCTATAGGCTCTAAAGAACAAACAGGATACTGACATTTGTACTGAATCAGTATCATGGACTGAGTGAGTGTGACGTCACCCACAGCGTTTGGCTCCAGTCAAGTGACGCTCATCGAGACTAGTGGTTATAGGGGCAAATTTGGAGGCAGGCTCGATATTTGGAATTCTGACTGCGAGTATCATAGCAACCAAAGAGCCAGTATGGGCCGAAGCTGTTGAAGGTAACGCCCCTTCCTGCCCGCACCACTGGCTTAAGCAGGAGGGGAGTGCTTGTCAACGCTTGATTGACGATGTTAATCAAACCTGTTGCTCATGCTAACAGGAGCGACCTCTGGGAAAAGAAGACAATTGATTTGACTCTTGTTAATGTCCATATCTTGAGTTATGGACACAATAGCTAAATAAAAATACTAGGATCATGTAGAGCAGGTCAGTAGGAACATTTTAAGACCAAAATGATGAGCCTGACAGCAGCATTTACAGAGAGAGGGGCGAGTTTTTTTTTTAGTTTTTTTTTTATGTAAAGTGAACTGGAGCCGATGGAGCTGGAAGTGCAGCCCATGATCACTTTTTATTTGAAACGCAGCAGCTAGCAGGTTAGCCATGTACATTTATATATACAGTCTATGGTATCAGCATATCGATACTACCAGTACTGACACTCCCATCCCTTTTTTTTTTTTTTTTTTTTTTTTTTTTTTTTTTTTTTTTTTAACCCTACATGCATTTACAACTTTGAACAAGTTAATGATGTTGGAAACCTATTTATGATTAAAAAAAGTACTATGAATAACAACAATAACTAAAAACAGATTATACTTGTGAATCGTGAGTTTAATCTGCTTTTTCACATAAACAAATGCCTACACTATTACACTAATCTTCAGCTAACACACTCACTATCTCCTCCTGTCTGCTGTTGGCCCATATAAATCTTTACAGTAGAAATGTTACATGATGTACTTAACATAAACATATCACATTGACCCCTCTTCTCCATGCAGAGACCTTGTAGAATAAGAGCTCCAATGTGTACAGCAGAATTCTCAGCAGCAAAGTTGAGAAATATAATATACACAGATTCAGGACGATGGAAAGCTTTTGTATCTGTTGTTCTGGTGTTAAACTACAGAATGACTTGAGTCTAGATTTGAAACAAACGTTCAAACATAAGCGTTTAAGAAGAAATATAAAGAAATGCCAATTGATAAATCATAAAAACTGTAAAAATGTGCATGTTTTTTGTCCATTTTTTTTTTTTCAACCATAAACTTGAAACAGAAAACTGAAAATGGTAACACTTTATAATAACTGTAGCCTCTTTACCCTTAATAAAGCATGAACAAACACTTAATTAATAATGAACAACACTTAATTAACAATGACTCAATGCTTAATAACTACTAGCCTGTTTAGCCTTAATAAAAGCATCATTAACAAGTGTTTGAGTTAATACTTAACTAACACTTAATTAAACAATGCTTATTTAAGGAGTAACTACTTAATTATAAGTATGAGTAACTGTAAACACTTCAACACAAGGCCAAGTTAATTGCTAAATAACCAGTTGTAAATGCTTAATTAAGGAGTTGTAAAGCATGAAATCATTATGAGTAACTTCATTATTGATTAAGTGTTTCTTCATTATTAATTCAGCAGTTGTAAAGCATCCATTATTAAGTGTTTCTTCATTATTGATTCCATTATTTATTAAGGTATTAAGTGTTGGTTTTTTCATTATTAATTAAATAGTTTGTAGTTATTATAAGTGTTTGTTCATGCTTTATTAAGGCTAAATATGGCTGTAGTTTTATTATAAAGTGTTGTTTATCTTTCAAACATGTTATAACATGTTTGAAGAGCTTTTAGATGTTGTCCATGCATGTTTCAGTAATTTCGCAATCTCTCCTGGGCCCTATTCTAACCCTCCTAAGAGTTAGCAGTACGATCTTTTACAAGGCTCTGGCCACAATCCTCCATAAAACTGTACGCTACGACTTGACAAAATATAAAACTGTCGCAGTCAGTTCCTGATGCGATGTGCGTAGTTTCCATCAGTGGGAATGTGATAGCGCTATGAAGGGAGAGTTCCTTATAAAACATGTTCATACATTGTTTTTTTTTATAGCATTTTTGAGTATAAAAGGCAACATTTTGATCTAAATATGTTATGTGTTAGCGGTTAATTCCCAATAGAAAAAATACTCCCTCTTTAAATAAGTTATACCCACTCCTATCTTTCATTTTGACTTGTAAATGCTCTTGCGATGTCATAATTTGTGACATGACTTACGTTTTATAGTTTGCATGATTAAAATATATTCATTCGCTCCAGTCATTCCTACACCTACAGTCAATTTTAGCCTCATTTTTCTGCCCCCTCCCAAGGTCGGTCTCTCTTCGGAACCCCGCGCCCGCATTACCAGTGGAAAAAAGCCTTATCTGACTGGGAGCTGTTTATAATGCAGTTCACATACATGTAGCGCTGGGTGTTTTATCAGTGCTGGGCTGGGGCGCTGTCCGTGGTGCTGATCCTGCTGCCGGGCAACTAGGAGAAACAGTCCGAGGTTTTGAAGTCTGCTTGTGTGACTCAAGGGCTGATAAGAATGTTGATTATAAACCTCATTAGAAAAGTGGCGTTTCTGCGTGAGTTTACTGCCACTTCCATAGCGATATAAATTATTACTGTGCTGTTTTACTCCTGTAGGGTATTAACTGCTAACACATAACGTATTTAGATCACCATGTTGCCTTTTTATTTTTTTTTGAAAATGCTGTATTCACCAAAAACAACATATTAACAATTTCACTTTTGTTTTTGACGCTCTGAGTTTCCCCTGCCTTTGCTCTCCGTGCTAAGTCGCTCCCCCTTCAAAGCAGCATATGTTACACTGTGTACATTTATGTGGCAGGAGTAAAAGTACGATTCATATTAAAACGACTTTCAATCTTTAACATTTTCTCTTTTGTTTTTGTCTTTGCCACATTATATTATAACATCATACAATATTACTCACATCAAATGTAAGTGTTTAAAAGGCCTGTAAAATCTGTCCTGCCGCAGTACAGATATATTATAAAGCAGCTCTCAGGATGAAAATGAAACTGACGTCTATATATATATGTTACCAGTCAAAAGTATGTTTTTTTTTTTTTTGTTTTTTTTTTTTTTTTTATATGAACGACTTTCTACATTTTATATACAAACAGAAGACATCAAATATAGATATACTGAATTATGAAACAAAGAAAATAATGGTCAAATAACTCAACCAATTTCTTTTTTATATATTTATATTTTTTTCTATATATTTATATATTTTTTTATATATATATATTAATTCTTTATTTTTTTTTTTTTTTTTTTTTTTCTTTTTTTCCCATATTATTTAGTTTCCTCAAAGTAACTTTGTTTAACTTTGTTGACAGCACTGCAAACCCTCGGCCTTCACAGATGTGCTGTGTCAGGGTCAAGAAATGCCAAAAGTTCAAACGAGAATTCAAGGCAAACGGTGGCTTTATCTTAAAAACACATTTTGAGTCATTTTGAGTTTACTTTTTATTGACTACATTCCTTATGTGTCCATTCATAGTTGCTGCCTTCAGTGAGAATCTACAAAGTAAATAATCAAGGAAATAAAGACAAAACAAAAATGAAAAAGTATGTCCAATTCTTTGACAGGTAGTGTATAAATAAATGAAATAAAATAAAATAAATATATAAAAAGTAAAATAAATACAATTAAATCAAATAAATAAATGAATTAAGTTAAATTAAAAACAATGCATCTAGTGTTTTCTTCTTTGGGAAACAGGAAGTGTGCCGATAGCATGCTAGTTGCTAGGATTTCCGTCACGGTAAACTCTGAACGTTATGAAAAGCACTAAACTCATCACAATGAATAATTATGATGAGACTCTAGGAATAACTTTGGACCACTGCAAAAGTTGCACACTTTTTATGATTTTAAGACAGAATCAAATTAGGTATAACGCCATTAAATGACTCCAGAAATTATATTTTTAATGCTTTCTCTGCAATATATCACTTCAAACTTTATGAGTGGAAAAGGCGCATTTCCAGCCCCCCTTTTTTTTTTCAAAACTGCAGAACTGGCATGTCCCACCTCTTTATAGCAGCAGATTTTCATTTACTTGTACAGAGCAGTAGGTGGAGACAGGGGGTAGGTGAAAACAGACATTTTCTAAGCACTCGGGCCTCAAATGCAGGACGATACTGGATCACTCAAACATACATGACCCAAGTCTAAATAAACTAATGAGGGGACACATTATGTAAATTTGATATATAAGTTTTTTAACAATGTTCCCTCCTTTAAAAACCTCTCTAAGATCCTTTGAACTGAACTCTCCACCTCTGCAGACACTTTAATTATTTAAGCTATTCAGAATCCACAAACCCTCAAGGTGAATTTGCATTGCTTAAGTCAGAATTATGATTAACACGTTTCATTTCTGCAAACAAGCCTCCGATATCCCAGACACTGGCATTTTAATTAGGGAAGGAGGAATATGCGGATTCTTGCTGTTAACAATATGCCAACAACAATGAGGGGCTAATTAAGGTGATTGTTCGTCTGTGCAAATGGTCTTGTAAATGTTCTATTCATTCAGAAAAGCCACAAAAAAAAAATCTGTAACTCAATATATTTTGTTAACTTGTAAACTTGCTGAGCTTACTTTCTGTTGTGTTTCGTGTGGCTTATGTTTGTAAGTGAAGCCAGCCGATGAATTCACTGTAAAGTAGTTTTCCCATGAGGACAAATAAAGTTTTCTATTTACTTTATAATCTTATGGATATCAGAACTGTAGTGTTAATACTACTACTACTACTATTACTACTAGCTCTTTTGTTGAGATCCCAGCCAACCCAATGAGAAAAAAGCTGTAGCTCACAGTTGACTCCAACATGCTGTTGTCCCTCTTTCCAGTTTCTTCTGCTTTATCTGGGGCCGGGTCACGGGGGCAGCAGTTTCATCGGGGAGGCCCAGACTTCCCTCTCCACACTCACTTCTTCCAGCTCTTCCAAGAGGATCCCGGCCGAGAGACATAGTCCGTCCTGCGTGTCCTGTTTCTTTCCCGGGGCCTTTTCCCAGTGGGATGTGCCCGGAACACCTCCCTAGAGAGGGGCCACCTCAGGTCATTAGCTCATGACCATAGTTGAGGGTAGGAACGTAGATTGACCGGTAAATCGAGAGCTTTGCCTTTTGCCTCAGCTCCTTCTTCACCAAAACATACCAATACAGCAGCCGCATCACTCCACCTGTTAATCTCATGCTCCATCCGTCCCTCAGTCGTGAACGAGACCCCGAGATACTTGAACTCCTCCATTTGAGGCAAGGACTCTCCACCCACCGGGAGAGGGCAAATCACATTTTTCCAGTCGAGAACCATGGCCTCGGATTTGCAGGGGCTGATTTTCATCCCAGCCGCTTCACACTCGGCTGCAGGTCCTGACTCGAAGAAACCATCAGGACAAGATCATCTGCAGCATGCTGTTGTTTGCCAAAGAATTACGCAATCACTTACCTGTGCCTGGAGCAATGTCACACGTGCAATTTTACCTGTGCAGGTGGAGTGTGACAGGTGCGAGCGTCTAGGCAGGTTGCCCAGAAGCAGGGAAGTAGATGAGCATGTCTGTACTGCAGGACTTACCTTCTACTACTACTACTACTACTGCTGATGATTCTGTTGCTATGAGTACTAGTACTATTTCTACTACTAGTGATTTCAAATTTTCTACTAGAATTTCTATTACTTGTTACTTGAATGTTTACTTGGTTTGCACATTTCTTTTTTTGTTGTTTGCACTTTTTTTTTGGCACTTTTAATATGTTTGGACTGAGGTGGGAGAGGACAGCAATTTCATCTGTGATATATCTTGTATGTATATGCACATGTGACAATAAAGAGAAACTGAATTGAATTGAATTGAATTGAATTGAATACTATTAAGGGAATGTAAAATATTTTATGATCAGATAATTCTCAAGAGGCTAGTAATATGTTTGAAAGTTGTTTCACTTTCTGGGAATAAACTGAAATAGCCCAGACTTTATACATAGAGCTAATGGACATAATACAGAATAAACACGCTAAATGAGATAAATGAAAAGCACGTCAAGTCAAACCGTGAGTCAATTCAGGCAATGACAGCTCTTAATGGAATTTTTCAGGGCCACATCACAGTGCACTGCATTCTGGGAACTTTTCTATTAGTAACAGTAGCCTCAAAGAGTTTGACCTTGAAAACTATTGTCAAATAAGTTTCTTTGCTCACAGTATAACAGTGAACTTATCCAGGTCAAGTTACACATCAGATCTGTGGAGATCTGATCACAATGCATGTTTTCCAGTTATATTTTAACCAATGAAAGCACAACTAATGAAATAATTGCAGTTAATTGAAAAATATAATCTGATTATCGTTACCAGGAGATTTTCCTAAAATATTAAAGGAGCCATATGTAAGATTTACATTTTTAAATTTCACAAAAATTACCTAAATATGTCCCCAGAAAAGAGATGTTCAAATTAAATATAGTTTTTACAGACAAAAAATTCTAATGCTGATTTATTCTTAAATACTAAAACATTGGACATGATGGCCTTGCAGTTATAATTTGGCATTTTGATGTTTTGATTCTCAAAACTATTATCCAATCAGAGAGCAGAATGTATTATCCAGTTAGTTTAAATCTAAAAAGAGTCGCTCTGATCTGAATGGTCACTACCTAAACCCCCGCACCTGCAGCCGATCACTATTCAGTGAGTGAATTCTGGAGGCTCTGAGGTTTCACACGAGGCCTGGCCATACACTGAGAATGAGAAAAACCTGTATGTGTCCTCTATCTGCAGGTCAAAGACGAAGTATTATGTAAAATGAAGCTTTCTACCATAACATTGTCCCATCATCAAAAACACGCCTAAAGAAGTTTTAGATGTCATCCATGCACGTTTGACTAATCTAGTGATCTCTCCCGAGTCTTTTTCAAACCCTCTTAACAGTTAGATGTAAGATTCTGTCCAATGCTCAGCCCACAAGCCGACTTCACCCACACTCACACACGACAGGTTCAGTTGTGACTGTCGTACCTTTTATAAAATTTAGAGCACAGGCTACGTACTTTTAATATAAAATTTTGTCTGTACCTCCCACCCATAGTTGAGAAGGTTCAAGGTTTGGATGGAGTACCTTTTACACCGCAGTGCTGCAAATGACGCTGCCAAATTACACTCCAGATCCTAGATTTTCTTTTTAATTAAGAAATGGGGGATTTGCAGATCCTGCTGTTAACAAAATGCCAAAACAACATGAAGCTAATCAAGGTGATGGGAGCCACAGCTTATCATTTTAACACAGTGATTAAAACATGTTTCAGGGAGAAGATTGTAGCTGTGTTAAATAAGACGTATTAAGGTTTATTTGAGGTAATTAGTGAAAAATCATTAGGCAGATCATGATTGTAAAACTAAACTGCCATATTGATCTAAAACAACATAAAGGTCCTATATTATGTCTCTTATCAGCTTTAAACCATGTTCTAACGCTGTTACCTGCTCAAAAACATACTCAAAGTTGTGTTCTGTGTTTTTTTGAGTAACCCCGGTGGGACTATGTCTCTCGGCTGGCCTGGGATCGCCTTGGGGTCCCACTGGAGGAGCTGGAGGACATGTCTGGGGTGCGGGAAGTCTGGGAGTCCCTGCTTAGACTGCTGCCCCCGTGATGGCCCCAGATAAGCGATAGATGATAATATTGAAATTATTTTATGCCACTGACACAATAATGTTAGATAATCACAGTGAACCCATATTTAAATACAGTATCGTTCAAAAGGCCTGAGCGAATTCTGTTTTTCACCTTTTTAAGAGGGTGAAAATTGGGTACAGGGCTTTTAAATCAAACAACAGAGGATGGAGAATTAACATTAGTCCTTATGCAAACTGATCGAGTCTCTGGCACCAGCTCATTATACAGAACAAACAGAGCAGTGGGTTGAAGAGCTTAGGCGAGTGCAGTCACCGAGTTCATGCCAAATGTCATGTCTGTATGATGCCTGATCCATATGTCCAGGCACGCACCGCTGGCGTCTGATCAATACCCGGAGTGGGCCAGTCCCGTCCGGCCAATCAGAGGAGAGCCCCCTAATGCTATGGGCCCACAGCTTTCACTAATGAACATCTATGCACTTTGCAGCTCTTACACAACTTCCATATCTCACTGGCTGGGTGACAGTATGGGAGAGAGTACTTTGTTAAATACGGAAGAAAGGAAAAGTGGTATATGGGTTGAGTCTACTATGAAAGACTCAGTGGTGAAGTAAAAGTGTTTTGTAAAAGTGTTTTTAAAGGGCCCATATTACGCCATTTTTTGAGCTATATTATAATGTTTCTTCATCCGAAACATACCTGGAGTTGTGTTTTGTTCACTGATGCATTTTTAACACACAAACCCTGCGTATTTAGGCTGGGTTCTTCTCTCAAACGGGAAACACTCTGTTCCACCTTGTGATGTCATCATGTGGTAGTACAGGAAGTGCTCTACTGTGTTTTTAAAGTCTATACACCTTCACTAGAATCATTTAGATGATTTGGATCAGCCCTGGAGTGGCAAATCTCAACTGAACAAAGGGTAAAAGGTAGCTGTTAACGACCACTTCATGACATCACAAAGTGGAACTATTTATACTTAAAGGGGCTGTGTATCTGATTCTTCCCATGTATTTGAGCCAAATTTATCTTGCCCCAGTAAAGATATATCGTATAAGCAGCTCTTGAGGTCAAGCTGAGTTCACTGTGTACTGTCTGCATTTAATTATAAAGCGTTTTATTCTCAGATAATCAGGAAGTGCCCTGTTAGCATGCTAGTGATTGTCAGATTTAAGCCCTTTTGTCTCTGAAAGCGGAGAAAAATGCTTAAAACCTCATCGCGGCGAATAATTAGGATGGAATACACAAGTGATGAATAACTTTGGACCACTGCAAACCATTTAAAGTGAAGCAAACAGTAAAAAAACCCCCAAAAAACAAGAAGCGTAACAGTAGTACAAGGTCACGATTCGGTTTGATGCGAGACCTATCATTTGATTGAATCAGAATGTCATTAAATTAACTGGAATGTCCTTGGTCCTGTCAGGTAAGGATAAGCAGAAATGTTTTAACATAAAGAGAAAAATGTGTTGTTTTGAAAATGCTCTATTTGCCGAGAAAAACATATTACCATGTTTTATAAGTTGTACTTTTGTTTTTGACACTCAGAGCCCCCCAGTGCAAAGTCACTCCCCCTTCAGAGCGCTATCACAACCGTCAGTGTGCGTCTCGCTAATGAAACTACTGCACATCACATCGGGTTTGTGAAGTTGTAGTCTACAGTTCTGTATCGTGTTTTTGTATATTTATGGAGAATTGTCGTGTGGGAGAATGGATTACGCAGGCCTGTGGGCGGAGCTTTGGACAGAATCTTACAGCTCAGGAGGGTTCAAATACAGCCCAGGAGAGATCGCAAAATTACACTCAAACATGCATGGATGGCATCTAAAACCTCATGGCAGAAAGCTAAAAAAAAATTGCATATGATCCTATCTTTAAATAAAATTCATGTGTATTTTGGGTAAACTGTCGACTATAGTATAATGTCCCCTCACCAGAATCATACCTGGAGTTGTATTTTGCTACATTCACGCTTGTTTTATCAATCCTGTTCACAAAGTCTTCTTTCTGAGGACTCAGATATCACTCCATGTAACAGATCAACAGTTCAGTTTTTAGGTCCATAGTAAAAGAAAAATTCAAATCTGGCAACCGGACAAAAAGTTGTAGGAGTAAAGACGTTTTACTGCTCATCCAAACCACTTCTTCAGTTCTGGTCAGATTACAGGTGGACACTGCCTTATGCCTAGCTCCTCTCTTCAGACAGATATAAGGCAGTGTCCACCCGTACTTCACTCTTACAACTTTTTGTCCAGTTGCCAGATTTGAATTTTCTATCTTTTTTGCACTCTAAATACATTCATTCTTGCTTGGACCAAGTTTTGTCGGATTCCTTAGGCAAGACACTTCACCCACATTGCCTAGTATGAAAGCGATGTGTGCGTGAGCATTGGTGGGTCTCTCAAAAGGGGCAGATGGCGCAGATAGGCAGCCTCGCTTCTGTCAGTCTACCCCCGGGCAGCTTTGGCTACAATCGAATCTCACCACCACCGAGTGAATGGAGCGAATGCGTAATGCACTGAAAGCACAGCAGGCATCTTAAAAGGCGCGATTAAATCAAATTAATTATTCCGACAAAGAACAAGCCATAGTTTTCGAGTGAGAGCGTGTTAGCTGTGCGTGGGCGGCCCGCTCTGCTTCGCTTCAGTGACACAGAAATTCATGCACGTAAGTACTAATAAAAGGGTTGGTCAGAGCTAGCTAGAGTAGTACTTTAAATACATTTTAAATTCTGAAAAACATACATAAAGAGTCTTCTATAAAAGCTTCCTAGACTCTGTAGTTGGAGCACCAAATTCTACATGAACTCTACGTTACCTTCTTCTCTGTCTTTAGACGCTGCGTGATGCTGTCAGCCAATCAGAGCCTTCCAGCTTTCAACCAATTACTTCTTGTAGTTAAAGGCACTGTACCCGTGTTTTTACTTTCTTAATTATTCCCTGCACTTTTCACAACATTCAGACACTAGAGAGCTGCTTTGCCGTACCTTAAATCCAACAAGTAGTATGCTAATTAAATGCAGACAGTACACAGTGAACTTAGTTTGACCTCAAGAGCTGCTTATACAATATATCTTTGCTGGGGAAAGACAATTTTAGCTCAAATACATGGGAAGAATCAGGTACAGGCCCTTTATCTATAAATAGTTACTTAACACACAACACTTTCTTTACAGAAGTTCTATATTACAGAAAATAGGGGCAAATTTGGCCGCAGTTAATTGCTGCTACCCAAAATGAACAAACAAAAAATAATATTTCAAATTAAAAAATTCAAAAAGCCCAGAGTGCCACTTCTGGACCCTGCATAGAGACACCTAGTGGATAAATAATGAACTAAAATGAGCCAGAGTGGTAGTGGCAAGATGGCTGACCTGTTGAGCTGGAACTACCTAAATAAAATCGTCTTCTCGGGAAACCAGCAGTTGGTAAAATTGTGTTGGGTTTTTTGTTAATCTTTTTAGTAATAGCTTGCAGAACGTCTAGAAGTACGTTTGATATTGTTTTTGGATAAATTAGTGAGCCCAATGGGTCAAATTTGGCCCTGATCCTAAATTAGGGAATAAAGGGTTCAAATTGAAAAAGTTAATATTTCAGTTTTCAGTGAACTTAAAGCAGTGATTTAATGCAATGTTCATAATTTTCCAAAGAAGAAAAGGGTTCTTGGGTTCTCCAGGGTTAAGTCATGTTAGAATATTGTACATCTCTAAAACTCAAAATGCTCCGTTCCACCTTGTGATGTCATAAAGTGGTAGTTTTAACATTAACAGCTAATTTTTACCTTTTGTTCAATGGAGATGGGAAATTCCAAGGCTGGAATTATCCAAATTATTCTTAATTGTAATCTATGTGGTATTAATTGCTAACACATTACGTACTTCAATCACCATGTTACCTTTCATCGTATATATACTCAAAAACAAAGTATTAACATGTTTAATAACTTTTACTTACATTTTTGGCACTCTAAGTTCCCCTCCCTTTGCTCAGCCCTCATTCAGAGTGCTATTGCAACACATTTTTATTAATAGCTTTTGCATCAGTACAAATAATCTTAATCCTGTTTGAGGTGTGAAGGCAAACTGTCTATTGCAATATCAAAGTAATATTCAAAATGGCCTAATTAAAATGCATAAACTTGTAACCTAATATGCCAAATACAGAGGGCAAAGAAGAGGGATTAGCCTGCAAAAATAAATCTTTGGCTCTCTCCCGTCCAAGGTCTAAAGTATCGTCTCTAAATCGTCTATACTGAATGAACGTGGCCGTGAATTCTCTGTTTATTAGCCCTGGAACCAGCTGGCCACTGTTCAAGAGAGTACAGCAAACCATAAGAAGAAGAAGAATAAATGGGACAAAGTAGCGGTCAGCATTGACACAAAGACCTGCCGCTCTAAACACACAAGTGTCCATCTCGTTTGTGACTCCACCCTCAACTCACTGTCTACTGTGCGATCTCTAAGTATGTATCGTTTTTAGCGTGACTTGGCAAAAACCGAGAGGGATATGGCTGCAGACCTCCATCCAGACGACCGAACCCAACAGCGGCCATGGCAAAAGACCGTGACTGTTTCCTGACCATTATAAAAGAAAACACTCTGTTCCACCTTGTGATGTCATATGGTAATACAGGAAGTGCACCACTAGGATTTTAAACTCCACACACCTTCACTGGAATCATTTGGATGATTTGGGTCAGCCCTGGAATCGCCCATGTCGCCCAAAAGGTAGCCGTGTCTCTTCTCAGGATTTCAACGGTAAACGTAAAAATTCAGCGATTTTCAGTAAAAAAAAAGAATAATAAAATTGCAAAGTTAAATAGAAAATAACTTTATAGTACAAATTATTGGATAAATATAACTATTTCATTTATTTTTCTCTGTGATGACCTGCCTCACCTGACCAATTCTCAGCAGTTGGCGAACCTCTACTTTGTACTTCTACTTGAGTATTAGTATTTTGAAGTAACGTTATTCTTCCTTGAGTACAATTTTTGGCTACTCTACCCACCTCCACTCAGCCACCATACCGCCCCAAGAAAGAGATCGTTCCGGCGACTGAATTGCAATAACTCTCTCTACAAGGCTGATAAACGTTAACCTTAAAATACATGACTTTACCTTTCTTGCTTGCAGAGACATTTTATTTCTCCAACTCCAAAAGCAAATCGCTTTATTAAGTTGATCCTTCAGCTTGTCTCCAAACCCCTCCAGGAGCGATCGTAGTGTTCTCCGATATCCCCCCCTACCAGAAGGCTCGGTGAAGCACATAACTGCATTTGCGATATACTCCCAGCGGGTTGGGCAGAGGCAGGCAGCTCATCAATCTTTAGTGCCAGTGATCTCACTCTTCCTCCACCCGCAGAGACCCCAGGCGAGCGCTTAAATCACCTCTGCTTTCTGCTCATGCTGCCCCACAGACCCCCCGCTCCATCACTCCAGCTCAGCCCCTGGACTCCTCTGAAGCTGGGCAGCCTGCCAAAGGGAAGGCAGAGGAGCGAAGGAAGATAGGGGAACACATTCAGACTATCTCCCGGAGCGGTTATTGTTAGCTAAGAGGTAGACAAGTTTGTGGATTTAATTTTTTTTTTTTTTTTTTTTTTACTTAAATCGACATAGTGGTTCTATATAGAGGTATTGTATGCAAGGGGGGATTTTTTTTTTTTTTTTTTTACCACTTAATTTTGTATAAATATTTGTTTAAATACTAGCAAAAATCAGCACATAAATAAGACAAACTTTGACAACTTCTGTAAAATGTTTGAATAGTCAGAGCTACAGTGAGATCATGGTAATATTAAAGAGGAACATTAAGCAAAATCTACTTTTTTTGAGCTTTCTTCCATATTATAACATTGTTCCGTCATCAGCAACATGCCTGAAGAGGTTTTATATGTGAACCATGCGTGTTTGAGTAATCTAGCGATCTCTCCCCTGCACTATTTGAACTCTACTTACGGTTAGCAGTACGAGCCCACGCCTCTTGTACGACGCTCAGCCCACAAGCCATACATACACAATACCATTTTTCTTAAATATACAAAAGCATGACAAAATAATAAACTATAACTTCACAAACCTGATGCAATGTGCTGCAGTTTCATTAGTGGGATGCGCGATGGTGGTGTTGTGATAGCGTTCTGAACGGAGGAGTGACTTAGTGCACAGAAAGCAAGAGAAGGGGGGACTTGACGATCTAAATATGTTATGTGTTAGCAATTAAAACCCGCATAGAAGTGTAATAGAAGTGTTAGTACTGTGAAAATACTGTAGGAGTCTAGTGTAAGGAAACACGGCAAATTACTTCTTGTTGTTTATTCTGTGAACACAAGGGCTACTGTAGGCCATAGTCCACGCCAAAAACAAGAACAAAACAACAGCAGTCTCCACTCAGCAGAGCCAGCCTCCTGACGGACCAGTGTGACAAATCGAACGATCACATAACACACTTGTTGGCATAGTAACCAACTTCCACATACAAAAGCAGTTAGTTAATAGTAAGAACAATAAAAAGTATTAACCTTAAACTAAACACACAATATCATATCATTGCTCTGCTAATTCATCGCTGCAGCTGAAGAGCACAGCACTGAGGAGACATATACATAATGTGCTTTTCTTTCATGGCTCTGAGTCAAAGTTCCTCCGGTATAATAGTGTATCTGGATTAGTCATGTACATCAAATTCTACCATTCAAAGACGAGCATGTACAGCAGAAATGGTCAATGCGTATGTCCTGACCTATAGTGAAAGAACGTGAGACTGACATAGCAAACAACCTTCTTCACATTCTCACACCAGAGACTGTTAATGATTCATAGTCTGTCAGTGTCTTTTCACGGACTGTATATCAAAGCCCTATTATGGTTGGTCAAAGCACCATTTTTTCTTATTTATCTAAGGCAAAAGTCTTAAAGAGGGAGTATTATGCAACAGGTACTTCAGCTTTTATGTTGTTCCCTCTTTAAAAACATACCTGAAAAGGTTTTAGATGTCATCCATGCATGTTTCAGTAAGTTATCGATCTCTCCTTGGACCTATTCAGACTCTCCTTACAGTTACAATGAAAGATTTTTCTATATAGTCATGACACATAGATTGTTGGTATGCTGTGGATTTTTTTTTTTTTATTTGTGCAAAAAATGCTATGCAAGCCTGCTGAATCCTACCTGTATCACCATTTAAAGCAGACCTATTTGCAAAATCAACTTTTCAGAGCTTTTAACCATGTTATACTTGTTTCCCCTTCTTATTAAACCCCTCACAGTTGTATCTGAAGTGATTTGTGCATGTATGAGAATCTTTATAAGATCAAATTGGAGAACAAAACAAGTATGCTGGGGCATGATCAGCAAGATGGTCTTGAAAATAAGCGATTAAAGATTGGTCAAACATGCATAAATCACTCCAAATACAACTTTGAGAGGGTAAATAAGAAGGAGAAACAACTAAAATGTGGTTAAAAGCTCTGAAAAGTCAGTTTTGCATAACAGGTCTGCTTTAAGTTGCTTTTGATTATTTATAATTTATAACATAATGATCTGCAGGTGTCATAGATTATAACTATATAGCAGAAACAAGCACAATATGGCTTCTTTAAGGGGAAAAAAAGACACTTACGGAGCAGTGGCTGTGAACGGGGGGAGGGGCAGTGGAGAACAGAAAATATCTGAGCAATGGCACCTTGAATAGGAGGAGAATGAAGGATCACTCAAACATGCAGGAACCACTCTAAATACAACTTTGAGTGGGTTAAAGAGAATGTAAATCAATTATAACATGGTTAAAACCTCTTAAAAGTTGAGTTTGCATAATAATTAGTGTCTCGTCACTAGTTTGCATCATATGAGGTCAAGCATCAGCAGAACAAGTTGAGGATTTTTTTTAATGTTTAGCTTAACGCCAGGTCATATTATGCAAATTTTAAAAACACGCCATAACTGGGCCGATGTGTGTGAATGTTTATAGCCAGGGAAGCCAAGGTAAAGCAGAGGCTAACAGTATGTACTTAATGCACATGTCAAATCAACAGGGACCAGATGCATTTAGTGTTTAATGTGCTGTACCTGATTTTTACTGTTTAAAAATGTGAAAAACAGAAATAGTTACACTTTTTCACAATGTTGGTTTGGGCGTTCGTCCATCAACCCAGAGGTCAGAGGTCCCATCTCTTCTTGAACATTAGTGATGTGTCGTTCGTGAAGGGGTCGGCTCTTGTCTCACTGGCAGCAGGTGAATATGGACCAGTGGATTCTCTCTGCCGCTGCATCCAACAGATCAGTGTGTGGATGCAAAACAACTTTCTCCAGCTAAACTCAGACAAGACTGAAGTCAGTATATTTGGCTCACAGAAACATGGAGAAAGTGTCAGCGGTCAACTACAGTCTCTCTCTCTCTAAAACCTTCAAATCAGGCTAGAAATTTAGGGACAATGATGGACTCAGACTTGAACTTTAACAGCCACATCAAATCAATAACATCTGCAGCTTTTTATCATCTAAAAAACTTTGCAAAAATCAAAGGTATAATGTTAAAACCAGACTTAGAGAGACTTATCCATGCATTTGTCTCCAGGAGGTTAGACTACTGTAACGGCCTGCTTACTGGCCTCTCCAAACGAGCATTAAGACAGCTGCAGTACATCCAGAACACTGCTGCTCGGGTCCTGACTAGAACCAGGAAGTACTTCACACATGCGTCCTGTGCTCAGGTCTCTGCACTGGCTCCTGTGGCTCAGACTTTAAAGCAGCTCTGTGTGAACAAGTCTCTCCATGGCCTAGTGCCAAAGTACATCTCTGACATGTTAGTGCCATATGAACCATCTCACACTCTGAGGACTTCAGGGACCGGCCTCCTGCTGGTGCCAGAGTCAGGACTAAACATGGAGAATCAGTGTTTCAGTTTTATGCAGCTAAAACCTGGAACAGTCTTCGTGAAGATCTGAGACAGGCCTCTACTTTGACAATGTTTAAATCCAGGCTCAAAACGGTTCTGTTTAGCTGTGCATATGACTGAAAAACTGACTGTATGACTTTCTGTGCTTTTCTCCTTTAATGTTATTTTTATGATGATTATTTCTGATTATTTATGTTTTGATTTGTTGTATTGTGGTTTTAATGTCTTTCTTATTCTGTAAAGCAGTGGTCCCCAACCACCGGGCCGGGGACCGGTACCGGTCCGTGACGCATTTGCTGCCGGGCCGCACAAAAAAAGTAAATAATTTATCAGCGACCGCATTTTCTCCGAAGTGACTTTTGCCCGCTCCTCATGACACACTAATAAGCTCGTCCATATGTATATAATGAAAATCCTGATAGGAAGTCGCCTCATAAATCCATTTGATATAACGACGAGTTTGTTATATCTGTGCTAGATGTATTCTGAAATGTTTGAAATGTTCATGAAAATAACACTTTGTGTATCTGAATCTTTTGAAAGCTCCTCTGTGCTTTAGTTCAGTGTGGAGCGTGAGCGTGAGTGAGAGGTGACGTGCACGTGCATGTGGTGCATGTGGCGTGTGGTTGAGCGAAGAAGCGACGTGTGTGAGTCTGGAGTGGTACCTGGAAAAAGACGGTGGAACTGATGTGTAATTACGGTGCAGTAGAGACAATAAAGCAGCCAACTCTTGAGCAACAGGTTGGGGTCTTTAACATAAACGTTACGATAGTGATTACGAGAGCGTGAGCGTTTTACTGTTTGGATTAAAGACTATATAAAGAAAGACTGAATATTTTGATACTAAGGATAAGGAATTGACTCAATACTCAATACTGATTACAATACCACAAAGATAAAACACTAGAATTTCCATACACAAAATAATAGCACTTTCTGTATATTACCATGAGATCTTATATTAGTTCTGATAAAGCTCAAAATGACATTAAAACTGTTCAGAAAAGCTCAAACTTTGCCCTGTTAATGTGATATTTTTCGATAGTTTCGATATTTTAGTATTGATTATTATCTGATTTTCGATACTTTTGATCTATAGACTGCATATACACTGCCTGGCCAAAAAAAAAAAAAGTTGCTACCCGAGATTTAGCAAAGCAAATAGTTACGAATCCGGCTGAACCTAGACCTGACCAACTGCAGCAGCTCCAACCTGTTTGCTTAGTTAAATCCAGGTGGCGACTTTTTTTTTTTTTGGCCAGGCAGTGTATGCATCTCTTTACAGCATTATTATTAATACCGATGCATATTCGCTAGTAGAAGTAGGCAATAAATCATCTTCAAAATATTACTGTAATTCCTGTTTGGAAGACACGCAAAAGTACAGTACATCCTCTGTAATAAGGAAAGTGTCAAAATGCTGCAAAAATGTCAAAAAGTGATAATCTTCTAGACAAGCATAAACCGTGATGTGTCTGTACTTTGTAATATCTCACTTGCTTGTTAATCATTGATACATTTAAAACAAGATCACATGATAGTATAAAGTCTAAGGACCAGCCGCACGCACAGAGATGGTAAAAAAAAAAGGGCTTTTGGTTATTTTGCTTCCCAATAATAGAATATATTTCCAGAATATGCAAAACTGGAAAAAACAAATGCGTTTTAATAATCTGGTGACAAACATTTATG
The DNA here is from genome assembly GCA_019594935.1 of Periophthalmus modestus. Lineage (NCBI taxonomy): Eukaryota > Metazoa > Chordata > Actinopteri > Gobiiformes > Gobiidae > Periophthalmus > Periophthalmus modestus. The sequence continues at coordinate 8,676,095 of JAIEZT010000054.1, forward strand.
CTCACACCTGCACCTGTTTTGTTAATATTTTAAATAAACTCGTGTACTTCTTTTGTTTTTTTAAAATTAATATTTATTTGTATTTTTCTGAATTTGAGCAGGGCGGCCATGAAGTGAGTCTGAGTGCGCTCATTAGGCTCTGTATAAATAAAGATAAAAAATTATAATAAAATAAAGGAGAAAAATCTACTTTACTTACTTACCATGGTGTATCTGGTAGTGTGAAGTTAGCATGCTAGTTGTTAGTATTACCGTCATAATTACTCTGCTCTGGCCCCTGAAACTTGTGAAACGCTCATCAAGGTGAATAATTAGGATGTTTGAAATGCATAAAGTAAGTGAGGAATAACTTTGGACCACTGCAAACTGTTCAAAATGAAGTTCTGTTTTTTTACGATTCACAAGCGTGTTCAACAAATCTTTCGACAAATTGCAAAAATGTAATCTCTTTATTAGAGTCTGGAATCCCAAAAAATTACTGTGCATTAGTTCTGTCAGTATCGCAAACCTCTAGTTACTTAGTTTCTTCCGCTTATCTGGGGCTGGGTTGCGGGGGCAGCAGTCTAAGCAGGGACTCCCAGACTTCCCTCACCCCAGACATGTTCTCCAGCTCCTCCGATGGGACCCCAAGGCGTTCCTAGGCCAGCCAAGAGACATAGTCCCTCCAGTGTGTCCTGGGCCTCCCTAGGGAGTCATCCAGGAGGCATCCTGAACAGATGCCCGAGCCACTTCAGCTGGCTCCTCTCAAACGTGTAGGAGCAGCGGCTCTACTCCGAGCTCCTCACCCTATCTCTAAAGGAGCGCCAGGCCATCCTGCGGGGGAAGCCTATTTCTGCCACTTGTATCTGTGATCTTGCCCTTTCGGTCATTACCCAAAGCTCATGACCACAGGTGATGGTAGAGGTAGGTAGAGGGTAGGACAGGCGCTGGGGACTTCAATATAAATATTACTCAAGTAGACTGCTAGAAAAGTACAATTCCTTCAAAATGTTTCTCAAGTAAATAGTAAAAGAAAAAATCAAATCTGTCAATTGGACAAAAAGTTGTAGGAGTTGACCAATTTGAAATGTTCTTTTACTATGGATCATACTTGGACGACTGAGCGATTACACAGACATCTACTCAAGTAAAATGCAGTTGAGTACACGTAACTGAGTACTACCCACCTTTGGCTGTCGAGTTGAAAGCTACAAGAAGAGAGTGAATGAATACTGCATCAAAACAAATTCATACCAGCCATGAACTGTTCCTCTCCCCCTATGGAAGATATATGAAAGCACAAATTGATAGCTGCACCTCTTTGCAACAGCGTTTCAACCAGTGCCACCAGCTGTAGCTTCTACCATCCTCCCTTCGTCTCGCCTCTCTCTCCCAGATCCTTCGACTTGTTTTGTGGCTGGCTCCTTGCCCTAAAATATAAATGAGGGTGTTGTAGACTTAGAAGTTTTTTGGGGGAAGTACGAAGACAACTGCAACTTCAGAAGAAACCAAAATCAGAAAGGAGCGTCCCGAAAGAGCGGTTCAAAGAGTTCAAGGATTCCTGTGAAAACGAGAGATATCAAGAAATGAAATATTAATCATAAGGGAGTCAGTCATTGGATTGTTACAGTGGTTAAATACGATACATCGGCTAAATATTGCCTCCGTTGATGCTGGAATTGTTAGATTGTAGTTATTCATTCTAAAAAAAAAAAAATGACCTAGTTCTAGAAAAATATAATGTAGTTTTAGATATACTTTTTTTTTTTTTTTTTTTTTACAGAGGGGTTATTATGCAAAATCAACTTTTTTGAGTTTTCTGCCATGTTATAGCATTGGTAGTTTTATATGTCATCCACGCATGTTTGAGTAATCTAGTGATCTCTCCCAGGCACTATTCAAACCCCCCCCTTATGGTTAGTGGTACGAGCCCACGCCTCTTGTACAAGGCTCCTCCCACAAGCCTGTGTCACCCCTGCTCCCGCTCAGCCATTTTTCATAAACTTACAACAGCACGATGAAAAAACAATATACTACAACTTCACAAACCTGACTGAATGCACACTGACTGTTTTGTGATGGGGGAGTGACTTAGCATAGGGAGTAAAAGGAGGGGAGACTCCTCTTTACTTCCTCTTTACTGTTGTTTTTCTGTTTGATAAATTGTAAGTATCACCAGGTTAAAAACTGAAATCTAGGTGTAAATGTGGGTGCTGTGGTGTAGTGGGTTAAGCATTCACCATGGAACCAAAGGGTTGCAATGAACATCAATGAAATTTTACATGATTACAAACTTCTGTTGTATCTAACGCAGTATTAGTGAATGTGACTCAGTAGTTAAGAGTGTTGGGGTTGTCGTGTCCTTGGGCAAGACACTTTTATCACCCTACCTGGGTAAGAATAGAGTGTTGTTCTGTTTAGTTTACTTTATTAAGGTCCCCCATTAGCAACTGAAATATCAGTATCAGTCCTGGGGTCTTCTCAAATTCATTATATACATTTTAAATTATAATTGTAGTAGTTGCAGTAGTGGTAGTAGTAGTAGTAGTAGCAGCAGCAGTAGCAGTAGTAGTAACAGCAGTAGTAGTAGTAGTAGCAGCAGTAGCAGCAGCAGCAGCAGTGGTAGTAGTAACAGCAGCAGCAGCAGTAGTAGTAGTAGTAGTAGTAATAGTAGTAGTAGCAGTAGTAGCAGTAGTGGTAATAGTAGTAGTAACAGCAGCAACAGCAGTAGCAGTAGTAGTAAGAGCAGTAGTAGTGGTAGTAGTAGCAGTAGCAGTAGTAGTAGTAGTAGCAATAGCAGCAGCGGTAGTAGTAGTAGTAGCCAAAGCAGTAGCAGTAGTAGTAGTAGTAGCAGCAGTAGTAGTATTAGTAGTAGTAGTAGTAATGTGTGTATGGGCATGCTACTCCATCCATCTACATCACCCAGCTCTTGCACAACAAAAGCAAATTGAACTTTAGAACCTTTTACAAAAAGTTCGAATGCAGAATAAAAAAAAAATGAATAGATATTTGTCCATGTTTTGAAGATTCTCAGTGTGTTGGAAAACTTAAGTGATCACACGCAGAGTTTGAGGTCAGCTGTGTTTGAAAGGCAAAAACTATTACTGTGGATATTTTTTGTCAACTTTGACCTGAACTGTAGCTGCTGCCGTCCGCCAAGGCAAAGCGCAACTGTGGAGCACAAGTATAAAGCAAGTACAACGTAAAATGTCCACATGTAGAGCCAGGAGGTCCACTCTTATATACCTGCCTGATGTTAAAGGTGAGTATGTCCAGATGACTTTTTTTAAAGGGCCCATAGTACACCATTTTCTGATCTATATTATAATGTGGTTTCCTCATCTCAAACATACCCGGAGTTTGTTTCGTTCGCACATGTTAAACTCACAAATCCTGCATATTTAGGCTGAATTCTTCTCTCAAACAGAAAACACTCTGTTCCACCTTGTGATGTCACGTGGTAATACAGGAACTGCTCCATTGTGTTTTTAAACTCCATACACCTTCACTAGAATCACTTGGATGATTTCAGACCTGGAATTGCCAATCACTACTAAATGAAAGGTAAAAGCTGTAGCTGTTAACTTGGAAACTAGCACATCATGACATCACGAGGTGGAACGGAGCATTTTGAGCTTTGAAGATGTAAACAGACTAATAATAAAAAGTTACTTAAATATGTGTAAAATGAAGCAAAACACAACTCCAGGTATGTTTTTGAGGAGGTAACAGCATTATAACATGACATTTTTTGGTGTAATATAGGACCTTTTAGATATTGTGACATTATTTTTGTTGATTAAAAAACACTATATTATGGTAGTTAATATTTCTGTTTTGTGTTTTAGTCCTGAAGTTGATTATCCAATAAGAAAGCAGAATGAACACCACACTCTGGGTTGCCAGATTCTGTGATCAAAACCAGTTGGAACAAAAATCTGTAAGACCCTTCTATGATCTCAACACTGACTAGCGGCCATAACACATTGTCAGTGTCTACTTGGACGGGAGACCGCTGGGAATACCAGGTGCCACAGTTTGTCAGCACTAATGCATACTGTTGTCGTGTCCTTAGGGAAGACTCGCACCTTTCTAACTATAACTATACTTGTTCCTCTACTCCAGTGCCGCTGTGGCTATTGAAGTACCTTACCTCTGAATATAGAGTGAATGAATAATTTATTAAATCAGTCCAGACTTTGGGCATCTGGACATGTGCTATATGGGATTATTATTATTATTTTGATGGCATTTTTATTTATTTATTTTTATTTATTTTCAGGAGGGGGTGTTACACTATTTATTTTAATTTTATTTTTAATTTTATTTTATTTAATTTGATTTAATTGATTTGATTTGATTTGATTTTATGATTTGATTTGATTTGATTTGATTTTTGATTTTTGATTTGATTTGATTTGATTTGATTTGATTTTTGATTTGATTTGATTTGATTTGATTGATTTATTTGATTTGATTTTATTTTATTTATTTTATTTTATTTTATTTTATTTTATTTTATTTTATTTTTTTTATTTTATTTTATTTTATTTTATTTTATTTTATTTTATTTTATTTTATTGCTAGCACATAAAATATTTCGATCACGATGTTACTTTATCTCGTAGTGAGTTCAATTCGCCAAAAACAAAGTATTTTCCCTTTGCTCTCTGCATTAAGTAACTCCCCCTTCAGAGCGCTATCACAACACAGTCAACATGCCTCCTGCTAATTAAACTACTGCACATCGCATCAGGTTTGTGAAGTTGTGATATATTTTTTTGTTACCATGCTTTTGTATATTAAGGTTGGTCATCGCGCTTTCGGACCATTCAGACCCTCTGTCCCCCATCATCCGAGAAGCTGTTTTTTTTTTTAGTTTAGTTTTTCATTTGTGATCGATGGCAGCACGACTTTTTTTGGCTTGCCTGTAGTTGATGTTTCATGATGACAAAAAGGAACAAAACACGTCCCAAGTTGTCAAGAAATGATTGCCAGACACAGTATAAACATTTGAGAGAAGCAATCACAACCCAGACATCAAGATTGAGAAATGACAGAGGAGACGCTGGAAATGGCGAAGAAGTCTTTTTTTGTCATGAGTAAAGACAAGTGGTCAAAATCTCTATTGACATGTGGAAATTTAACGAAAACAGAAGCCATGGCAAATAATGGAATGAAAAAAAATACAGAAATACAAAAAAAGAAAAACAACAGTCTAAGAGTTTTCAAATAATTGTGGTGAAGAGTCGGAGAGTGGTGCGGCGGTGGAGATGTAATTGTAACAGGTAATTTCTGAAAAATACAAAAAGTACCTCAGTATGGCATTAAACATAACTATTCCCATGCAGATCTGTGGTAAAAAAGTCCCGTTCAATGTATGAATGTATGTTTTTCAAGATATTTTGGCAACTGAATGATTGCAAGATAGATAAGTTTAATGCCATACTGTGGAGCATTTGGTGGTGGTGGACTGAGAAGATACGCAGTGCGCAATTGAACTATTATTTTATTTCAAGAAATTTTGGCTGCAAAGTCCCTGTAGTGGAATAAATGCAACATAGATAAGTTTAATGGTGACAGTTGGACCCGAAGGTCAGTGGATCGATTCCCGCTCGGACCAATTTTCTGTCGTTGTGTCCTTCAGCAAGACATGTCAACCACATTGCCTGGTGAAAAAGGTGTGTGTGTAAGGGTGTGAGTGTTGTGTCAGCTGTGGTTACAATCGTTGTTTAACCACTATCGAGTGTGAAGTGAATGAATAATGACTACAGTGTGGTGTCAGGCATTAACCCTGGAGAACCCAAGAACCTTTTCTTCTTTGGAAAAGTACGAACATTGCAATAAATTACTGCTAAGTTCACTGAACACTGAAATATCCACTTTTTCAATTTTAACCCTTTATTACCTAATTTAGGATTAGGGCCAAATTTGACCCATTGGGCTCGCCAATTTATCCAAAAAGAGTATAAAACATACTTCTAGACATTCTGCAAGATATTACTAAAAAGATTCACACAAAAAAAAGACAATTTTACCAACCGCTGGTTTGCTGAGAAGACAATTTTGTTTTCCAGCTCAACAGGTCAGCCATCTTGTCACTACCACTTTGGCTCATTTTAGTTCAATATTCATCCATTAGGTGTCTCTATGCAGGGGCCAGAAGTGGCACCCTGGACTTTTTGAAATTTTTTAAGTGAATTTTGACTTTTTTTTTTTTTTTTTGTGTAGCAGCAATTAACTGCAGCCAAATTTGACCCTGTGGGTTCTCCAGGGTTAAAGCCATATTGTGGAACATTTCAGGCAAAGCAATAACATCTGCATGGAGACAAGCAGGCAGCGGACCTGGAAAGTTAGGCAGCGAACCTTAAATTATTCTTTTAACCTCCCTACCTTCAGCATTTTCAAATTAGTCGTACATCAAACCATTCGCACGGAGCCGTTTGTACTGGACACAATGCAGAGACATGACTGGGGAGAACATGAAAGACTCTGGAGACTTTAGTAGTTGGTACTTTTAACGCCACGTCTTCATAAAAGTTTGACTGTCTCCCAGCGTCTCCGGGGCGACTGGCTCTAATGGCCACATTTTTATTATTCATTGTCTCGTTTCATCCCTGAATCTTTCCAATGCACCAGAACCAAAGACTCACCACCAGCTCCTAAGCACTGAATCACAATGAGAACTCTGATACGATTAGAACGGGCATGTCTTTGGTGAGTGTTTCAAATTGGAGTGAACGTGGGTTAGCCAAGTGTAGTAAATAATGCTGAATATACCGTCCCCTTTGGATTACAAGGTTTTAACTGCATTCTGAGATACTGAGATTTCAAGCTCTGACCACTGATAGAATTGCCTAGCAGATTATTCATAAACAGGAATAAGAGGCTCTGGTCACAACTCTCTCTGGTGCATCTCGACCTGTGACACATGTGTAACAAAGGAGCTCATTGGTTATCTATCATTTTGAATAAAAATCACATCTTCTCTCATTTCAGATTAACAGTTTAGTGCTTCGCTGACTGGTTCTGCAGCATATTTTGATACGGATGGACTATGCTAATGGCTAATCCAACTCTCTCGATATTTATCTGAACTCGGGATTGTATATTCTGGATTCTTGGACACAATTTTGAATAAGACTATTTTCAATAAATTACAGGGTGTCCATGAAGTCTCTTTACAATTTAAAAATGTAATTACAAAGGCGATTACAGGTATGATAAGGTATATTCATTTGTCACAATCCCTGTCTGTCTTTTTTTCCCTCCCTTTTGTGTCTGAGATTTTGGCTCCTCTTGTGCACACGTGGAGCTACTTCATAATCAGCTGCACCTGAGGAGGATAAGAGGAGGATAAGAGCCAGGACCTGACACTCAGCGTCAGATTGTCCGCGTATCTCTGTGGTATGCCTTGCTTGGTGCCGTTCGTGGTTTGTCGCTTTTTGATTTTGCTAAACTGGATACTTTTGCTCCTCACCAGATCCCGCTCCTGGACCAGCTCAGCTCTCCCGCCTCCGACCCTGCTCTTCTCTACCGGTACTGTCCGTCCCGTCTCAGACCCTTGGACCACGGCAAACTCCCCGCTCCCGACTCACCGCTTGATCTATCGTCATTTTTGCACTTTGCACTTCTTAAACCTTCCCCGAGTCTTGTCTTTTTGGTCCCTCTTGCCTGACGTTGCAATATAATTAAACTTATTGTACTCGGTGGTTATAAAAGTTTTTAATCGCATTGCATTTTTGTATTTCACACAATCTGTTGGTTAAAGAAGCATCTTTTTGAATGAACCCCTAAGAAAAGGCTACTCCTCAAGGCACAATGTGTATCATGTTTTATTTTTATTTTCTATGGGGCTATGCTAAAGATATCGTGTATCAAACAAAGATAGGGGACATTACTGAACTAAAGCAAAAGATAACATACGACTGCAAACACTAATGAGGCTCTAGTACAGCGAACATGGCTTTTTGCGACTAATGGTGCCCATATAGAGGTGTATTAAATGAGGTAAAAAAAAATTGCAAACCGCTGAGTACAAAAAACAAGTCTGATTAAGATATCTCATCAATTACCGTTATTTTTAGTCTTTTTTTTTCATTGTAAAGAGAGCTTTGTGGACACCCTGTTCTATAAAACAGGCAGACCGGTAATGTGAGAAGGTTAGCTATAGCATGGCGTTGTAAAGTTGGTATATATGGAATGAATGTAACTCCAGGGACCAGAGCTGTCATTGCGCTTCAGAATGATACAAAATTAGGACCATTACTGTAGACGCCAAGTGACCCCGTGCCCCAAAGCCACTAGGTTGCAAATGTTTTTGGTGGTGTTTCAGATGCGCTTCCAAAAAGTGAGCTCAATACTCAAAAAGATGCACTTCAGAAGCCCTTTATTTCCATGCATTCCCTTAACACGGTCAAAAAAACTGTTCCTCCTCACATATGCAACACCTGCTGCACTAACGACCTCCCCTTTAATAGGCCCAGGTGAGGCCCAGGTGTGTCAGAACATGTGACCAGTGACACCTAGAGGCTGGAGGTACATTTTGCCTGCTACAGTTACAATTTAAAACTAAATATTAGATCTTAAGCACAATAAATTTGAATCTCTTAATCTTTAATATTTTGTCTGTGCCACATTTGTCTGCCCTTTTTTTTTTTTTTGCACAATTTCACATATAATCAGCGAGAAATCAGATTGCTAACATCGGATGTAGCCTAACTGTAGCTAACACATGGCATTTGAATAATCCAATACCTCCAGAAATCAGATCATGACTTAATGAGCGTCCTGTGCTGCACCTCCTACTCAACTTTTAAGAATCTACCAGATGACCTAAATAAATATGATAAAACATAACAAACATATCCACCTGTCACGCTGTACTGTATTATGTTTTTAAATCAGATGCCCTCCCCCGTTAAAAGCAGCCATGTGTGTAGCTATGAGGTACCTCAACCAAGGACGCGATGCCACAGTTGTCCTTCATGCTCTGACAAGGTGTTGACATGAATTTTACATGCTCAGACAGACGTTGTTAGCGCGACCTTGTGGAGTTAATAGATTTAGCCTATGGTAAAAGAAAGAAAAAAAGAAAAAAGTGATAACGTGTTCTTGAGATCTTGAAGGCTCTATAAAAAGGCTAAATTGAATTGAAAGATATAACCACAAATCAGCACCTAGCAGCAAGATTATTTTAAGTTGAAGCCATAGTATGTGACTTTTTAGCCAAAAAACAGAAGCAAAGTATTTTTCGGTGCAATAACCCCACCGAAAAATACTTTGCTTCTGAGTTTTGGATGGGGTTATTGCACCGAAAAACATGCGTTCTTATGGTGAGCGGGCCTGCATCTGCACAAACTTCGACTCCTCCAGCTTGTGAAAATGGAAAATGTTGCGGAAATGTTGCTCCTTTGGCTATAATTTTCGACAGTAAAAGTATTTATCTCCACGCTGAATGTTTCAAAGTATTACGCACTGCATATTTCATTATATTTGTAAGTATAACTCTGCTATTCCCTGCTATTGCACTGTTAAAGGTGTACTATGTAACTTTTCTGGTGAAGGTCCATCACATGTTATTGCCCTGCCTGGAAATGCCCTAAGAAATAAAAAAATATATATATCTTTGAATGCAAGATAGTTCATTTTAATGCCATACTGTGGAGCATTTCAGGTAAAGCGCTACCATCTCCATAGAGACAAACAGAAAAAGTTAGATGAGTTAATAATATTTATGTTCTAAATGCCAATCGCACCTGTTTGTCTCCATGGAGATGTTACCGTGATGCCTGGAAAGTACCACTGTATGTATGACATGAAATATTTGTTAAAATACACATATGTAATACTAATAATAGTTTAACAGTAATATCTTGTAGCACATGGATTCTTGTGAGCAGACTCACCTCACCATGGATATTACCTGTAATTTGGCCTTATTACCTCCGAGGCCAAACTGAGGAACTTTGCAGACGAAGCAAAAACATCTGGATACCTGCAGGTAGAGAACCACTCACTGGTTATATAGTGCGCTTGGGCACAATAAGGCAATAAAATGAATCAAATATGTAATTGTGAAGGAGGCGATTGCAGAACAGGTAGAGAATTGAAAGAAGTTTTATCTGATATCAGAAGAGAAAGGTACAGACAGCAGGCACATGCGTCACATTACAAGGGAACATTTCCAGTACTTATGCCCTGAGAAACATACTATAAGGACTAAAACTACATTTACATACTGTCTGTACAATGTCATAAATGGATATACCGTTAACAGTTTATAGGAAGGTAGAATACGTCACTAAAAAGACGCTTGCAGTCACTGAAAACATGTATTATAAGGCCTCTTGTCGACCTGAAGATGAAGAGCTGTATCCAGTAAGTAGCAGGTTCCAGTGTAGACATCTTAAAATAAGTATGTGTCGCATTCTGACTGAAAACCAAATTCACCTCAGTGCTTGAAACACACAGTATTCAGCACAAGGTTTAAGAGGAAAACAAATAAAACTAAATATCACACATATTCTGAAGTGAAGCTACTTGATGCAAAGTTGTTCCATGTAACTTTTCCGGAGGTTCACCTACTTGCCTCCTCGGAGACGATATTGCATCATCCATCCATCCATTTTCTTCTGCTTATCCAGGGCCGGGTTGTGGGGATAGCAGTCCAAGCAGGGACTCCACGACTTCCCTCACCCCAGACACGTCCTCCAGCTCCTCCGGTGGGACCCCAAGCCGTTCCCAGGCCTACCGGTGGGACATTTTCTGAAATTATATATCTCCATACAGGTAAGAAGGTGACACCAAGCCAAGTTTTAGGCCATGACTGCGGAGAGAGGAGCCAGGTCACAATAAGAATGCAGCATTTCAAAGATAAAATAACAAAAAAAAATGCTGTAATTTAATAAATGCAAGACGGATTGGTGCAGCCTTGCCTCTCCACAGACATTAACTCTAACTCCGTCTGATGTCACCTGCTTGTCTCTATGTTTAATGCCATACTGTGGAACATCCCAGGCAAGGCAAAAAACATCTCCATGGCAACACGCAGGAGGCAGACCCATCAACAGAAAAGTGACTTAGTGCACCTTTATGCCACATGAACGGTTTACATTAATTTACATCATTTGAAGTATTGTGTAGAAATTTGGGGTAATACTTATAAATCTAACATAAAATATATAGTTCTACTCCAAAAGAAGGTCGTTAGAATAGTTAATCAAGCTAATAGTTAGCAGGCATCTCAGATCTTATTTTTGTTAAGTTAAAACTAGTAAAATTGTCTGATCTTGTCGATTTGAGCTCAGCCGTAATGATGTATAAGGCATCGAATCATACGCTCCTCCCTGTTTACAGATGTTATTCTAACAGACACAGAGTCAGTATCGTTTTAGATGAACAGGTATATTCAAAAAAGTAAGACTATAACCAGTAAAAAACATCATTGTATTTCTGTTCGACGGGTTAATGTGTGGAACAACCTTGATAATAAATTAAAAAACTCCTACACAAAGAAGCATTAAAAAAGAAGTATAAAATATTACTTTTTGAAAATTACAGGACTCTGGAATGATTCATGTGAACTGTCGTGGTTTGTAGTTTTTTGGGTTTTTTTTTTTCGTATACACATTGAGTCATAAGTTGTAGCTGCTTTTCTTGGAATTCTTGTGTGTTATTATTAAATAGGGTTCGGTATTATAAGTCATTTTTACTTCAGCCTAAACTAGGGCGTCCAAACTTTTCTCGGGCTGAGGGCCGATTGAGGGCCATAGACTGGTCGCCAATACAGCGAATACTTCAAATCTGTGTTATTATTACAGGTTAGACTGAACCACTAGACCTTTATTCATACTTACATCCTCAGTGGGACACATTAAATATTTGATATGGGCTTGTGAAAGTAGATTTTCAGAAATGTACAGAAAGAAGTACTGTTTAAGGTAATATGGGCCAATTCACCTGGAAGCTTGAGGGCCAAGAAAAATTGGGCCACAGTTTGGGCATGCCTAGCCTAAACCCTTCCGGTCATGACAGAAATGTTATGTACGACCTTATACAAGTTGAATAATGTGTGATTTTGAATGTAATGACCGAATAAAACAGTACTGCTACAAAATACTACTACTACATCCTTGCATTGCCCCTGTTGCATGCGTCCTGCGTCCTACTGTATTATCATGTGTCGCAGCATCCCACACCCGACCCGACGGGACCACGCACACGCGCTGTACAAGAGCGCACACCTGCACGAGGACGTAACGCCACCGCTCGCGCTATCTCGGGCTCAGTCCAAAGCCAATTTTACCTCTATCTCTCCTCCCTCCTCCTCCCTCTCCTCTTTTTTTTTTTTTTGCTTTCTCTCTCTCTCTCTCCCACATGTATGCGCGTACACGTCTTTCCCACGCAACCAGGCGCGCGCACGGATCCTGCCCGCTGTAGCCGCGCGCTCGAGGTGCTCTGGCAGTGGCCGTGGCTGCTGCCTTCCAGTACGGTTCTCCTCTCTTCTCTCTTCTCCTCTCTCTCTTCTTTCTCTCTTTCTCCTTCTCGCTTTTTACGCATAACCCGCTCTCCTCCTCGTCCTCTCCCCGCGTATTTTCCCACCACTTCCACCGTGCGCGCTTTCTCCATCCAAACTCTACGCTTTCCTAATGAGAATACACCATCCTTCAACTTGGACCCGAATGGCACGATTCCGGAGTAGCGGATCATTTTGGGGAAAGTCATTACGCAGCGTCTGGAGACATGGAAGCGAACTTTGAACACGTTTAACCGCAAATACATGTTTTAGTTTCAATTCAGTTCTATTTTTACTTGGAAAAAAATGAAAGCAGGTGAGTCTCCCGTGGTGTAAAAGCGTCGCTGTCAGACGAAGCAGGAGGCACTGGGTTCCAGCTTGTATCCAGGTGGACTGCGCTACACGGAGGGGAGAACGAGCATCCGGATGAGCCAGCATGGGTAAGATAAGATGTTTCTTTTTTTTATTATTTCTATCGCGCAAAATGTCACTCTTTGCTTGTTTTCTATAACTGATTTGTCGCATCACGATTGCTCTCCCATCTCCAAACCTTGCCATCACTGCGCAACTGGATTTACCTTTATTTTTTTTTTACCATGCGCTATCTTCGCTTCAAACAACAATTATAGACGACTTCTTTTCACTTTCTTTCTTCCAAGTAGGCGTGAAATTGCTTGTTTCGGGGCGGGGATGCGTGTGACAGCGCTGGGAATACGACTCACCAAATCTCTCTCCTTTTTGTGGCCAAGTATAGCACTGCAAAGGAGCACGACTTAAGCGGTCTATCTCGCTTAAATGGTGCGTAAAATCCCAATACAATACACTATTAGTCAGTTGCCTGCCCCGGAGCTCCAGCGACAAGTTTATTCCCCAGTGTCTGACCTCAAACGCCCGAAATCTTGGTTATATCCTTCCCCTTTAGTGTTCCCCGTCTCCCGGTATGTTGCTTCGGTTCTCTGGCATATTTTGACTGGCGCGCATGGCTCTGGTGTGACAGCTTCATCGGTTCCTTTTCGTTCCATCCCACTCTGCGTGTTACATCCCATATTTTAAGCTGTTTAAACCATTACAATCCCCTGTGGTCTGGACTTTAGTGGCTGGATGTCTCTGCGTAATTGCGCTTTTGGATGGAACCGCGTTTTGACTGTGCCAAACGAACTTTTTGGGGTTCGAGGGCTTCGTTCATTGTGCATTCTGTCCTCAGGCTCTCGTTTTATTGAGAGGAATAAACTTTTAATACCGATGCTTTCCCTGGAGTCTGCGTCAGAAGTTGCCATATGCGTATTTGGTTCGGAACGTCTCCACGCAGTTCTTATTTCATTTGATTTATCCAACTCTGAGAGCGCTCCACTTTGTACAGCTGCACCTTTTTTTTACCATTTTACTATCAATGAAGGAAATGAGGGATTTTACAGGCTTCAAAGAGGTTCTAAATATGACTAAAGGCAATGAAATGGGTTTGAACTTTGGAGTTATAGTCGAGGGTCTGAACTATCTGTGGCCATGAGAATATTTTTTGTCTTTGGTTATTGTTACACATATTTGCAGATTTATTGCTATTAAAATACGCTTCCACCTGCTCTAGTATTAGGCTGCACTTAGTTCATGGTTTGAGCCAGCAGAGTTCTGGTGTAGACTTGGTTTGGACAAGTTCTAGTCCTGGTTTAGTCCTGGTTTAGTTTCAGGTTTAGTCCTGGTTTCGTCTCAGGTTTAGTCTTGGTTTAGTCCTGGTTTCGTCCTGGTTTCGTCGCAGGTTTTGTCCTGGTTTTGTCCTGGTTTTGTCCTGGTTTAGTCCTGGTTAAGTTCTGGTTTAGTCCTGGTTTAGTCCTGATTTAGTTTCAGGTTTAGTTCACGTTTAGTCCTGGCTTAATCCTGGTTTAGTTTCTGATCTAGTCCTGGTTTAGTCCTGGTTTAGTCCTAGTTTAGTCCTGGTTTAGTTTCACGTTTTGTTCTGGTTTAGTCCTGGTTTAATTCTGGTTTAGTCCTGGTTTAGTTTCACATTTAGTCCTGCTTTAATCTTGGTTTAATCTGATTTAGTTCTGGTTTAGTCCTGGTTTAGTCCTGGTTTAGTCCTGGTTTAGTTTCACGTTTAGTCCTGGTTTAGTCCTGGTTTAATCTTGGTTTAGTCCTGATTTAGTTTCACATTTAGTCCTGGTTTAGTTTCACATTTAGTCCTGGTTTAGTCCAGGTTTAGTCCTGGGTTAGTTTCACATTTAGTCCTGGTTTAGTCCTGGTTTAGCCCTGGGTTAGTCCTGGTTTAGTCCTGGTTTAGTCCTGGTTTAGTCCTGGTTTAGTCTTGGTTTAGTCTCGGTTAATCCTGGTTTAGTGCTGGTTTAGTTTCAGGTTTAGTCCCTTACTTAAAGGGACAATCTTGGCTTCACTCTTGTACCTTTTTTTTCAAGGTAGACGCTGAAACTCTTCTGATGAGGGGGGGGGGGGGATCCCAAACTTTTCATGGAGATGTTAGTGCTTTGCCTGGAATGCTCCACAGTGTAGCATTAAACATATATATCATTAATGTGTTCCATTAGAGGGCTTTTTATTGGTAAATGGTCAATAAATACATGGGAAAATGCATGATTGGTGTCACTAGGATGATCTCACCTGCCTGTTGCCATGGAGATAGTTATGTTCAATGCCATACTGTGGAACTTTCCAAGCACAGACAAAACAACTCCATAGACACAAGCTGGTAGTGGATCATGTACCAGAGAAAAAGTTGCATACAGCATATTTTCCACAAAGTATGGCATTGTAGTAACTTTATTTATTTTTAGAGGGGAACCCAATGAGAGGACGGGCTCTTTTTTCATGGGTGTCCCGTTTAAAATACAATACAAGCAGAAAAAAAAAAAAAATACTAGTATACAAGTCTATATAAAACATCAAAAACAGGAGCAGGTGTGTGTATAAAAGTTTGTTAGCAGATTATTAAATTGCGATTGTGCCACCAATGCATCCAGTTTTGCTTTTCCTTGGAGTGTATTCCATTTTTGTGAAGCAAAACAGCTAAAAGCCTCTGTCCTGTCTCAGTTTTGGTGCGGCCCAGTCCTTAGTCTGATGCAGATCTAGTATTAAATGTCCCAGTATCAACGTTAAACAAACAGGTGAGGTGTTCTGGCAGTTTTAGAGCTAGTTCCTTATAGACACATTTCATACAGTGCTGTTCTCTTCTAATAAACAGTGATGGCCAGACCACTTTTTCATCGAGAACACAGTGATGGGTTTCAGATCCATCACCTGTAATAAAACGAAGGGCAGAGTGAAATAGTGGATCTAACGGTTTCAAAGCAGAGGCTGAAGTCTGCATGTACAACACATCCCCAGAAATCCAGTACAGAAAAAGCATTTATTGTACTATTTCTTTTCTGTAATCTATTGGGATACAATATTTGTTTCTGTAATAATGTGATAATTTAGATTTTAAACCATTACTTAATCCCCCGACTCTGGATCTGATGACCTTTTACCTGTAAGGTAACCTCTGGATTTTACTGCTCAAAGTGCTTGAATTGCCCCTCGGAGACAAATAAAGTGATATTGATTTGTTATAAACATTTAATGCCATTCAGTGGAACATTCCAGGAAAAGCATTCACATCATGCAGACAAACAGGTGCCTGACCCTTTCCCACGAAGCGACGTCATTTTCAAAGTCAATTTCTTTTCCGTAATTTCTTTTCTTTATTGTTACTGTAATAAAATGATAACTTAGACTTTAAACTGTTACATAATTCAGAAATTAACTCATTTAATCAATACGCCAGGTAAACTCGACATGAACTTACTAAACACACCATATTATCAACAGGTTACGAAGGAATCAATACCCTAATTAGCCCTAATAAAGCATGAACAGACTATTCTATAAATAAACAGCAAAATGAATCACTTAGTCGTTAGTTTGCATCTGTCATGACTCATAGAAGTTATTAATCCAACCTTTTTAGGGCTTAGATCTCATCATATAGAAAAAAAATTATACAAAGACAATGTACACATGATAAATACTGACCCCCAAAAAATACTGTTCCAGCTTTCACATGAGTTGATATAGTAATTATCATGACGGGTCTAATTTAGAGTGATTCATGCATGTTTGAGTCATTGCTCAGATCTGTTTTTCCCCCGTCGCTGGTACACGCCCACTGTCCTGTGCTTATTTAATTGGTGATACATGTTTTGGCACAAATGAAAAGGAAAAAAAAAAAAAAAAATCTGCTGCTTGTTAACGTGATCTGAAGAGTGTGTTTCAGGAAAGTAGCTGTTTGTTGCGATTACGTTTTCGCCGATGTTGGCTCCCATTGTGCTCCAATTGAGCTCCCGTTGGGTTCCCATTGGGTTCCCTCTGGGCTCCCATTGTGCTCCCATTGTGCTCCCATTGGGTTCCTGTTGGGTTCCCATTGGGCTCTCATTGGGCTCCCACTGGACTCCCGTTGGGTTCCCATTGGGCTCCTGTTGGGTCCCCAATGGGCTCCAATGCACTTTGGAAATTCCCAACCCAAAAGTGAGCAGATTTGTTTCTTTTATTAAGTTGTTTTAGATCTATATTGCAATTTTAAATGTCCAAATCATAACAGAAT
The DNA here is from genome assembly GCA_019594935.1 of Periophthalmus modestus. Lineage (NCBI taxonomy): Eukaryota > Metazoa > Chordata > Actinopteri > Gobiiformes > Gobiidae > Periophthalmus > Periophthalmus modestus. The sequence goes on from JAIEZT010000054.1 coordinate 8,693,173, forward strand.
GATCCATGGGGGGCATAAATTATAAGTATACAGCAGACAAAAGCACAAAATGTCTCCTCTGACTTTTTTTTCATGATTTATTAAGGCTAATTTAAGTGTATTATCAAGTGATGCCAATAGGTTTAAACCCATTAACCCGATACGCACTTGTTGCTATTTTCATTTGAATGTATTTTTTTTCCCCCTGATTTCTTTTACCTCTTCAGAAGCTGCCTACACATCTGTTCGAGGGGCTTTCCAAGTACTGCCAATTAGCATGTGCCATTTCTGCTAAAAGCTCCATAATTAGCATCCTATCTAAATATGTGGCCTGTCACGTAGCAAAATGCACTTGTGAAATCCACTTGGACAAACGGAACTGAATTATCCTTTTGGAAGACTGTTTTTGTATTGTTTAAGTGGTTTGATTCCTTGACCTCCCCCCTCCCCAGACACTTCATCTACCATCTCCAGAGGAATAGTGGCATTTGGAAGCACAGCTATGTTGGAGTCTATTGGGAATATCTGCTGTGTTAATTAATAATAATAAGAATTGTGTGTGTCCGATCTTAGTGAGCTGCCACCCGATTTAGTGTAAATGAGGAAAGTTGGGAAAAAAAAAAAAAACAAAACATCATCTCTGACCCCAACCATGTTATTTATAGGACGTAACCCCGGCGATAAACGAGGGACCACTGTATTAGTCCATGCAGTTAGTGATGTCATGATGGGAGCAGATGATAGTCTTTTTTAAAGGTCCTATATTCCACAAAATTGACTCTTGTGAGCTTTAAGTTATGTTTGAATGCTGTTCCCTCATCAAAAAATACAACTCCAGGTCAGTTTGTGATGAGAAAACAACATTATAACATAGATCAGAGAGTAGCGGCCCTTTAAATTGTCCTCTTAATTGTCCTTTATTCTAATTAATTAATGGGTTATGGTATAAATTGATTAGAAATGAAGAGAACTATGTGTAAGATTTTCATTTAAAATTTCCTAAACGTGACCCAGCTGTGTCGCCAGATATTAGTACTGATTTATTCTTAGTTACAAGAACATTAGACATGCCCTGATGCCCTATTTATTTGGTGTTTTAATTGTCAAGATAATTATCTAATCAGAAAGCAGAATGAGCCTCACATGAGTCTGTCATTTGGGTTGCCAGTTTTAATGCTGAAATCCAGTTAGTTTAAACCAGGGGTGCCCAAATTTTTTTTCACAGAAGGCCATGTCTTGAAAAAAATATTCGGCACAGAACAGTGGATAATTCAGATGGTGCATTTAACATAGTTTTGACTTCAAACTTTAAATAAGGCTTGAAATATTATTATTAGGTCTGTATGACAATGCAATGTGATGTTATTTAGGTTATATTGGTAAGATTACTCAAATTTGCTATAACCACACTGTCCTGTCTCAATCATCCTACCGTCATACCTAAACCTCAGCACCTGCAACCAATCATTAACCAGTCCTAGTGCGAAAAGCATGTACGTGTCCTATATCTGCAAGTTAAGGCATTGGCAACTCAGGATTTTAAGCAGTATTAGCACAGGCTGCATACAATTTCTTTAAGTCTTTGTTCATGCCTAATTGCTTAACGCAGTAACGCCTCCATGGAGACGAGCCCTCTTCATTCGAATGCACCTTTAAGCTCAAAATAGCAATCAACAAAACCATCAATTAGTCCATAATCATGTATAGAAGTAGCTTGCAGTACTTTGAGCCAGGATAAAAACATACATCATCAAACATATAATGAAACTGACTTTGTAGACGAGCACAGGAGAGCTGGTGCCGTCTCCCTCCTCGTTTGTCGTCTCTCTTCGGGGGCAGAGCGGTGGTCCCAGGCAGCAGATTGAGGGCAGCCCGGTCAGTCCCTGGATAGAGCACTGCCGTCAGGGAAGCTAGAGCATGCTAATTGTATTACCTCCACTAGCTCCGATGTTGCAGACCTTGTATCATGGGATATGAGCAGAAAAGGACCAGAGAGAAAACGTTATGTCACACAGTTGAACAGCTACATTGACAATTCCAAACAGATCAAATGAATCATAGCCATGTTTTACTTATTCTTCATGTTAAAAGGCGGTGTACCTCTTTTTAAACGGTTTGCGGTGGTCCAAAGTCATTTCTCACTTATCTTGTGCATTCTGAACATGCTAATTATTCAGCAGAGTTTTGCCGTTTTGCATGCTAACACACACTTCCTGATTGTCTGACAGTAAAACCCTTTATAATTAGATGCAGACAGTCCATGGCAAACGTATTTTGGCCTCAAGAGCTGCTTATACAATACATCTGTACTGACAAGACACATTTTGCTCAAATACATGAGGAAAAAATGGGTACTGGCCCTTTAAATATTGTTTTCTATTCTTCTCCGAAAAGAGCAAAAGGTTGGTACATAATAATTGGTTCAGAACTTTTTTAAATGTACCCTGCAGTTGATTTTTTGCTTCTGGTTATGCAACACTCACAATGCAGGTGGTGGATGCAATTATTACTTTTGCTAATAACATTATAAGGTCTGCAGCAAAAACTTTTTCAATTGTAGTTTCCAAGTCACACAGTGAAATACTGTATATTGACACAAGAAAGAAAATGTGTAACACTTTGTGCCATCAGTACATTTAAGACCAGATGGTTTAGTATGACATTCTTTCATTTGGGCAGGAACACACACCAAGACGACTGAAAGCATGATTTCGGTTTAATCTCTTAAACCTGTGTTGAATACCATGTGTTACAAACATTGTGTCGTAATGACTCCTGGATCAAAAGGTGTAGACACAGGACTCAAAAAAAAAAAAAAAAGGCTGGGTGTGAGGAGCCGGGTCAGAGGCTGAAGTGATCAGAGTGTCCAAAAAACGGGGTCAAGGGAAGATAAACTGACGATCTGGCAGCGTGTGGAGAAACGAGCAGCCTTTGTAGTACAGAGGTTGAAGCTTCATTGGTGATTGTAACATTGCCCAGCTCCAGACACACAGATGTAGAAGGAAGAGGGGAGACAGCACAAGGACTCACAGCGCAAACTGGAATCCTGACACACTGAGATGAGCTTGTTTCTCAGTAAAAATGCTACATGCTACAAGATGTCTTCACCAGCTCCTTCAGTTACATGCTGCGGCGGTTACATATTCTGTAAACAGTTAATCCTATATCCATTATGGCTTTGTACGGACAATATATAAAATTAGTTTAAGCCCTTGTAGGATCAGCCTTCAATAGACCAGCACCTTTCTGAGGGTATAAGGCTCCTTTGTAATGTAACGCTTGTGCCTGCTGTCTGTACCTTCACGCATCTGACAGATAAAACTTCTTTAACTCTGTACCTGGTTTGCAATCTCTTCCTTCACAATTACAACAATGAACAATAGAAAGTCAAAGAAAAGGTGCTTTGCAATGTTATAAACCTCGTTCCTTATTAATCAGAGGCAGGGTGTGGGGGTATATTTTGTAGTTTGTAGTCAGAAACAGGACTGTAAACAGGGCAGTCTTGTGTGATGTCACCAGCTACTGTAGCTGACCAGCTTTTCTGACCAGAAAGCTGCAAATTGACCTAGCTTCCACTAAAGTTGCCAAAAAAAAAGATTAGGTAGAACAGTGGACAATGCTATTGCGAGACCTCAGACACAGTTTAATAGCAACAAAGGGAGATTTTGTGTTAGTGTTTAGTTCCACTTTAATGTTACAGTTTACACATAAAAGCTTTTATACTCAGCTTTCATGTATTCCTTAAGTCCTGGTAGATCGTGCTTGTCAACCTTCAAAGCTAATTTAACATCTGATGGGCGTGTACGAGAAACCCAGGCAAAACTTTTACTATGTCCCACTAGTGCTGCCGAGTATGGGACAAAATAGCAGAGCTGAATTAGTGGAAGAATAAAGAACATGGACAAAAGTGCAGCACACATGCCTTGGCCTGCTGGGTCTGGGAAAAGATCGTGATCCATGAACCACATGTGTGTCCTGCTCCTGCACAGTATGGACTTCAGCTGACAGTACAGACTATTTTGTGGATTATAAGGGACAGAACCAAAGTGTCACAATGTGTCATTTTATCACATCACAGCTGCCTTCAACACAACACCATTATTATACTGTTTAACTTTGGGAATTGACAAATGTGGACTTTGACTTAACATCACTTTTACTGCAGCTTTGGGGCACAGACTGGAGCTGTCTGTCCTCCACAGATAATTTACACCTGTCTTTCCAACATGTTCCATTTCCATAAAGTTTTCTTATTGTCTTGGTGAATCAAGCAGCACCTGTTTATCATTTTAAGCACTCGATTTTTTTCACATTTTGGCCCCATTTTGCATCATTTAATTTGGTTTCAGGAGCAAAACCTGCACTGAGTCTATAAAGCGTCTATAAAATACTCTAATCTCAACTGTGTCTTTTTAGCGTGTCCAATGCAGTTAGCATGTACACAACCGCTGAGTAAGAGCGTATGATACATAGAGTGTGTATATATAAAGGTGCAATTAAAAGTGCCATATGTTCATTTTCCACAGTATAATATAAACAGGTCTTTCAAATTACAGATTCATTACAAATTGCAGAATTACAGATGTTTTTATTGCCAAAAATACTTGTATTTGTGGAGTCACCTGCTTGTTGTCATGGAAAAGGTTTTGGACTTAAATTGTGACCAATGATTCAAGCTTAACTTACATTAACATTTTCTGAAATGCATTGGATCCTGATGTATGTTTGTCAGCAGTTAAAGGGTTTGCCCACTAACCTGAAGGTCGATGAAGTCTCCACTTGGGAAGCTGGCAATATTTTTTGTGTTTCAAATATTAGAACTTTTGTCCAAAGAATTGAAGATCTTATATTAAGATGTTAAGTCATTTCCAGTCTTTTCTGGTGAATGGTCCACCATCTGCTTCCCTCAGTGGAGGTTATTGTTTGCAATGGTTAAGTATAGAGCAGTGGTTCTCTACCTCGGGGTTATGGCCCAAAGGAAGGTAGCAGGAGATTTCCAAGTGAATGAGTGTCTGGATTCTAACTCTCAGTGCAGTGCAGGAAAGACTACCTGCTGCTAAAAAACAGTCCAGTCCCTCCACATATGAATAAAACACCTACTTACTCTCAAAACTATTAATGCAGAAAGATTTTTATGAGCGATAAGACGTGCTGCAGCTCAGCGTGAGCACTCCCTCTTACCTCCCTTCTCCTGTCCACCGCTCACATTCACAACTTCAGATACAACCCATCAGCACGAGTCCTGCCTCACAACATCTATTACTTCAACCAGCCTGCAAAGAAAGACAGACCTGCCTGCACAGAAATATTTTTTACTTGTGAAGCTCTAAATTTATTATTATTATACATTTTTTTGTCTTATTGTGACCTGCCTAAATGCAAAGACAGAGATGGCGGTCTTTCTATCATAACCAGCCCCAGCCCACCCTGATATAGTGGAATTGTTGCCTCACTGAACAAGATTATTTATACATCCCTATTTCTAAACTCATCACAAGCTGGAAGTTTGCAGCTATTGCTTTTAACCTTGTTTGCATGGCTTCAACCCTCAGTGCACCAAAAGCAAGCGTGCATCTATTCTTTTTCCTTGCAATTATTATTTATTTTTTTTACAAACCCAAGGCACTTGACATATGAAACCGATTTGATTGTTCTGTTAACCTTGTAACTTTGTAAAACTGACATTGATTTGTGCATCTTCTAGTGTTACACAATACAATCTTTTCAGAACAAGAGCTGTATGAGTAGCTTGCAGATTACCACGGTTCAAGGTGAGCAATATAATAGATCTGTGTGTAAACAAAAGCTTTTCTTCATCACTGGGTATAAGCCTTAATAAAGCAACAGGCAGAGATTACTCACTCTCCTCTTTGTTCTCTTTGTTTCTCTCTGAGTTTCTCCGTGTGTACATCTCTTTGTTGTTAAAGCTGCACACAGTAAGTTTTCTGGTGGGGGGTGTGTCTTGGGTTCATGGAGATGTTACTGCTTTGCTTAGAATGTTCCACACAAAGGTATTTTATATATATATACTAGTAAGAAACATGAGAAACTAGAGAAATACCTGGGGCTCAAAGAAAAGCTGGAGCAGGCCTGGAAGGTGAAGGCCTCAGTGGTGCCCGTGGTCACTCGGGGCAGGGACAAGGATGGGAATACTTGTGTTATAAATCACAACCATTCCCTGCTAAGGACAGACATTTCAGTCATAGGGATTTATTAATATCATACGATAGGGGGCGCCCTGGTGCACATGCTTACTTGGGACATTGGAGCCACATGCGGGAAACTAAATGAGAACTTAAAGGTGATGATTGGCTGTAGGTGCTGGGGTTTACGTAGTGACTGTTCAGATCAGAAGAGTCCTTTCAGATTTAAACCAACTGGATTTCAGCATTTAAACTCATAATCATCTTGAAAACCAAAACACCAGATTATAACATAAACTGCCATCATGATGAATGTTTTTGCAGTTAAGATTTAACATTACAATTGCTGTTAGTAAAAGAACACACCTACCCGTTTATAGAAAAAAAAATAAGTATTGCTCCTTTAAAATGGTAAATAAAATTTTAAAAAATCATATATTCTTATACACACACACGTAAAAGTGCATTTATCTCAGCTTTCTGCTTCAAAATCGCTGCTTTTCTTTAAAACTGCTGCTGTTCAACTGTTGATAACAAGAACAGCTGAACATAGAACATTTTTTTTTTTAAAAGAAGCACAGACTTGGATCTTTCTTTTGGCACACATTTATATTTTAATGTGGCACTATTTTTTATCTATGATATTGCAAAGTTGTTGAAAACAAGCAAAAAATCTGGCAGTCTAAACTTTTTATTTTTTATTTTTTACCAAAAGAAAAGAATTAAGTAGTTACTAAGCCTGAATCATTTTTAAATAATTAGGTCTGTTTGTTCATTGTGAATTAAAGGGCCTGTATGAGATTTTTTCCTATGTATTTGAGTAAAATAAGTCAGTTTCAAGCTCTGTACATCTATTTTTAAAGCATTTTGTTGTCCAATAATCAGGAAGTGTGGGTTGCATACTAGTTGTTGTTAGCTTTACCATCATCCCAAAGCTTTCTGAGAGTTCTTGTTCTGATTTTCATGCTTTTAAGAGATCAGGTACACTGCCTTTTTAAGCTTTGTTCATGTTCAAGGTTTAGTTATTATACCAACATATCTACGTAGCAACTGTCAGCCTGGTTGCCTCTCCACAGATCTGACCTATAACTTGATTTGGTGGTTCCCTCTGCTTGTCTCTAGCGGAGACACGGTTAATGCCAAACTGTGGAACATTCCAAGCAATAATTTTTCTACCTTTTTCTTACTATTATTTTTCATGTTTGTACTCCTCAGTCCATTACAAGTTCGGGGTCTTTCGCTTCAGTTCAGCCCTGTTCAGTGTCAGGACCCCGAAACCACTTTTTGGACCATGCCTCAGACAGAATGTTGTTACTAAAATTTGTTGCTACATTAACATTCAGTGTGCCACAGTAATGAAACAAAGGACAAAGAATCCTGGCGTGATGAGGAATACAACAATATGTGTTGAAAATCACCTTACATAAAATGGCCCCTTAAAGACAAGACCAAAACCACAAAGCCTCCCGAGTCCCGATACTTTTATCATTCATGTCAGTCTATCAATCGACACGTATAGTTATGACAAAATGGGGCTCTGGTTTGCTCCTCTGTGTAAATATCACTTTCTGCTTGGTTAAATAGGTACAATACAACATAGTGCAGTGCCCCGCCCCCTTCTCTCATTCATAAAAAAACAACTCTGACCCCGCCCCCTCCTTCACTCATATGGCGTGTCTCAATTCGACAGTTGCACACTTCGCCGGCTGCATTTGAAGGGCACTTGCGTCACTTCCGGCGTGACAAGGCCTGTTCCGTTTCATGCACTCCACGAATGCGGCCGACAAATGTGCCCTGCGTTTCCAGTGTTTCCATAGAGATCGGCCATACACCCGAGCAGAAACAAGGTATATTTGCTTAGGTAGGTAAGTAATAAAAAAGAAAAATAAAACTAAAGAAATAAGAGGGAAAGGGCAGAATATTTAGGAAGAAGAAAAAAAATAAATAATTTGGTGAGGTTCCAATTATCATTTTTTTCTTTCAATTTACACATTATAGAAGCTAATGCTATTTAATACAGAACTCACTCACTGTGTGCAGAATTTTGCTCTAATACTGTGAGTTCTGGGGTCTAGACACTAAAATAAATGATCAGAGTCAACATTTGTGCGTTTAGCTTTAGGATATTTCATGGCAAATTCAGTTTTATTACAACACATTTGAAATACAACTTAAGCTGCCTGAAGTGCTTCACATAAACTACAAGAAACAACAACAGATATACATAAAATACGACACAAAGGCAAAGAACATCCATCCATCCATCCATTTTCTTCCGCTTATCCGGGGCCGGGTCGCGGGGGCAGCAGTCTAAGGAGGGACTCCCAGACTTCCCTCACCCCAGACACGTCCTCCAGCTCCTCCGGTGGGACCCCAAGGCGTTCCCAGGCCAGCCGAGAGACATAGTCCCTCCAGCAGGCAAAGAACAATAAAACAATAAAACACCAAGAAGTCCTGCCCTGCTAGATCCAAATGCGAGAGAGAAGAGGTGAGTGAGCAATGGGAAAAACTGGCTCTTGCCCCTCCATCTGAGAGTATATCATCACATTCACAACTCTGAAAAACACTAATATCTTTATTCACCCACTAGTTATTCATGCAACTTTCCTACATTTATTGAACGCAAATAACCTCATCACGAAATGCAGCTAAAGTGAACATTTTCTGCAGTGCATAGGTTAAACATATTATTATAAAAAGATGAGCCTGTAATATTTATAGTGAGTAGGAGTGTTATGTTGAAAGTTTTAATTTGGAGACTGTCCCGAAGAGTGTTTAGGGGCCTATTGGCACTACTGCAAATATTTTATAACATTACACAATCCATAAATGTAATCACACTTTAATCACCTGGAGTACATAGACATAAACTGGGATGGTCCTCTCCCTTCACTCTTTTTGAGATACATTTAGTGCAGATGGTGACAGCTTGAACCCGAGTTTAGAGTGGAAAAGGCCCTTGTGTCGTATCTTGCTTAGGGGCCCCTGAAGGTTAGATCGGCTCTGTTTACAGACGTGTTCAATGGTGACCCTTCCAACAATGCATACGTCCCGCAGTGTGGATTGAACTGCTAAACTTTGTGTTTGTGGGTTAAAGCCTCTACCATTGAAACCTTACACTAGATTTTAAAAGATCCTTATTCTGACTTTGGGATTTCACTTTGCCCAGTTCAAAGATCCACCTCTGTTCACTTCTAGTAGAGGTAGAAACCTGAGGGACGCCTTGGTGCATCCACACTTTTCCTATGGCAGAAACACACCAAACACTGTGGCAATTATAGATGCAACAGTTGCACTCGGGGCCATGACATCACCACGATTTCCCATTTCTACCATCCTTCTACCAGAAAGAAATTCACCATTAGGAGTGTCATAGCAAAAGACGAAGTTTAAATCTGTCAACTGGACGAATTGTTGTAGGACTGTGCCCAAACTGACGATGGCGAAGTGTCGCAGGAACGTGTGGAGAACTTCCTGGAGGCGTGTCATCGAGCGTCGCCATTGTCAGTTTCACTCCTACAACGATTTGTCCAGTTGACAGATTTAAACTTCGTCTTTTGCTATGGCTCAGACCTGGACGACTGAGGGATTACGCAGACATCGTCATTAGGAGTGTCATTACATGTGCGTTAACCCATGTGGTTTACCTGTTGCGCTGCTCATACGGTTTAGCATATGTTGCAAAGACGACACGAAGACTCGAAACCCGCATAAGTGAGCACAAAAACGCAATAAGACACCAAGACTCTCCCGTTGCTGTTCATTTAAATCAGCTTAAACATGTGTCCTCACTTTGTTTCTGTGGGATCAAACAGGTGTCTTCTCTGAGGAGGGGCGACCACAACTGTGCGTTAAAAAGACGTGAAGCCTGTTGGATTTTCAAACTCTTAACCCAAAAGGTGATAATGACAAATTATTGTTTCATGTAATGTGATGGTAAATGGTCACATTTTTATACAGCGCTTTTCCACCTTCAAGACACTCAAAGCGCTTTACATCAAGGAACCATTCACACATTCATACACCAGTGTACACAGACACTGGGGGCAAAGTGGGTTAAGTGTCTTGCCTAAGGACACAACGACAGCATTCATCTGTGAGGGCTGGAATTGGACCGCTGACCTTTTTTTTTTAAATGTCGAGAGCGGGATTTGAACCGCCAGCCTTCAGACCAGTGGACAAACACTCAACTAAGTGAGCTGCCTTCGCCCCCATAGCTTATTTTGCTAAAAAATGGCAGATTTATGGTATACAATTATTACCTTTTAGTGTGTTAATAATCTTTATATTTTTCTAGTCATTGTCCATGCGTTTCAACTCATAAAAGACTTGTGTAAAGTGAATTTTGTGCAATTTTGCTGGTACATTGGGGTCTAATTGTAAATATTATATTTTTTCACTGTTGTGATTGGTCGATTTACTCGTAAGGGGGCGGTCCCTTAACTTATATAAGGGGAGTGGAAAGGGCCAGAAGAAAGTCAGAGGGACCGAAACGCTGTGTGAATAAAAGTGAACCAAGAGTGAGACAGTGTGCGGGAGTTTTCTTAACCTTTCAGACTCTGCCCAGTTCACAAAATGGTGTCCGTGTGTGAAGAAAAATGTATTTGATTGATTTCTGAGAATATAAAATACGCCACTGGACACACCATCTGCTGTTGCACTCAGAAAATTAGGCTGAAAACAAAAAAATGGCCAACTTTTAATGCAACAGTGTGTGACGATTCACATAGCTTTGAAAAACATGGATTCTTACGGTGAATGGCCAAACAGATGGGCCCCTCTTGGAGTGCCACCTGATGATGTAGTTTTTTGTGCTGTGGTGAGCAATAGCGTGTCCCTAAATATGCAAATGAATATAACACCTCGACCAGCAGGTGTGTTTTTGATGAGGAAACCACCAACTCAAAAAAAAATTAATCACATTTGACCTTCGAGGAAACTGTACTATATATGCAGCAAAGACGTTCTAACAAAAGGCGTTTTCAAGTCCACCAGACAAAGGGTTCATTGTTGATCTGTTGATGCACATAAAAACATTTTCCTAACTTATTTGAGGTTAGCATGATAGTCATTCATTGATAGTTAATTGAGAATTCTGGCTTCTAGGGTGATTGGCCTTTGGTTGTTTTGAAGAGTCATAGGCAAGCAAAATTTTTATCCATCCATCCATTTTCTTCCGCTTATCCGGGGCCGGGTCGTGGGGGCAGCAGTCTAAGCAGGGACTCCCAGACTTCCCTCACCCCAGACACGTTCTCCAGCTCCTCCGGTGGAACCCCAAGTCGTCCCCACACGAGCCGGGAGACATAGTCCTTCCAGCAACATTTTTAGTAGCTCAGTAATTATTGTATGGATTATGAGGATAGATATGGGACAATAGCAGCAAGGAAAAGATATGAAGTGAGTTAGCTGAAGATTTGAAATAGAGTTCAGTCAGCCTTTTACATATACATACATGTTTTTTTCTGCATAAAAAGTTGTTTTGCATGAACGTCCGTACAGGTGTAGTCTTGTGAGAATGAGTTTGTGTCAGATACATAGCAATATAACAGTTGTCAGAGCTTTTGCCATGCCTTTTTTTAGTCGACTAATTAAATCAGCGGGACATGTCTTTTGTTGACTAGGAATTTCTTTAGGTGATGACAGCTCAATTGGTCTCAGTGGATTTTTAGTTTTTCAGTTTTGGACCTGACATGTATGACTCAGAGTCTGAGCTTTTTCAATAATTGTACAAGTACAGAGCAGTGGTTTTCTAAAAATGTAGGATTACTAAAACATGCATGAATCATTTGAAACGCTGCCTTGAGTAAACTCGGAATACCTAAACGTATTAAATGAAGGAATGCCTAAGAGCATTAAAATATGCAATGCTGTTTAACAGATGGCAAGTTGACCATGGACTACATACAGCAACAGCTCATTAAATGTCACTGAAATGGAATCTCTGAATGGGCTTAATGCAAGTATTTACTTCCAAAAGCTATTCCCTGTAGACCAATTATTTTGAGTGGCTTTATTCTAAATAAACATCTCTGCTCTTAAACCTGCATTGAAACAAAAAAGTTACCTTGAAGAGCCATAAAAGCTTGCGCTGAGTTTTCAATCCATCAATACGGATTACGCAACCATTATGCGTCTTTGCTCAAAACTTGCAATATCTTTGAATTTAAAAAGTCGTTACAGAAAAGCATCGAGGTTGGTAGTTTCATGGCAAAAGTAATGATGATTTCTCTGCGACTATTGCCAAAGAAGGGCGAGCTCCTTGTGCACTGAGGCAAAAGACATTTAAATGAGGCTAAAAACAGAAGCTGCTAAGCGCTGAAGTGATAACGGTGAGTCAGATGAAGGTGTGTGCACTCTGTGATGTAGACGGGGTAGAACAGAGCATTGGAAAATTTGGGGAAGATAATAATTTTTTTATATCTGGACCGTGCTTTAACATGTTATAACATTCAACCTATATTGTCTTATATTACCATCGCCTGGCAGTGGAGGGAATTACTTTTGGAAAAACTGTGCAGAAGTATGCAGCTTTAATGAACGCGACTGACTGTAGAAATGCATAATACAAGTCTGGGGATCATTTATGGACTTAAAAAACAGCACAGAAAAACCTCTGGACTTTTACCTGTGATGTAACAAATTAGGGAAATTTCAAATTGCGTGTTATTTGAGTCTTAAGGGAGAGCAGACTAAAATGAGATTATTAATTCGTCAAATATAAGTATGAATAATGCTAAATACAACTCTACATTTTTGACGTGATAACAATTTTTTAACAAGGTTGAAAGCTCAAAAATACATTATGTGCGACCTTGAATTCCTAAGATTGTTAACTTCTTGCTCTACTTCACAGAATTTGTAGTATGCAACCTTGACGAGCCGTAAAAGCTGAGTTTTAAATCTCTGAATGCGCATAGTAATGTGGCTGTGAGGCATGTGTCACCATTTGGAGTTGGGCAGCAAGACTGATCAGAATGAAATCGAAATAACAATTAAATGGTTGGAGTTAGAAAATCCCAAAGGCTGCAATAGTTTAAGTAACATAATTTCTTCTGCAAACATATCCTCTCCTATTATACTGTCGTTCAGCTCTCCACAAACATGTTGTTAATGCACGAGTCTTGTATAACTTAACTCAGGCCGATATGTTTTTTTTTTTTTAAGTTTAGTTTTTTTCACGGCCAATACCAATTATTTAGAATTCAGAGCAAACGATGGCCGATAAGCTTTCCAGATAATCTTGGGCTGATATGTAGGACCGATTTTGGTTATTTTTCTCAAATTATTTAATTTAAATTGACTACAAACTCGTCCAGAGCCCTTTTTTTTTTTTTTTTTTTTTTTTTTTTTTTTTTTTTTTTTAGACAAACCATGTATCACATTTAGTGCCTTCAAGTGTTAATATAAAGCTTCATGTGTATGTTTTAGGCAGCAAATTGACCAAAGCAAAATATCGGCCTGGGATGGAGACTCAAGGCCAATAGCCAATACGCTAGAAAATCCAAATATCTATTTCCACTTCTCTCAAATGTTAAAGAAGGAGTATTAAATTTCTATTAAGTGCTTACACATAACATATTTAGACCACCCTGTTCCCTTTGTTTCGAAAATGCTGTAGTTTAATAAGGTTTGTTTTTAATGCTCTCAGTCCCCCATCCCTTTTCTCTCTGTGCTAAGTCACCCCCCCTTCAGAGCGCTACCACTACACAATCAGTGTGCATCCCGCTAATGAAACTACTGCACATCGCCTCAGGTTTGTGAAGTTGTAGTGTATTGTTTTGTATCCTGCTTTTGTATATTTATTGGATTGGACGGTATCTTACAGCTAACCATAAGAAATGTATGAATATGGCTCTGGAGAGATCGCTAAATTGCTCAAAAACACGCATGGATGACATCTAAAACCTCTTCAGGCATGTTTTTACATTATAACATGGTAGAAAGCCCAAAAATGTTGCATAATACACCCTCTTTAATGTATTGGGTGTCTTTAAATTGTGAACTTTGAACAGAATCCTGATATCTACTGCAGCTCTAATTCAGAGGCGAACTGGACCACCCCACCATGTTCTCTAGTGCTCTTTCGCTTGAGTCACAACCCACACAATCCAATCAAGATGTCAAAACAGAACATGTCGGCTCCGGCTCCTCCAGCCTGCCCGGGGTCATGCGGGCTCATCTTTGTCTTGAACTCAACACACTTTTATCCAAGCTTTTGCCTCAGACCATACCGTTCTGCACAAATTTCAAAAATAACTTTCAAAAGACTTCTTCAAATAATGGTGTCTGCATGCAGAACTGGCATAAAAGCGTGTTAACTGTGAACAATGCCGGAAAAGATGTTTTGTAACCTGTTCCTTTTAACCTTTTGGCACTCTGTTTAGAAATTTAGAGAAAAAACTAAAAAATTTGTTACTTGGAGTTTGAGTAGCTGCCAATACTAGCCAATACCTGTGCTTTCCTCAAAACTAAGGGTTATAAAACTGTTTATACAATACCAAGAACATCTGATTCTGATTATCTCCAACCATTTCTTTATGCATAACTTGCAATTATGTAAAAATAAAAGTATGTTTTTAAAAATTCACCCAAAATGTAGGTTTCAAAAATGTCATGTAGCCGTTTTTTCAATAATAAAACCAATGATGTTTATGTCGAGAGCGGGATTCGAACCGCCAACCTTCGGATCAGTGGAACAAACACGCTACCAACTGAGCAACGGGAAATTATCCTGTAGTGTGTGGTGAGCTACAGACCTATTCTGCAAAATCTACTTTTCAGAGCTTTTAACCATGTTGTAGTTGTCTCCCCTTCTTATTCACTTTCTCGAAGTTGTATTTGGAACGATTTGTGCATGTTTGAGTAATCTTTAACCCTTTAAGGACTGAGCACATTATAGACCATTATAGCTCGATTAGACTTTTATTCTTTTTATCCATAAAAATCATGTTAAAGGAAGTATCAGTATGTACTTTTGCCTTTTTTTTTTCCCCACACAACTTCCTCTATTTTACACATCCATCCTTATTTTTCCTTTGATGCTTCAAATAACTGACTGGGAGAATCCCGGCGGCACCTGCGCTCTGATTGGTCATCTTCGAATGACGTAATGATAGTAACATATTTAAAGAGCCCCATGTCTCTGCTTTGAGATGCCGTTTGAATTTACATGAAGCACAATTGGTCGGGGAGTTACGGTAATGGAAATCGCAACTGGATGGTCTATCAGCGGCGATAGCATCCCACGATATAGGGTTAATTCGTATTTTCAAGTCGCCATATTGATCAACCCTCGTTGATCAGTCCACAGGTGTCGTAGATTGTAACCATACAGAAGGCTCAAGCGCAATAAGTTTTCTTTAACACTAACCATAATTCAAAGTGTCATGTTAAAGGTGATACAATATAGTGCAACTGCTTTTAATGAATGTGTCCCATGTTTTGTTTCATTGTCACTAATGCACTTCGATACAAAGCGTTTTCAGGGTTAGCTCAAGCGCTCTTCAACAGCAAGCGATGAATAGTTCACCTTATGTTTACCTTTTTAAACCTTTCACTGAATGTAGCATATTTTGATTTGACACGCTGGTAAAAGCAATGAAAAGATTATGTAGTGCATAAATATATATTCTGTTGTATCGTGTGGTCTATTCAGAATATTACCTTCCAGTTAAGCTTTCGATGGCCCTTATGCCTAACTTGTTTGGGCAATTTCAGGTATATAGTTACAATATTAACCTTTCTTATGTTAATGTCACTATGTTCTGTATGCAGTTTCATGTGTTTAAAGTAGGGCTGGATGATACGCCAAAAGAAATCATATCACGATCACATATATGTTTTCTTCGTGTCTTTTATACAGTCTTCAAGGGGTAACTAAACCTAAGTTGAGTCTGCACTGTGCTTGGTTATTTCCACCTGTCACTCACTTAGAGCATGATGGAGGCTGACGAATAGAAGGATTAAGTGCTGGAAAGTATCTGCATTAAAGCAGACCTATTATGCAACAACTTTTCAGAGCTTTTAACCATGTCATAGTTCTTTCCTCTTCTCATTTACCGTCTCAGAGTTGTTTCTGGAGTGATTCGTGCATGTTTGAGCAATCTTTTTAATCACTTGTTTTTAAGACGGCACCCATGCTGATCAGTCTCTGTTTTCAGCAGGCGCCTACTGCTCTGTACTTCATTTATTTTTTTTAATTGGTGATATGCGTAGGATTCGACAGTATACCATAGCATTTTTTGTACAAATGAAAAAAAAAAAAGCTCCTCGCTAGCGTGATCTGCAGCTATCCATCGGACGTGCCAACAGCTCCAGGGCTTTTTGTGATGGCGTTCACGGCGACGTCAGCTCCCACTGGACACCACAGTTTTCTAACGCAGAAGTCGGCGGACTTGTTTCTTTTATAGTCGTTTTAGATGGATATTGTGGTTTAAAATGTGCAAAGTACAACATAATGATCCTCGGGTGTCATAAATTATAACTATATAGCAGACACAAGCACAATAAGTCTTCTTTAAACAAAAATAGCAGGGAATCGATTTAAAAGTGCTCTGCAAAACTTTTCTGGTGGAGGATATGCTACATGTCTCGATGGAGATGATATGGTCATTTCTCTACTGTAGGAGATTCAGGGCAACACAATTACGTCTCCTTTGTAACACTTTGTAACTGGTGGAGGGCAATGGAGATGTTATTTTCCTAGGATATTCCACAGTATGGCATTAAACGTTCATGTTTTCAAATACATGGGTTTTTGTTTCTAAAAAAGACTTTGGCAAAAACTAACTGAAAGCATTACTCGGTGAAAAGCTCTATTAGACTTCAATCTGAGCTTCATTTGAACACAATCTGAGCGTAAAGAATGGACATAACTGTAACAGGTCAGATGATTTGTGCTGAGTTTTCAGACAATCTTCATACTTATTTCAGAGAGTTTGCAAATGTGCGCATTGTGTTTCCGTGGTAACTGCTGAACATTCCACCACAGAAATGCATGTAGAACACCTCCAGCGTCATATCACTGCAAACTATCAACACTAGCTGGATGGTATTATCCTCTTGTCTCCATGGAGATAGATAAATTTGAATTCTCTAGCCTGGGACATTCAAGGCTAGAGAATCATCTCCATGGAGACAAGCATGTGAAAGCTCCTCCACCAGAAAACATCACCAGAAAGTGTAATTCTGTCCAAACAACTAAGCTGTGATAGTTTCAGTGTAGTTAGCTTCGCCTTTTAGACAGTGACCAGAACCCTGTCAGAGCTGAAGAAGATTTTTGAATGAGTGGTGAAACTTATGTACTCTTGTGTCCACCTGACTGAATTCAATTTTTTTGCAATATTTTCTGGTGAAGGGACTTCCACCTGCTTGTCTCCATGGAGATGTAATAGCTTTGCCTTGACTGTACCACAGTAGGGCATTACGGTAAACATCTATTGCGATAAAACCTACCTGGACACCAAAGATTAGACAGTACCCCACCAGAAAAGTTACACAATGCAACTTTAAATCCCAGTGTTGCAATGCAAAATAGTAGAGTCACGACAAAGTTTATTCCTTTCTCGTCCAAAAAAAGCTAGTGTGTTGTCCATATTCTTTATTATTAGTATTATTATTATGAGCAGACAGCAGCCATGTTTTGTCGTGTCCACTTCGCCCGTTCTAAGCGCCTTAAAATGCCAAAAGGAAAAGATGACCTTCCCAGAGACGCTTTGGAGAGATTGTGTTTTAATCCCAAATAATAACAGCCCAAACAAGTGACTGTTCAAAACGAGATAGAGATAGGCTGTGTCCTGGAGCAAACCGTCAAAATTACTCATTATATACAATCTAACGGATCTCAAATAGTATTTTAGTGAAACTCTTAGTTATGCTCCTATATTACACAAAACTGAACATTTTTACCTCGTCAAAAACATCCCTGGAGTTGTGTTTTGTTTCATTCACACATGTTTCAGTAATCCTTTATTATTAGTCTGTCTACATTTCCAAATCCCAAAATCCTCTGTTCCACCTTGTGATGTCATGAAGTGGTAGTTTTCAAGTTAACAGCTACTTTCTACCTTAAGTTCAGTAGATATTATCGGCAAATCCAGGGCTGGTTACCCATTATCCAAATGATTCTAGTGAAGGTGTATGGAGTTTAAAAACACAGTGGAGCATATCCTGTGTTACCTCATGACATCACAAGGTGGAATAGAGTGTTTTCTGTTTAGGAGAAGAACTCAGCCTAAATATGCAGAGTTTGGGAGTTAAAACCAAAACTCCAAGTAAGTTTTTGATGAGGAAACAACTTTATAACATAGATCAAAAAGTATTGTAATATTACTTTGCAGTGACATCATGCTGGAGGTGTCCTGCATGGATGTCTATGGTGGAATGCTCAGTTACTATGTTGACACTATACACACATTAGCAAACTCTGTCAAAAAAGGTTTTAAGATCTGAAAACTCAAGAGAAAATACAAAAATTGATTTAAACAGCACATTTTCAGACATCTGTGATCAATACGAGCTTTCATGGTCCTGTTTTGGTGTTTGATTTTCAATAAAAATGAAAAACTAATGGCTAATGGCTAACTGACTAGCTTTTAACTGTAATTTTATGTGTGAGAGACTTATTTAAGATTTCACCTGTTGTAATTCTAAACAAAGTCCGTTCTTTCTGGTCAGATTGTGTTAAAATGAAGCTCAGAGTAACGAAGCTTCAGACAGAGTAGAGCCTCCAGTTAGCTTCATACCCCCGGGAATGTTGGTGACATTTATTGTTAGCAACAGGTTGATTGATTATTCGTTATCAGCATCGTTGCTAAGCGCTTGCTCCCTGCCAAACCGGCGATGCGAGCGGGAGGGGGCGTGTACCTTCAACAGCCTCACTCCTGATTGGCTCTTTGGATCTTTTTTCCCTTTCGGATTTCCAAATATGGTCAGTGGTTGCAAATCTATCAGTCTATGGCCACCATCCCTTTTCAGTTGATCCACAGGACATGTCTTTCGTCGAACAAGAGTTTCTACAGTTGACTACAGCCCTACTTATTATACAATATTTGGAATAACAACTCTCTCCATGTTATTTTAGTGAAACTCTCAAATATCTGATTTAAAACATTTCTGCCAATATTTGACCTGCACACCCACCAACTGGCTGCTGGAGTGGAGGAGTGAATCAAATTGAAGACTTTTACAAAACCAGAACCAAGTTACAAGAACAGAACTTAAAAATGGTCTGAGTTGAGGTATTATCTAAGAAAAGGCGTCTATCTTATGCAAAGTGGACTGTTTAAGGCCTAAACCATTAGAATGTATCCTCATCAAATCAAATATTACACTGAAGAAGTACCACTATGGTGTACAAAGTGTTCATTTCATACATATATGCTCAATACTCAATACCAGTTTCCTCGATACGGCAATTATTAAAAAGCTGTAACACATCATAATAACTATACTTTGATTAACTTTATTTGTATACCACTTTTCAAACGTGCTTCACAACATATAAATACCACATACACAGAAACAATACAAGAGTAACTGACCACCTGCAGCAATAACACATTTTAAAACATGAAAACACATTTAAAATACAGTGGTCCCTCGTTTATCGTGGGGGTTACGTTCTAAAAATAATCCGCAATAGTCTGTGTAATGCCTCAGTCGTCCAGGTCTGATCCATAGCAAAAGATGAAGTTTAAATCTGTCAAGTGGACAAAAAAAATTGTAGGAGTGAAGATGTTTTGCTGCTCATCCAAACCGCTTCTTCAGTTCTGGTCAGATTACTGGTGGACACTGCCTTATATCTATCTGAAGGGAGGAGCTAACAGCTACTCCATAAGAGGATGTACCAACACGGGCGTGAGAGCTCCTCTGGACCCCAGTCTGCTGTGCATCTCTATCTCAAAAACACTAACCACTCCTTTGAAGACAGTGAAGTTCAGATTTTAGCCAGAGGAAATAAATGGTTTGAGAGGGGAGTTAAAGAAGCTATTTTTGTTAGAAAAGACAATCCTTCCTTAAACAGGAATGGGGCCTGAGACATAATCTCTCCACCATCTATAACTCCATCCTCAGACCCAAACAAAGAGAACAATAGCAGGGTCGTTAAGGGTTGAACAGGGTAGTTTCAGCTGACACTGGAGACAGTAGCTGTTTCAGATAGCTTCAGATAGATTTAAGGCAGTGTCCACCAGTAATCTGACCAGAACTGAAGAAGCGGCTTGGATGAGCAGCAAAACGTCTTCACTCTTACAACGATTTGTCCAGTTGAAAGATTTAAACTTCGCCCTTTGCTATAACCCGCAATAGCGAATTCCGCAAAGTAGTCAGCTTTATTTTTTACAATTATTATATATGTTTTAAAACTGTAAAACCCCTCACCACACACTTATACATTTTTCTCAGACAGGCATTAACATTTTCTCACATTTCTCTCTTGTTTAAACTCTCTCAAAGTTCAAATCTTCGTGGAGCCTTTGTCGGTGCAGAACGTTTCATCGACATTGTGGGTTTTGTCGGGGAGAAAACTTGTAAACATACAGCACTTCAGAGTCACACTGCGATCGAACATTTATGTAAATTTGGCTGAACACATTCTGTACTGTACAGGAGACACGGCACAGAGGAGACTGATGAATAATGGTCTACAGTTCCTTGCAAAATTGCACAAAAAATCTGCAAAACAGCAAGTGTGTTATAGTGAGGGACAACTGTACATTACAAGTAAACCATTCCATAAAAGTGTTTTTTTTTTTTTTAAATTAGATTTAAAAGCACCAACAGTGTCAATAGTCTAATCTCCTCTGGCCCTGTCCCGTCCGGTCAGTAGATGGGAGGAGGGCACAGTGAGGAGTGTAGGGAGAGGCTAGGGACATATGATGACAATAGCTCACAGACATAGGCAGGAGCAAGGCCGTGGATGGCTTTAAAGGTAATCAGCAGTATTTTAAAGTCAATTCTAAGATTTACTGGGAGCCAGTGCAACGCAGCGAGGGCAGGAGTTATGTGCTGATGCTTTTTGTGCTGGTCAGGAGTCGTGCAGCTGAGTTTTGTACCAGCCGGGCGATGGATTTCTGACCTGCAGCAAAGACTGAATTTGCGACAAAGACTGAATCCATAATGAACAAATACTGTAGTTTTAAAGTCTATATTATTCAAAACTGCTGCTCACTGCTTGTGAGCTTTAAGCCATGTTATAATGCTGTTACCTCCTCAAAAACATACCTGGAGTTTTTTGTTTCATTCACACATGTTTGAGTAAGCCTTTATTATTAGTCTGTCTACATGTACAAAGCTCAACATGCTCTATTCCACCTTGTGATGTCATGAAGTGGTAGTTTTCAAGTTAACAGCTACATTTTACCTTTAGTTCAGTAGAGATTAGCAAGTCCAGGTGGCAATAATCCAAATTATTCTCTTGAAGATGTATGGAGTTTAAAAACACAGTGGCGCACTTCCTGTGTTACCACATGACATCACAAGGTGGAACAGACAGTTTTCTGTTTGAGAGAAGAACTCAGGCTAAATATGGATTTATGTGTTAAATATGTGCGAATGAAACATCTCCAGATATTTAAAGCCTTATAACATAGATCAGAAAACAGGACCTTTAATGATTCAGGCTTAGTAAGTAATACCTTAACCCTATTTTTTTGTTTTTTTCTAAATAGTTACATACTGTGGGTTTAAGTAGTTACTAAGCCAGAATCGTGTTTAATAAACTATTTGTTAATCATGAATTAAGTCTTTGTTCATGCTTTATTAAATCTTTGGGTACAGCGCACCAATGCTGCAACATTCAAGTTCACTTTCTGTGCAGACTTAAAGGTGAACTGCATAAGTTAAAATGCTCAAAATGACCATAGTTCACTCCTATACTTGCTTAAGCAATTGCCTGATGTGCAGAATGAGTTTTTCTGTCTCCCCCGCGGCTGTTTCCATAAGCTCGCAAACCCAATTATATG
This sequence comes from Periophthalmus modestus, assembly GCA_019594935.1. Classification (NCBI taxonomy): domain Eukaryota; kingdom Metazoa; phylum Chordata; class Actinopteri; order Gobiiformes; family Gobiidae; genus Periophthalmus; species Periophthalmus modestus. The sequence goes on from JAIEZT010000054.1 coordinate 8,715,257, forward strand.
AGGGCAACTCGAGTTAGAAAAACCTGCCCTGTCTCAGCGGAAGTGATGCAATGTTAGTTCACTGGATCTGACTTCCCGATACGTCACCATCACTAAACAGAGCGGGGTTTTTGACCATCATAGCAGAGGTGGAAGAGAGATTCTGCATGGTCAAGGAAGAAACTGGCTTCCAGCGCTTCCCAAACGCCATCAGAGACTCCACGTAAAAATAAGACAAGGAAGGGTTTATCTAGCGCGACCAAAGGGCAAAATTAGAGTCGGACCAGCACTGGGATTGGACAAGAATAAACATGGGAGCAGCATTTGAGACTGAGTATAAGAAAGGACACATGGTTGGCTTTTCCTCTGATGAGAAGGGAAGAAATTGTTACGAAATAAGGAATAGTGCATCTGGCTTATATTTGTCATGCTAATCTCGATGGTAGCTAGTCCTAGAATATGTGCAGCTACATATGGTGTTCTGTTTGGTTTGGCTCATGCGCTGCACACTATGCATTTAGTTTATTTGCAGTATGTGAATAGAAGCTTGTTGAAAATCGGTCACTCGCTGTGTCTTTGTTGCGTTACCGCCAATATAGTTCTGATTGTGAGGTGTGACTCGTTCGCAAGCTGGATTTACATGAGCAATGATGACATAGTAACAAGTGTTTGCAAGGAAAGCTAATCAATATTAGAAACACTTGAGTTTACCCGCATAATGTAATCAAAATAGAATCGACATTGTTCAAGTTGTTTTGGTTCGTGCTTGTACAACCTGTGAACAGTAAATACATACGACATCGCAGTTACAGTTACAGTTCACGCCAGATGTGGAAAACTAGTAAAAACTTTGTAACCTGCGCAATTCTCCTAATTGTGTGGATATGAATAAGGGAGTGTATAAAATGTACACAATTTGAATGTGTGGCCAAGTTGACTGTGAAATAATGGAGATTGTACAATAATATGTAGTTTGAATGTGTCTTATTTATATGAAATGCATTTGTTTTATTGTTTGGCCTTTTTGTGACCTCGAGACAACAGATGGAAATTAGTCTTTGGACAATCTAGTGCAGGGGTGGGCAAACTACGGCCCGCGGGCCACACACGGCCTTTTGGGCTTATTAATCCGGCCCGCCAAACAAGACAAAATTATATTAAAATAGGTAAGGGTAAACCTTGTTCAATTTACGTTTCCCCAAAAGATAGTGCACTTCAGCTACATCAACCTGGTTCGCGTATATTACTCTTTTGCAAAAATAAGCTTATCAAAGAAAAGAAAAGTGGATAGTGAGCGCCAAGTGTTTAATAAGAAGTAGACAACAAAATATTTTTTCACAGAAGTTCGATCAAAACACCAAGACAGGTTTTTTGCTGGCATTCAAATTAGCAAAAGCTAGCAAGCCTTTCTCCGAACGCGAGTTTTTAAAAGAATGCATTTGGAAAACAGTTTGTAGAATGAGTCTTGCATATTGATGCTTTGCTACATGTTACAGGCCAAATTTCCAATATAATATAAACATATATATCCTGGTCCAGCCCCTCTGTCAAATTTTAGAAGCCACTGTGGCCCGTGTGTCTAAAAGTTTACCCACCCCTGATCTAGTGTGTTTAGATTATTTTTAACTATACAAATACCATGTAGTTGCATAGTAGTCCATTGTGGAAAGGGTCAACTGTTATATTAATTTCTATCAGTACTGTAAAAAGTAATTTATATATCGTTTTAGAGGTGGAACAAGACAATTCGCACAAGACAAGACACCAGATTGGGTGCACAAGAACAAGATAAATGAGATTAGTATATACTAGTTTAAATAATAATTATTCATTAGTCTGTGCTTTTGGAAACCCTAAATATAATGTTTTCTCATCAAAAACATACCATAGTTGGAGTTGCATCCCATTCCATTTATTTGCATAATCCTCCATTTTTAGGCTGTATGCCCTCCAGAACTCAAAACCCAAAGTACTACTTTCTTCTTGGAGTCTTTGTGCCCCCTGCTGAAATCCTTTGTATATAATCACATACAATCATGCACTGCAGACAAAATAGCGGCAAATGGTTCAACACCAAACTTTTGTGAGAAATAGTTTGTTGGAACCCTCCTGATTTCAAAGGGGAAGGAGGAGGAGCTATTGTGCTAAAAGTTTCCCCAAATCGTTAGTAGAACGGCTCAAATTTGTTGGGGTTGAATGTCAGGATGATGAATAATTAGCAGGCCATGCCAATTAACAAATAAAAACTGTACTTTACATTATAAACCCTATAATTAATCGACGTGGTGTTTGATGCTCATGCCATCAACCACTTAGCAACTCTGTTAGTCCAGGAAAATCCAAAACTTTGGGGGTCATCCAGCCATTAGCATTTGCTCCCAAAACTTGTAAATTATGAATAATCCAGAGGGTGCTGCCTGGTACAAATGTGGTTGATGGGTTTGATTGGTTCATTTAGCTCATAATGTGCATGTACAACTGGCAAATAACATAATTATCATGAAATGAATATTTGATATGCTTTAATATGGGGATTGACTTCAGTTTGTCTGTGAAGGAGAGTTCAAACTGACGTAACTCTGAGTAGCATCGGCTAGACACGTGAGCGAGTTCTAGCAACAGCAGAGAAAAACAATTTTGTGTCTATGAAAGTGCTTTTAAGTGAGATAAAAGTCCTCAAAGTGTTGCATTGTAACAGTGTCTAACTTTTCTGATGGTGTAAACTTCTACTTAAATATGTTACTGCTTTGTTTGGAATGTTCCAGAGAGTGGCATTAAACTTATCTACATTTATTAAAGCACAATTTCAGAAGATGCATATTTACTGTAACTTTCTGTAACTTGACTTGGCGACTACATTTTCTTGTTTCCATGGAGATAAATAATAAGTTGAATGCTAGGGCTGTTTTTGGGTTTTTTTTTGTTTTTTTTTGACAAGCATTGCAATTAGATTAATGATGTATGTCTTAATAATAGGATTCTGTTTAAAGTTCACATTTTAAACATGTCCAGAAGAAAACGTGGCTCACAACAGACTGATGTGTGTCGCTCCGAAACGAGCTCTACACATTTAAGTCTGGGATGGTTCTCGCTGAAAGAGATCAGAAAATGCAAATAATCAAACTTTTGTCACATCCAGTTGAGAGAAAAGCACAGACATCTTCCCTGTGCACAAAGCGCTTCCCTTCTGCAGGTTTTTCCACAAACAAAACAGTGGTATCGACGCTAAAATAGGCTAAAGTACGTCTGACAGCGACGCCATGTTTGTTTCGGTTTGTTTGGGAGCTTTGCCTTGGGCCACAGACCTCAGTGCTGCTCTGTGATGGGTCTGACTGCTTAACCTTACTCTGGGAGTTTCTCAAGATGGATTCTCGTGAGCCTGCAAACTCACAAGGTCAACGGTTTTTAAGCAGAATAAGACAGAACATTTTGTTGTTTCTGAAGGAAATTGCGAAAAAAATGCAGCTTTTGGTCATTTCGTCCATTGAAATTTCGATTTAATCACAAATCGTTTTACGGCCTTGTGTAATGCTTGCCTGAACAGTGAGTCCATTCTACATTGTATTGGAATCGAGAAGGGTCTGGAATCGGACCATAAAGGTTCTCAAAGCACTGATCCAACTGCAACCGCTCATTTGTATCACGTTTCTCGAATGCGCAAGACATTAAAATATATAACTTCCTTTACCTCAGATAAATAAACCTGTTTAGTGCCTTGATTGTTGGATTCTGCAGAGATCTACGCTGTTTCTCAGTATTTTTTGGGGTATTTTGTTACTCTAAACTGCCTTGTTTCTTTTGACTGGACCAGACCATGCCAAAGCAGACCTCTGTTTGGTTAATCCATCTGGAATAAGGAGACGGGATACAGTTCCAGACCCACTCATCATCATGCCAAAGCTTGTATTTCCAGCTGGCCAAGTTAATTTAATGCCATACTCAGGAACATTTCAATTCAGTTTTGACCTTGCGGCGAAAGTTTGAGTTACAGGTCTGAGTCCCAATATGGAGCCACTTAAGGTCAACAGTCATATCTCATCTCTCCCTGCCGTTAAACTATATCCACATTATATCGATATGTTTTTAATATTTATAGAGGCACTAAATGAGGAAGTTGGTTAGTCAGAAAGTTTATTATGACTGCGAGCTCCAGCCAAGTGAGAATTATAACTGTAGACCGAATGACACTTTGCAGCTCCGCCATAAACAAGTCTTTAAAATGATTGCCCAAGAAAGCTCATTACGTGGCGTAGATATGGAGTTAGCATCATTAAAAATTAAAGATGGATAAACTTTCATATCCGACTGCGCAAATGTGATTTTGTCAAAACATGTTATGCTTTATTAGTCCCAACAGTCTGCCCCTTAAAGCCATTTCACTGTAAAAGCACAGTGAATATTTAACTTCAAATGACTCAAGTTTAATCCTGCTGTTTAAAGACATATGTGGGGTTTTTGTTTTTAGACCAGCACAGATATTTTTGTACAATGACACTGTTAAATCTTCAATAGCTTCTATAATTCTTAAGTTACACTCAACAAACTTTAGCAGCAGGTAAACTGAACCTTTCGAGATTTTTGGCATTATATATGGTTATAATTGTTCACTTACATTTGAACTTATCACTACTTAAACTAGGGGAAGTAAAAGTTACCTAATTTTTAAAAATACGGTTTTTTAAGTGTCCATTTTCAGTTTCGTACTGAATATCCCGATCCAACACACTTTGCATAAAATTTGAAAACATTTCTGGGCTTATGGCTCTTATTTGATCCTCAATATCACGTTTTAAGTCGTTTATTGTCTGAGGTTTATTCACAAACACCTTTTCTTTAAGATAGTTCCACAGGAAGAAATCTGGACTAGTCAGGTCTCGGGAGATCACATACTGCCCCCTGTCTTTGAAAACCACTTATTATTCCTTTAATGGCATTTACACTTGGGGCATCTCTGGTATTAAAATGTCGACGGTAACACCGCTGGGTTTCTGAATTTGACCCATGTGCCTCAAAGTACCACTGTACAATGAGGGTTCTTTCCTTGGTGCTATATTTGCTCATATTACTGTCGGAAGGGTAGTTCTAAATGCTCTGAAAAAATAAAATTAAAGTATTTAGAAACAAAAGAGTTATGAATTTTTGTCAGTTGTCAGTGACTTTTGGCCACCCTGTATAAGCATCTCTTGAGGTCACAATAAGTCAGCTGTGTACTGTTTGCACAGGGGTGTAGCACCAAATTCTGGGCTCTGGGTACAAATTATGTTGGTGCACTACATGTTGTCTAATAAAAACTTGATGAGGGGCCCCTCCCTGCACTGGGCCCCAGGCAAACAGTGTACCCTTTACCCCCCGCAGTCCAACACCCCTGTGTCTGCATCTAGTAACAAAGCGTTTTATTGTCGGATAATCAGGAAGTGTGTTAGCATGCTAGTTTTTCATAGCTTTACCATCACAGCAAAACTCCAAACTGGTCTCTGAGAGTTAAAAGGTAGTAAAAAGCACTTATGAACTCATCATGTTGAATAATTAAGAAGCTCTGAATGCATAAGCTAAGTGAGGATTAACTTTGGACCTCTGCAAACAGTTTAAAAGGAACTAGTTCTGTTTTATTTTTTTCTTGCTTCATTTGCTTGTTTTTCGTACTGATTGTAAGTGCATTTTTTAAATGTGTACTACATCATTTTATTGGTGGAGGGTACTTGTTTCCATGGAGATGCTATTGCTTTGCCTTGAGCTTTGTAAGACTACATGTTTATCAAGGAATTTTTGAAGAATACAAACACTCTTAAAGAAGTATGTGCAAGATATCTGTGTTTAATTATACTGTGGAACATTTCAGGCAAAAACTAAAATGATGATTTGAATCACTCTGGTTCATGCTACTTCTGTGCCTTTGAGCAAAACACTCTTAGGGCTTGCCCGGCCAGCCAAGACCACGTGCTTTTATAATAATTAACAAAGATAGTATAGTCCACTCCACAATTTTCTGATGGGCGTGGTCGACTGGTGGGTTAACCAATCAGAGAAACATGTGATCTAAAGACAAATGGCGGCTCACGAGTTAAAAAGAAAGTCAAAAGTTACACAAAGGATTGAGAAACACTGTGGATTTCTGGAAAATCAATTAAACAAAGCACAAAACTCTTATGTATCTGAGCTAAAAAAAAAAAAGTTATATTTTGAGTTCTAGTTTTAGATGTCTTTAGATTTGAGAGATTTGTTTACAGATAAGAGGTTGTGATTGGCACATTGCAAAACTGGATGCTGGTTTGTCACGCTTTATGATCTGGTTCCAGACTCTCCTGCGTTTGAACGGAAAGGAGGAATGACTGACTCGCCTGGCGACTAAAACATGGACATCATGGTACAACAGTAGAACGGTGTAGAAGTGCTTAGACTAGCAGAAATGTATAGAAATATATGACATAGCTTATACATTATGAAAGGCATTTTGTTTGATGAGGACCATAAAGATGCAGTTGCAGGGGATAGACGATTCTGTCCAATCAGAGCCGTTGTTGGATGAGACCCATTTGGAACCATTTGCCTGTAGCTATTTCAGAAAATAGAAAATCCATAGTAGTTGTCAATAATATTAAAACACTTTCGCTTGCCTTGGATCCAGAATACACACTTCTCAAATACTTTATGAAAATCTGAGTCTGGCCAGAGTTGTATCTCCCAGAGTTCAGGTGGGTGTGATTGACAGGTGGATTAGCCAATCAGGGACATGCATGATCTGTCCGTATTGAAACAAATATGGCTGCTTAAGAGAAAAAAAAAAAGCAAAGAAAATATCACAAGGGACTGGTAAGCATCATGGATTTCTGCAGAATCATTGAACAAAGCACTAAACTGTTCATCTGAGGTTTTTTCAAAATGATAGCTGGCCAATCAGCTCCTTTTCACATGCGTCACTGAAATAAACAAATCTGATTGGCTGATCGTGTTTGGTTCTGACTTGAGATACGATGGACAGGGTGAGGACCAGGCTGATATCAATCTGCATAAAAAAGTACAGAGATACCAGTCTGGACTTACCAGGCCAGACTTTTACAAGATTATAAGTGTTTTATATTATTTAGCTGCTTGCATCACTTTAGTATTGAAATGTATGATTCATTTTTTGAGGTGAGGGGAGCAGGAGAGTGTCTTTTCTGATTTAAAGTTCCTACTTCATTTTTCCTGTTATATCAAACTTATGCATTTAATATAGACTCAGTTACTGTTAAATATTTCCTCAGTGTGTGATAAAAATGTTTTATTTTTCCAAATAGGAAGTATCATGCAGGTGAACTGGACTCAAATGCAACACAAAGAGAACAGTTAAACGTCTTAGTAGATACAACAGAAAGTGTCCTTTAAACAGGTGATTCAGAAAGTCAGTCAGGCAATAAACAACTGAGGAATGAATGTCTTGTTTAATATCCACGAAAATCTCTCCCACTTCGGGGATTCAATGAGGGAAACAGACTCGGAGAATGAAAGCAGGAACAGGGAACTCAAACAGGGATAAATGCAAGTTCAGGACTGCAGAAATGTGGTGATGTGACGTTCCATATCGAGGCTTTGATGCGTGTGCCGAATAGGGGAGGGGGCGTTTCTGCGATGCGTGTATCAAGGCTGGTTTCATTTAGGGAAGGAGCTGAAAATGATGACGTCAGAAGCCTCGCTGCTCGGCTGTACCACGTGACTGAATTAGCAAGTGGTTCGGATTTTGCCGCAAGTAACAACCTGTAGCGTTGGTAACAACCTGTGGTGTCGCCTGGATGACAGCGTCAGACACAAACAAAACGTGATAGCAGACACAAATATTGAGGTGCAACGCTACAGGATGGAGTCAAATACTAAAAGGCTAGAGGACCCCCTTCAATACTGGGAGAGACAGAAATATGCATCCAGAGCCCATGTATATGTGTGTGTATTTATATAAGTTAGCAGTGGCATTCTTGTGTACGCCTGCTTCATCTGTGCCCTGTGAGCAACTGTTTCCCACACACATATACAGTATACACACACACACACACTCATATATATATACAGTATACTGCCATCACTATAGTATACTTATTTTGGATACTTCTTTATTTTGCTGACAGTTTATATCACAGGCTTTCTGCAAAATGCCGCACACTTCAAATTCATACCAACTGATATTTTTGCATCCAGTAGATGTCCTGCTAGAGCAAACGAAGCTTCAAGAAGCTCTGCGCTCGAGTGAACCAACTGGATGAAAGGCTTCAATGCTTCATGCAGCTTCATCTGCCCATCACTACAGAAATGCAAACAACAGATTATTACAGATACAGAGCTTGAGTGTTGCGCTTGGCTGGTCAACAATCCAGCAAGGACTGACTGAACTGAGGAAGTATATATAGACTCAAAAGAAGGACCGGAACTGGCTGAGAAACAGAGATGGATTGAGGATAAACATGTAAACAGGCAGAACTGGGACAGGAAGTAATCACGGGCGCACTTCAGGCTCCATTGATTCTGGCTCCAATTCACTTTAAATTGAAAAATTGTCGCCCCTCTCTCTGTAACTGCTGCAGTAAGCCTTAAAATGTTCGTTTTTAATCCACATTTACATGATCCTGGGGTTTTTATTTCAGTATACCATCCGCGATTCAAGATATGAACATGAAAATCAGGCACCTTCTTTCTCTGAGGTCGCTCCTCCTAGTATTTGATTGACATTGACATTTAATTGCCTGCTCCCTGCTAAACCACCTTCAACAGCCTCGCTCCAGATTGGCTCTTTGGTTGCTACAGTACTCACGGCCGGAATTACAAATGTGGAACTCGGCTCCAAATTGGCCTCTATAACTTCTGGCCTCCATGAGCTTCATTTGACTGGAGTCGGACTAAGTGAGTGTGACGTCACCCATAACGCTCACTACATTATAGTCTATGGTCGTGGTTCAACATCAGAATAAGACAAGGGACTAAGAGGGCCATTACTCGTGGTTCAAAATCAGGTACATGCCCTTCCGGACACAAATTTAACCTCGCTATTTCTTTCTAAGCAACTACATAGAAAAATCTAAACTAGTCCATTTTAAACAGTTTGCTGTCATCAAAGTCGAACCTTAGGCATTCTGAGCATCCTAATTATTCACCCTGATGAGTTTTTATAAGCATTTTTCACAACGCTCAGAGACCAGAACACTCACAGTCATGGTAAAGGTAACAAAAAATAGCATGTTAACCGCACACTTCTTGATCCTTGTACAATAAAACACTTTCTAATTAGACATGGAGAGTATGCAGCTGCCTTATTTTGACCTTAAGAGCTGCTAATATCTGTAATGGAGCAAGCCAAATTTTGCTCTGACGCATGGGAAAAAAAACAGGTACAAGCCACTTAAATGAAAATGAATGATAATCTAAAATGAAACCACATAATGGACAATCAGAGGATGATTGGTTTATGTTTCACAAATCAACTCAAGGACATATTTCTTGCTATTGTTGGCTCCGGCCTCAAAATATCTATTCAGCCAGTTGCATTCATTTGCTTCGCCCCCTCAAAATCCATAATCCCGTCACTAAGAACAAGGTCACAGTAATTATGTATTGTACAGTCTATTGCAGCGCCGCAAAGCTCTCTACTGACAATGTTTACTGCCATTGTGCAGTGGGGCAAGACACCTCAGGCTCCTGGTGTGCAGTCCACTAGTGAATGGGTGTTAAGTGCAGTATTTTAAGGCACCAGGTACTATGATGTTTTGCTTGAGTTCTTTCCGCCTCATGATCCATGAAAACACTAAGGACAAGGCTGCAGTAATGTGTATTTTGACAGTACTTCAATACAAAATAAGTACATTACATTGGGTTTTACCATTAAATATACCATTTTAAGTAGTTTAACGAACAATCAAAATAGTTTGCTTTGGATCAACATAACATAATGTAATTTCTTAAAGTCAACATGTTATACTTTGTGAGTTGAGATTGTTCGATATTGTCTGATCTCTGAAGCTAAGCAGGTTTAAGCCTGGGTAGTACTGGGATGGGAGACTGCTAGGAATAACTGGTGCTACAGTGGGGCAATGATGGTATTTGAGGAAACTGTTGTTATATCCTTAGGTGAGACACTTGCTCGTTATGAATATGGTGTGGGTTTGAGTGATTGGTGGTGATCGGAACACCCACTGATGCAGACTGGCATCTTCACTTCCTTCTGTCTACCTCAGGGCAGATGTGGCTATAGCAGTAGCTTAGTAACACCGAAATGCATCATTTTTTATGTCAAATTAATGTATTTATTTTAAACATTAACACGTAAGATGATGCATCAACACCGGCGTGAGAGCTCCTCTGGACCCCAGTCTGCTGTGCATCTCCATCTCAAAGCCACCAACCACTCCTTTGAAGATAGTGAGGTTCAGATCTTAACCAGAGACGAGACATGGTTTGAGAAGGGGAGTTAAAGAAGCTTTTTTTGTTAGGAAAGACAATCCTTCCTTAAATAGGAATGGGGGCCTTACACATCAGCTATCCCCCATCTATAACTCCATCCTCAGACCGCAAACAAAGAGAACAATAGCAGGGTCATTAAGGGCTGAATTGGGTAGTTTCAGCTTTAACTGGAGACAATATATGTTTACAGTTCCAATGTAGTTAGCCTCTCCCTTCAGATAGATAAAAGGCAGCAGCTTAGACGAGCAGCGAAACGTCTTCACTCTTACAACAATGTCCAGTTGACAGATTTTTGGCTTGCAACAACATAATCACATGGAACAAATATGAGATTATATTTTTAAATAGGTTCCAAAATTTTTAGAGTACTATTTGTAGCCTGACACAGAAAAAGTATAAAAGATTATTCGCAGTCTGCAGTTGCTGAGCAGGGTGGCCCAGTGCTACAAAGGAGTCCGAGGTAGCCAAGAAAGTCAAGGAATGAATCATATCCAGTGGTACGCCGACCCATTACTTTAGAGCAACTTTGCCAGACCGAGCGCGGCCAAAAAAGCTACGAAATGTTCATTTAAAGAAGCCTGATTAATGCATTCAAAGGAGTGATTCCTCCCAAAGCCGCTGGAGCTGGCAGAGATGGATCTGGGCACTGATCAAATACAGCTCCATGTGTTTTCTCATTTAACCGGAGAGGGCAGCCATACATCCTGCTTTCAGTGAGCGGAGTGGAGAGATCTATGAGGCCAATGAGAACTTAAGATGCAGAGGATGTTTTTAAAGCAAGTGGTTTGGATCGTGTTTGATACAAGTTGTGAATATGTAATGGAAGGAGGCATTATGCAAAATCAAACACGCACTTCTTACCCTTATTGCAGTGTTTTTTTTAAATGAGAGAGTCACTACGTTTTACATGCACAGAGAACTCTGAGTGTGCTAATCAACCCTATTCAAATCGTCTTTGTGCCAAAACATATCAAGCCACTCTTGTCCCAGTCTACAGGCAGGTCAAAGAACCCAATAGGTGCGAATGGGAGGCTATGATGGGGCCGGGCGATATCGATTTTTTTGCCTCATGTTGCTCGATCTTAATTTTTTTTTATTCAACATTATTTAGTCTTTTCAAATTAAGATTAAGGCTCTTGGTATTGGTTTCATGAACATAAACAATACAGACTTGTAATCCATGTAATCTGTAGACCTCTTGATAAAAAAAAAAAAAAGGCCAACCATATCACTGATGATTAGGCATGACTGATTCACAATTGTTTGGTCAATTACCCAGCCCTATGCTACGAGTGGTTCAGGGGCCTATAGTAATTTAGAATTTAAAAAAAAAAAAAGATAAAATAAAAATGCAGCTATAATTACTGTAATTAACAAAACTTTGGGCAGAAATAGATAAGCTAATTAATATAAAAGCTTAATTTTTGTTGTGTACATTGCACTGAAATACATGTGTTCTCACTCTGAGTGGTCTTGCATTTCCACAGACCTGACTCTTTTTTGGCCTGGATGAGGGCCTACTCCTGTTTGTTGCCATGGAAATGTTATTCCTTTGGTTATAATGTTCTACAGCAGGGGTGTCCAAACTTTTCTCATTAAGGACCACAAATAAAAACACAGACAAGCTTAGGGCCATAGACTGGTCACCAATACAGCAAATACTTCAAATCTGTGTTATTATTACAAGTTAGCATGAATAAAGGTCTAGTGGTTCAGTCTTACATCCTCAATGGGAAACATTAAATATTTGATATGGGCTTGTTAAAGTAGATTTTCAGAAATGTACAGTAAAAAGTATTGTTAAAGGTCAATTCATCTGGAAGCTTCAGGGCCAAGAAAAATTGCTCTGAGGGCCGCAAATGGCCCCCCGGGCCACAGTTTGGTCATGCCTGTTCTACAGTATGGCATAAAACTTCTCTTTCCCCATGGAGAAAGTATCGTTTTAACTTTCTATTTCCATGGAATTAGGCAGGTGATGTGCCACCTCCAAAAAGTTACATACTGTACCTTTAAGGTTTCAAAAAAACAATAATAAAATGACGTTTCAGAATGGTGCATAATTAAGGACATTGATATAGCAATTTACAAATCAAAACATATTATCTTTTGAATGATCCTAAGGCCTCAAAATAGTGCCTATAAATAGGAAACTGAAACCATGAATAACTGCTAAACTAAACACGTCTTTACGATTGATTCCTTCCTGCTCCCATGCTAACTCTTTGCACCGTCGCTTTAGCTGTTCTCCAGCTCTCCCACCAGCTCCCTCCTCTCCCTCTTTATGGATTAATCACTTTGACGGTTAAATACAAATTGCCTCCTGCACTTTAACGACGCCAATGCCCTTTCCCGTACGCCTAGCTAACCTCCACACCGCGCTACCGTCACACGCTCGGCAGTCGTGACAAGCAGCCTCTACGGTGGCCCGGACAAGACATCTGGTAGCACGCTGATCTTTTGACATAAGCACCAGTATCGATCACTGCAGCGCTCGGCCTCTTCTCGCCCAGCTAATAACTTCTCCCTGAAAGTATAGGGCTAGCGCTATACGGGCAAGGCGGTAAAGGCATTGATCGGAGTGGTGGGGTTTTATAGATGGTTGAAAAGTTCCGACAAAACCAGGAGGGAAATAAATAGCGCTTATGAGTTGGTACGAGCCTGGTGGAGTTGTTACGACGTGGTCAATCATTTGTTGGCAACTGCTTTTGCATCAACTTCTGCTTTTAAAATCAGCGTTTCCTACATGTTACTGTGTTGGAACATTCATAGTTTTCTGTTAAAAGACTGCATCTGCTTTTTACTGTCTTAAAAACATGAAATCAGAAACTAGTTCATTTTAAACAGTTTGCAGTGGTCCAATGTTAATCCTTATGAAATCAGAGCATCTTAATTATTCACCATGATGACTTTATAAGCACTTTTCAGGTTTGCCATCATGGTAAAGTTTACTATAACTAGCATGCCAACCATGCACAATATATCTGTACTGGGGGTACAGGTGACTTTAAAGTTGCACTATGTAACCTTTCTAGACAATCCAGGCAAAGCATTAACAAGTAGGCAGCTGAGTCTTCTTGTTAATGCTTTGTCTGGATTATTCCTCGGTATTGCATAACTAATTGCCTTTATTCCAGTATCAAAAAACGTATTCTTACTGTTAGCAAGGTCACCTCTCCACAGATCTGACCTGTAACTTGACACTTCTTTCAAAAGATTTCCAGAAAAAATCCAAGTAGTAGTAGTAGAAGTATCCAACCTTTTGAAGCGCGACGTCAGAATAAAGCACATGTCCCATTCAAACTACATTGAAAGCGTGCATTTCTATTTGTGCAATTACCATCAGCACAACATATTCCTGGAGTAGTTATGTTACGCTTGAACGGAAAACAGGTTTATAAAGCCTTGCTTGCCTTCCTAGATGGTAAATACAAGTCAGTTATTTCCACTGTAGATCTGTGCTTATATGTGCACAGACAAAGAACAGCTTCTCCATTGACAAATACAGAGACTGTGCTGCACAAACATCAAGCTGCTGCTGTGGCCCTAAGACCAGAAACCATCACCTGACCTACTCTGAGAATGTCTGCAGTGTGGTATTTAAAGGTTCTGTCTTCAAAATTTGAAAAAAAACAAAACAGAATTAGTAAGGCAAAACTCTTGATTTACTGGTCAATCTTCATTCCAACCCTCACCTAAGGTCATGAGCTCTGGGTAATGACCAAAAGGACAAGATTGCAGATACAAGAGGGCCTGAAATGAGTTTCCTCTGCCTCAACCTTAGAGATAGGAGCTCAGTCACATTAGAGGAGCTCGGAGTAGAGCCGCTGCTCCTACATGTTGAGAGGAGCCAGCTGAGGTGGCTCGGGCATGTCCCACCGGGAGGAGGCCCCGGGGAAGACCCAGGACACGCTGGAGGGACTATGTCTCTCGGCTGGTCTGGGAACACCTTGGGGTCCCACCAGAGGAGCTAGAGGACGTGTCTGGAGTGAGGGAAGTCTGGGAGTCCCTGCTTAGACTGCTGGGCAGCCCCCACAACCTGGCCCCGGAAAATGGCTGGATGGATGGAGAAGTAGTTAGTTCATTTTAAATGGTTTACAGTGGTCTATAGTTATTCCTCACTTACCTTGTGCATTCTGAATATTCTAATTATCCACTGTGATGAGTTTATAAGCAGTTTTCACTACCTTCTGAAACCAGAGTGAAGTTTTGCCATCATGGCAAAGCTAACAACAACTATATCTGTGTAATCCCTCAGTCGTCCAAGTCTGATCCACAGCAAAAGAAAAATAAAATCTGTCAACTGGACAAAACGTTGTAGGAGTTAAGACATTTTGCTGCTCATCCAAGCTTCTTCTTCAGTTCACAAAGAAAGTCTTCACTCCTACAACGTTTTGTCCAATTGACAGATTTTATTTTTCTTTTGCCAACAACAACTAGCACCTTAATACAGCACACACCGGACACATTTGGACCTCAGTATATCTGTACTGGGGTAAAATGAATTTCGCTCAAAATGGTCCACAGCTTTTGAAGTGTGTTTTCCAAATGTAGACATTATTATTTTTAAAAGTGAAATACTAACGCCAATGGGGTCAAAATATTTTTTATAATCCAATTAAAGCCACAAGAATGCATAATATGTGTACTCGTTTTAACTTCAGGGTGGGCATTCACATTCAAATCCCTTTTATTCTCTTACTATACCTATGGAGCGCAATCAAAAAAAGACCCAATGGTGTCAAAAACAGATTGGATTTCACTTTCCTCACAAACATTTCCAATCCCACAATTTTCTCTTTTGCTCTGCACTGGTTTTTGAATGAACCTAACTCCCAGCTCAAGTGAATTATTTAAGGTTCTACCTCAATCTGACAATCCTGTAAGGCTTGCAGTGGTTAATTAAAGTGGCAGTTTGACAGGGAGGAAGATGAGAAGAAAAGTTCAAGAATACAGGAAGTTGTGCTGCGCTGAGACCTTTGATTGAGACACAAAGGTGACTGAAAAGCACAGTGAGTTGCTGCAGCTAAACTTGAATGAATAATCTCTGGATTAATTAAGTATTTACTTGTCCATCTAGGGGTGAGTTCTGAAATGCAGTCCCTCCACCTATGTCATCAAAGCAGGGACAAGTTATGCACAAGGAACTGACAGATTAAACATTTTAGTCTAATCATAACTAATGTGCTATTGAGACAAGTTTTGGCGCCCTTTAACTTTATGGTTGCTAGGTAACAACTGGAATTATCTCTATGTATGTTATACTGTATCTACGGCCTGTGTTAAACCAGTAAGTATGAGCCTATAAACTTCACCAGAACTAAAAAAAACCTAGACAAAACTAAACTTGATTTTTGTCCTCAAATGCAAAGGCGTCCAAACACGATCTTGACTCCCCAGTGTTTCAGGTCGCACTGCAGCATCAAACATTTTGGTAAATTTGGCTAAACATATTCTGTGCTGTACAGGAGACACGACACCTCCTTTAGCCAATCAAAACGCAGAACACGTGCCTGCATACACTGTAAAAAAAAAGCATGCAAAATTGCACTAAAGAAAATCCGCAAAATAGCGCGACCGCGAAAAGTGAACCGAGATATAGCGAGGGAACACTGAATACCGTAAATTTCGGCCTATAGAGCACACCTCAATATAAGCCGCACCAGCTAAATTTGAAAAGAAATTTTGTACATATATAAGTTGCACCTGAATATAAGCCGCAGATTTTCATGTTGTAACGTGAGATATTTACACAGAAAGATGGTACACAAAAGGTTTTTTTTGTTTTAATTTAGGACATGCTTTTTTTTTAACCCTACTGTGGCGGATGCTATCGTCGCTGATAGACTCGCAGTTGCGGACTTTCTATTACCGTAAATCCGCAACCTATTGTGCTCTCATGTAAATTCAAACGGCGTCTCAAAGCAGAGGCATGGGGCTCTTTAAATATGTTACTGTCATTACAGTAATGTGCCTCTGTTGTCCCTCGAACATGACCAATCAGAGCACAGGTGCTGTGGGGATTTTCCCAGTCACTTATTTGATGCATCAAAGAAGAAATATGGATGGATATGTAAAATAGAAGTAGTTGTGTGAAAAAGTGCAGTACATTCTGATACTTCCTTTAACATGATTTTTTTATGGTTTAAAAAAGAATAAAAGTCTAGGAGAGCTATACTGGTCTATATTCTGCTCGTAATCTTTCCTCACATCTGTTTCACTTTTGCATTTATTGGTAAAGTGCCCCCCGGTGGCCATTAACCAGTAAAAATCAATAAATTAGTGTAATGCTGCGTTCACACCGGTGCGTCAGATGCGTCAAGCTCACATTCAAAGTCTATCGTGGACGTGCGTCTTGGTGACGCAGAGTTTTTGCGGCGCATCTTTAAGCGTCAAGGCGGCGCGAATCTGGCGTCAGCGCGGCTTGAGCTTACACGTCTACGCGTTCAGACGCCAAAGCGTCCTAGCGTCGAACGCCTCGAAAGTTCAACTTGGTTGAACTTTTGGGTCGGTCGACGTGCAGCGTCAACCAATCAGAGACCACGCTCCAGTGACACAGCGACGTCATTCGGAAGCGCTGGAGTCACAAACACAAACAGTGACGGGGACAGGGACGTTATCCGCACCAATGCGGGACAGCAGGTCATCGAACTGGGCCTGGGTCACACGGAAATACCGCTGGAAGCGCTGATCATCCAGACGGAGCTCCTCGAGCAAGTGATGAAACTCGCCACACTCCGAACGCCTCTGAATTATGTCGTGAACCCAGACACGCCGCCGAGCCGATCCCCTCCGTTGATGACTTTTGTGCAGTAAATACACCAAAGCTGTTCTCTCAACATGGTCTGTCATTGTGCACAAAAGGAGCAGGGAAACACTCAACGCTCTAGACGCGCTCTCAGGACGTGCGTCTTGGACGCGCTTCCAAAGCGTCTGCCCTCAAATGCACACGCGTCTAAATAGAGGCGGCCAGCGCGTTTTTGACGCACCGGTGTGAACGCACCATAAGCCACAGGGTTCAAACCGCGGGAGAAAAGTAGCGGCTTATAGTCTGAAATTTACGATATACTGATAATAATTATGTTGTAGTAAAAAAAAGTAGGGCAAGACAAATTTTAGTCAAATACACAGAAAACAAAAATCGGGAAAACAGACCCAAAACGGATTTCACTTTCATCACAAAAACTTTTCCAATCCCCAACTTTTCATTTTTGCTCAGTTGTTTTTTGAATGAACCTAACTCCTAGCTCAGGTGAATTATTTAAGCTCCTACCTGGATCCAACAGCCCGGGACAAACTTAAAGAAGTGCCAGCTAAGTCTCTGGCATATCCAAGTGCGTATTAGTCATTCATGAAAAAATGAGTAACTTTATGAACACCAATAAATGAATGTGCCTGAGTGAGATAAGGCACAGCACGGTTAGTTAAAACTCCAGATATTAAGTCAAGGATAATATCTGGTTGCAGTAATTAACGATTGTGTCGTTGTTTCGATCACTAATGGATATTCATCAGTCTCAGGCACCTTGTCAGATGAAAAAGCACAGAGCGATACATAATTAAAGTTTTAATGAGGACATAAAAAAGTGCGTGGTTTTGTCTCTGACCTAGAACGTCAGTGGAGGTACAATGTGGTGCCAGCTATTAGCGGTTAATTAGCGACGCTGTTCAAAAAGTGGCATCGGCTCTGTCAAACTCTTATCTAAAATGAACATGTGTCGAGAATGGAGTATAGGAGGTTAGTTTATTCCTAGACGAAGCCCACATCTTTTAAAGGAGAGGCTGTACTTTTCAGCAGCCTTCCTGGGTACCTATTTTGAAACGAAACAAAATAAAAGACATTAATTATGCAGATATTGCAGCGAGAAACGGGCAGTGTGTGATTTGCAGTTATGTGTATGTGTGTTGTGTGCTACTTCACACAATTTGGTTTCAGTCATGTTCTAGATGAATAATTAGCTTAACCCCTTACCATTCTGGGTCATTTTGGTGAAATTGCCTCTGTACTGACCTCTCCAAATTAAAACGATAACCATTATTGAACCCTCAGCAGTATAAACACAAGTCAGGGTCTTTGTAAAGGTAACACCCTATAGTTTTACCCCCAGGTGTCAGAATCACTGTAAGTTTGTCTGGTAAGTATTTATACACTTTGGAACACACATAAAACATGTTTTTTCTCATCCTTGCCTAAATTTTTTGTTAAAACTAAGATGGATAAAGCTGCCCTGAGTAGCTGGGGACGAAAATATACTATATTTTAACTGAAAATATTGTTGACCTCTCACATTTCAAATTTGAGGACAATACCTATAAAAATGAGTTTTTTACACTCATTTTGTTAGTAGTAAATCCAGGCGTTTTATGGGAGGACTGTTGATGTATCCAAATTTATCCAAATGTCTCCATTTGGAGAGGTGAAAATCACACAGGATTATAGCTTGTTTTCTGTGTGCCCGTCATTATAACAGCCTCTTTGCTGCTGGAAGCACAGGGGGATTTTGCAGGTTGAACATTTCACTGCAGTTTTGGTGTGGCACTTCTTGCACTTGAACCTGCCTTGTTTCCTGTCACTGCCTGGGTTAACATGCACAAGAGATGCGTCTGCCCGCTTTCCTCTTCCTGGTGTGTTCCCGTATCTCCTGCCTCTACCAGCTCAAGAGCAAGAGTTTCCCTAAAGGCCTTTTGGTGCATCGGGATTTTACCCTTTGCTCTGCAGTGTCCTGTATGGAGGATGAAGGCATTCACAATAGCTATGTCCACGAAATGGTAAAAAAATGTTTTGTACCATTTCTTTGTTTTGTGCAAAACATCATTAAAAGCCAATGAGCGCATCTGACAGGTCAATGCCATCCATGTGCCTAAGGAAAAATGTTAAACACATAGTAACAAGAAAGTACAAAATTGAGAGGGGGTGAAGTAATTTTATATCATATACATACTTGTTATAGTCTTTAATGGCTGGTGGAATGGGCACATCTTTCATAGTCCAGCGGCCTGTGTCATCCTTCACTCTGCGCTCCACTGTCTCCTGTCCATGGGTGGTGTGCATGGTGGAGCAGATAAACACATCACGGGTATCGCTCCACTGGACAAAGAGTATGGGGCCCTCCTGAATCCACCTTAAACTGCCACGAGGAGCTCTGGAGTCCAGCATATTTTGTGTTGTCTTGGGGTATCCTTGTCAGTTTGTTCTGATGGCGCCACAGGTGGACACATTTTTATTCAGGAGATCACGAAATAAAATTGGGCTAGCATAAAAATTATCGACATAACGCTTATAGCCTGTGCCCAGTACGGATGTGTTCAAAAGGTTCATTACTGAGTCATAGCTCAGCCCCTTCTTACTGGCCTGCAAGCTTTTTTCCCTCATAAACAAAGAAGTCCTATGTGTAGTCTGATTCTGAGTCCGCTAGAACAAACAACTTGAAGCCCCATCGTACAGGTTTGTTTTTCAAGTATTGTTTGAAAATCACCCTTGCCTTTGAAGCAACCATCCTCTCGTCAATGGAAACATGCTGACCAGGATGGTAATTCTGGCGACATGCATCCCTTATCTCCATGTACAGTGGCTTGATCTTCCCCAGACGGTCAAACTCTTCGGTGCCTCTTTTTCCTTGACTTTCTGCATCATCTTCTGGACTGCTTAAGTGAAGACCATGGACAATAGAAAGGAATTTCTTTCCGGTCATAACTGAGTTGGGGAATGGAAGGCTGTACAACTTTCCTCTTCTCCAAAAATCATTGAGTGAAGATACTTTTGTAAGTCCCATGTAGATGGCAAGTGCCAAAAAAGAGAAAATGTCTTCAAGTGTAATGTCTGTCCATGTTCTGTATGTTGATCGGCCATGTGCATTTGTGTTTCTTACTAGTGTCATTAACACAGTACCAGTAAAAAACAGCTGGAACAGTTCCAGACAGGTGTAGTCCGTTGTGCTTATAACTGGGGTCCAGCAGTACGTGTTGGACAAAATGGGGAGGGGGGTAGGTGTGGTATCGGCGGCCTCAGTGCCATTCCAACATCCCTCTGAAGGTGAAGACTGTCTCGCACCACAGCCCCTTCCTCTACCTCTGCCCCTCCCCCGTACCCTGCCTCTTTTTGTGGTCTCTCTGAGGAACCTTTGAGGAGGAAGGCCCTGGTTCAGGCTCAGCTGCAGGCATTGAAGTCATTCTAAAATAAAAGCAACAAAAATATATTCTAACACTATAGATTATTTATGAACAGTAAATGCTACTATACAGATCTACTGTACTACCCCTGATGCATATAACATTCAACCACTACTTACACCTACCTCCCTCCCCCACAAGTTGGAAACATTCACATTTTGCAACTAACACATATTCCAGCACTGTATACACCTAATGTGTCTCATACAATCACAAATTCACTCACAATACATAACATTTATTTACAAAATAAAGTCACTTAGTAGAGTAGAGTAGAGTAGAGTAGCGCTGCTCCTACACATTGAGAGGAACCAGCCGAGGTGGCTCGGGCATCTGTTCAGGATGCCCCCTAAACACCTCCCTAGGGAGGTTTTCTGGGCATGTCTCACTGGGAGGAGGCCCCGGGGAAGACCCAGGGCACGCTGGAGAGACTATGTCTCTCAACTGGCCTGGGAACACCTTGGGGTTACACCGGAGGAGCTAGACAACGTGACTGGGGTGAGGGAAGTCTGGGAGTCCCTCCTTAAACTGCTGCACCCACGACCCGGCCCCGGATAAGCGTAAGAAAATGGATGGATGGAAAAAAACTTAACTACTTAATTTTAACTGGTTTGCACTGGCCCAAAGTTATTCCTGGATTCCTCATACATTCAGAACATCCTAATTATTCACCTCAGTGAGTTTATATGTGCTTTTCTCAACTTTCAGAGGCCAGATTGGAGTTTTGCCATCACAGTAATGCTAACAACAACTAGCATTACTGTGCTTACCGTGCACTTCCTAATTATCGGACAATAAAACGTTTTATGCAGATGCAGACCATTCACAGTGGACTTCTTTTGACCTCAAGAGCTGCTTATACAATATATCTACTCTGGGTCAAGATACAGCTTGCTCAAATACATGGAAGAAAATCAAGTACAGGCCTTTTAAACAATTAAACACTTTAACAGTTTAGCAGATTTGCAGCATATATGGGGACACGAGTAATGTCCACAGTGCAACTTTTCTGGAGGGGTTCCAGCACCTTGCTATTGATTCATCTGTAAATCTGCACAGTGTGGCATTAAATCTATGCTGCATTTTGTCAGTTACAGGTGTTTTTTATTGCTTAAGTGGTTTACCATAAAAACATGATCACAGATGTAACCTGTATCTTGGCCTGGTGGCTGTACTTGCTTGTCTGTTTGGAGATTGATCAATTTAATACTACTACTACTTATTATTATTATTATTATTAGTCTATAGCACTTTTCCAGACCATCAAAGTTGCTGTGCAATTTTGTGCATTACTTCTCTCCACACAGAATAACAGAAGCGAGGCTGCCAATCTGTGCCATCAGCCCCTCTGACCACCACCACCACCACTCACACACACCACTTTCATATCAGACAAGATGGGTGAAGAGCCTTATCTACGACACCGCTACAGTTTTTTCCACTGGCGCCCCACTGTGGCACCTTGTATTCTGAGCGGTCTCCCATCCAAGTACTAACCAGGCCCTGTCTTGCTTAGCTTCTGAGATCTGATGAGATCCGGCTCTAACAAGGAGATTAGCAATAACATCTCCATGGGGACAAGCAGGTGGGAGATCCTCTACTAGAAAATCCATTAAATTACCATTAAGTTAAGTTGTACAAACTAATTAGATCAGATGAAGGGCTGTATTGAAAAAATCCATTATACCTATCTCGAACTTTGAACCCTTTTGTATGTCTTACCTAAGCAAAAAATTCTTAAGTGGCATTTATGGCATAAAAAAAAACACTTGAAAGCATCTGATAATGTAAAGAGCTGAGGAGCTACACTTTAAATTGTAAGTTTTGGCCTTGTTTCCACGAAGGTTAAGATACATTTGTGTTTAGTGGTAAACGTGCTGCACTCAAATATTAAGGTTATGACAATATAATGAATTCTCCCTGCACCTTTTCAACATTCACCTTTAACATGAACACAGCCAGGAGCATTAAAGGCTTTTCACCTGATTTTATTGTTCAAATACGCAAAAAAAAGAACTTTAAACAGTTTGCAGTTGTCCAAAGCTACTCCTCACTTACGAACACCCTAATTATTCACCATGATGAGTTTATAAACGCTTTTCACAACTTTCAGAGACCTGTGCAGCATTTTGCCGCGACGGTAAAGCTAACAACAACTAGCATGTTAACGCACACTTCCTGATAATCTGACAATAAAATACTTTGTGTTAGGAATTTCTGTTACTTAAATAAATGCAGTCTTTGTAATTTGCTTACTGTGACCATTCAAATTGCAATTCTTTGTGTAGCCTGTTGTGAATTCAAAGCCCTCAAGGACTGTGCAGCGAGTTTAAATGTAGTAATTCAGTAGAGGTACATAGCAGAGCAGATACTTCAGTTTCAGTACATGCATGTAATAGCACATCTTCAAGGGCGCATTTTATTCCAAACGTATCTCTGTGGTACAAAGCTATTCAAATCCACCGGGCTCCACTCTGCACTTGTGTACATTAGTGGTTGTACTTTCAGCTCTTTTATAGGATCTGAATCTTTTGGATCTATTCATTTCAAAGAGCCGTTCAAAACACTGGCTCTTTCGCTATTTATTTACATGACAGAAGCCACTGTGAGAACTCATTTTAACAACATACTAATCACAGAGAGAATCGAGGGTTGAAATGTGTTTAAAAGTGGAGAGAGTGTATTTACCCTTTGGGATTATGCATACTCTAAATAAAATGTTGCAATACGATAATTTATAAAACTAACTGTTATTATGATGTCAAATATGTTTTTTTTGTGGACAAATCTCTCACTTGTGTCGCCTGCTCTGCCTCTGTGCTGATTCTTTTGTTAGTTGAGTGTTAATCAGTGTAAAAATGCATACAAAGTAGAAAGAAAATGATTTGGCTCTTTTAAAAAATTTGGATCAACCCATTCACGTTGAAAGGAACCGTTCAAAAGAGCCGACTCGGTCACATCACTAATGTACATCGCATCACAGACAGCACAAACAGAAAAGGCTGCACTCACTGTACATATGATCAAATTAAAGAGTTAGTGAAATAGTTGGTGCCTTTGACCTTCAAGTGGGAGGATGAGGTTGATTTCTCAAGTGGAGCCTGGAAACTTAATTTAATATTGAGTCAGAACCAAACACGATCGCGCAATCAGAATTTTTTTATGGTCACCGATCAGATTTCTCAACTGCAATCACAAACTTTAGTACTTTGCTCATTGATTTTATTTGATGCGGACAGACCATGTGTGTCCCTAATTGGCTAATCTACCTGTCAGTCACGCCCATCTGAACTCAGGGAGATTCAGTTTAGCTGCATCCAGATATTTGTCTTTTGAGCCAGGATCTAAGTAGTAGCCATAGACTGTATAAAGAAGTCGACTAAGTGACATTCGGCTCCAGTCAAATGAAACTCGGCGAGGCTAGAGCAGTTATGGAGGCGAATTTGGAACTGGGCTTCGTATTTGCAAGGAGATTTAGCCATGCTGTCAATCAAATTTGTTGCTAAAGCTTGTGGGAGCGACCTCTGAAAAGAAGGCAGCTGATTTGTCTGTTATTAATGTTCATATGTTGAGTTACGGACAAATTAGTGAAATAAATGTACCAGAATAACGTAGAGCGGGTCAATACGAACAATATAAGACCAAAATGATGACCGTGACAGCAGCATTTACAGAGAGAGGGGAACGTGGCAGCGAGGAGTTTAGCTATTTCCATTTATATTTATACACTGGCTTGGTCAAAAAAAAAAAGTTGCCACCAAAAAAAAAAGGTCACATACTTTAATATTTCGTTGGACTGCCTTTAGATTTGATTATGGCATTGCTGTGGCGTTGTTTCGATAAGCTACTGCAATGTCACAAAATTTATTTCCATCCAGTGTTGCATTCATTTTTTCACCAAGATCTTGCATTGATGATGGTCGAGTCTGACGCTGCACAAAGCTTCTCCAGCACATCCCAAAGATTCTCAATGGGGTTAAGGTCTGGACTCTGTGGTGGACAATCCATGTGTGAAAAATGATGTCTCATGCTCCTGAACCACTCTTTCACAATTTGAGCCTGATGAATCCTGACATTGAAATCTTGGAATATGCTCGAGCCATCAGGGAAGAAAAAATCCATTGATGGAATAACCTGGTCACTCAGTATATTCAGGTAGTCAACTGACCTCATTCTCTGAGCACAGACTGTTGCTGAACCTAGACCTGACCGACTGGAGGAGGCCCGTACCTGTTTGCTAAGTTAAATCCAGGTGGCGACTTTTTTTTTTTGGCCAGGCAGTGTATATACAGTCTATGGTAATAGCCAATGGTGAATATTTTAAGGTAAATCAAGGCCCCTGGGGGAAGCCAAAACTTCATGTTGAGATTGTCCTTCCAACTTTGCAAAAGTATGTACATTTTTCTAATAAAGTAAAAATACATACTTGAAAATACCAACCAATTAGTTTGTTTCTTGAAAGGTTGCTTCAAGTGCAGACCTCATAAAAACAATAATAGAAAAATTAAAATAGCTCTTTGATGCTAGTTTCAAGGCTGATGCCTGGTTCCATTCATCCTCAGTGACTCATAATCCTGCCACTTCCCTGGCAACCATCTCCCTCTGCCACCGCCTGCCGAAAAAAACATGACATTCAAAATAACCAATTAGCCTTTCCAGAGGTCGCCCCTTCTCGCAAATTATGTGTTACACCCTTGACATTGGCATCAGGAGCGAGGCTGGCGGAGGTCATGAGACAATAGTATGTTTTCAGACTTAATTATCGCCGTCTGCGCCTCCGTACTTGCAAAGCTTCGGAATGACTGTTGTTGGTCTCCAGTGGCCCCGTGATAGAATAAGGCAGAATTAAGTGAGGTGATTAAAAACAATTCTGCGGAGGTTGGGGAAATCTATTTTGGTAGGAGTCGAGAGCAGAATTGATGCTGTACAGTATATTTTCATGACATTTAGTAGAAGGATACAAAAGGTTGTCTGAGGACACTTAGGTGAATAGGAACAAAGTTAAATTTAGAGATATCAATTTGAAACTTATTTTGTGGCAGTGACGCAATACCAAAATGTCAAACTTGATGTCGATACAAGGGAATAGACCTGACACTCAATACTCATTCCAATTCCACGTTATATTATCATGTGGCTTCATTTCTGTGTAATCCGTCAGTTGTCCAGGTGGTTACTTTCTAAAAATAATCCGCAATAGGCGAAAAGTAGTCAGCTTTATTTTTTTTAACAATTATTATATATGTTCTAAGGCTGTAAAACCCGTAGGAGCCTTTGTTGGTGTAGAACATTTCATCGACATTGTGGGTTTTGTGGGGAGAAAACTTGCAAACATACAGCACTTAAGAGTCACACTGATGGTGATCGAACATTTATGTAATTTTGGCTGAACACATTCTGTACTGTACAGGAGACACGGCACAGAGGAGACTGATGGACAATGGTTTTACGGTCCCTCAGCCAATCAGGACACAGAACACAATGCACGATATGAGCTGTAAAAAAAATCATTTAAAATTGCACCCAAAAAAAATCCACGGAACAGTGAGGCCACGAAAGGTGAACTGCGACATAGTGAAGGACAACTGTATACTAGTCTATGTGGTCTTATACTTGTTTTAACACAGCTCAAGATCATCATTAAGCTTTTTTCAGGAATGGTTCATCTCTATCCTGTGAATTTGACATTTTTAGTGTCTATACTTGCTCAAATGAGTGTCGATTAGTATACGATTTTCAACACTTTTGACAACCCTAACAAGAAGAGAACAGGGTCGATCATCTAAGTCACGGGTCTCCAACCTTTTCCTTCCGGTGAGTAGTGACATGGCATTCGTGATCGGCTCTTTTGAACGGTTCCTTAGGGTGAACGATTGGATCTCATTTTCCTGACGGAATATTTTTTTTAAAAAGAACGGAATTTTTTTCTTTTTACACTGATTAACACTGAACCAACACAAGAATGAGAACAGAAGTGAGAGAAGGCGACACAAGTGAGAGATTTGTGCACAAAAAACATATTTGGCATCTTAATAGGCTCTAACATTTGGTTTTTAAATAATTAGGTCTATATTTAAAGGGTAAACACACTTCCCACTCTCAGTTTGAACAGTTTAAACAAATTTAAGCCTTGGTCATTTCTGTCTGTAATTAGTTTTGTAGCTAAATGAGTTCTTAAATTCTGACGCCACTTTATTGACATATTAGACTTTAAAAAATGTAGAGGGGATTTTGTATATTATTTAGTGTTTGAGTAAACTAGATCTTACTGAAAATTGGTCCAATAACTGATGATGTGTTTTGACCTTAAGGCTATCTCTAAAATTAGTTTCCATTGATCATTTTGACGAATATGACCTCATAACATTTAGACTAATGATTTCCCATTGGTGGGTCATGCAAAAGTAGGTCAATGTAGTTCCAGAGGGGAGCTACAAAGTGGTGATGCATGTGGAGAGGCTGAGGAGGCATATGGTTCTCCTGCTGCAGTGGTGTCAGTATATAATTGTGCAATAATGTATAAGCCTGGGTGAAAAGGTGTGCTTGTTCTAAAAGTGCTGAGTGAGCAGAGGCTTGTGATTTGAAGAGGGAGTGAGTTCCGTAGCTTTGAGGCATGGACGACGAAGACAGAGTCACCCATTTTATCCCCTATTGTTTTTGAGATTTGTAGACGGCAGGCTGAGGAGGACCACATTGTTCTGTTAGGGAGGTTGTATACAAGGGAGCTGGTAATGTAGTCTTGGTCATTTAGTGCTTTATAAATAAATAAAGGAACTAAAATCAATTCTAAGTGTACAGGTAACCAATGGAGTGAAGCGAAAACAGGAGTTATGTCATCACTCTTTTTGGTTTAGTTAAAAGCCAGACTTTTATATACCAGTCCAGTGAGAATTGCATTACAGTAGTCAATTCTACAAGCAATGAATGGATGGATTAACTTCTCGGCATCTTTCCTATTTAAAAAGGGTCTAATTTTAGCAGGTGATAAAATGCTGCTTGAGTTACTTTGGTTGCAAGTGTCGAGAATTACCCCTTTTCACTCTAGGTATGACCCTTTCAGCCAAACCTTTCAACCTCCTTTGCACATACCTTATCCTTATTAGTTTTTTGGCTCAAGTATTTCTGTTTTGTTTCCATTCAGTGTGAAGAAGTTACTATTCACCTATTTATTTACAGCTTGAGGACGGTTTGTGATGGATGATCTGGCTTCAGTTTGGTGGAGCTCTTTTGAGACATACAACTGCATATTGTCTGCATAGCTTTGGAAGGACGATAGTTTGTATATATAAATGGGCATAGATAACCTGCTGGCCGCCATGTTCCAAATAGGAAGTGAGCTGTGGCTGTGATTCCAGCTCCATCAACTCTGGCTCCTTTTCACTTTTTATTGAAAATCTGCCGCCCCTCTTTCGGTAACTGCTGTTGTCAGGCTCATCATTTTGGTCTTAACCTGCTCGTATGATCCTGATTTGATATGATGATGAATTTAAAAAAAAAAAAA
The DNA here is from genome assembly GCA_019594935.1 of Periophthalmus modestus. Lineage (NCBI taxonomy): Eukaryota > Metazoa > Chordata > Actinopteri > Gobiiformes > Gobiidae > Periophthalmus > Periophthalmus modestus. The sequence continues at coordinate 8,743,326 of JAIEZT010000054.1, forward strand.
AAAATAAAATTCTCTGGCTTGTGGTGCAGTGGAGAGGGGTGTAGATTATGCAGTAAAGATCATATAAGGGTCAGTCATTCAGAATATTTGTAATGCTGGGCTGTGATATTATCATCTAAAAAAAAAAAAAAAAAAAAAAAAAGATTGGGATTTGCTCCAATTTACTTAGAGGCCAATCAATCAGTGCAACTTTATTTGTCATTGAGGGGCTATTTAAGCACATAGAAGAGTAAAATACGATTATAATAGAAAAGCTCAAACAAAAGTCTCAGTGCAGCTCAAACAGGCAATTGTCATCAGATCTGGTGTCAGGGCAGTTTGAGGAGAGTAACAGCCTTCAGGACAAAAGCATCCTTAATAGAAAAGTGCAAATAAAAGTTTCAGTGCAGCTCAAACAGGTATTGTCATCAGATCCAGTGTCAGAGCAATCTGAGGTGAGTAACAGCTCTCAGGACAAAAGTATCCCTCCTGAGTATCCTCTGTGTCCTGCAGCCAGGGCATCACGACAGTATCGAGGGAGAGCCAGGTGAACTCTGGACACGCAACGGAAGCTCTTCTCAAAGGCTCACTCTCACTAAGTGTTCCCGGCATCTTACATGAGTGGCGCTCCATCTCTTAAATAGCGCTCCATCTCTTAAATAGACTCCTAAGACACCTTTATTTGCTTTTACCCTTAAAACCGCTGCCCATAAACTGTCAATGTCTAATCTCTATTCAGTACAGCCATGTCTTCTCTGGCAGCATCGAGACAAAGACATCTAAACCCTCTTCCTTCACACCCTCAATCTGTAAAGACTCCACGCGTGTTTAACTCTGGGCTTTCCTTCCATAAATTCACCCGGTAACACGTCTGCGGCTCCTGTACTTACATGTAACTGCTCTGATGTATGTTCGAAGCTGTTTGTCTTGTAGATTAATACACCCTCTCTTACAGCATGTTGCAAATCCTATCGATCTGCCATTCTAATGCCCAGATTTAGCGCGTCAATACGGCTAATCACGCCATTGGGTGCTTAACAGTGAATCATTAAGGGTATTTTTCTTCCCTCATCGGGGCTGGGAGATGAAGCTATTAGATGGGGTTCTTTTCTTGTGAGTTGACGCGCTTCAGTAGGTCACAGAGACGGTTACAGTGTTGCGCAAGGATAAGGGAGGTGGGGGAAATTGACTTGCTCATTGCCTTCCAATTTTTAAATGAAGGCTGCCTCATTTGTTATGGGCTTTGTCATTACGGAAGGAGATTATGCGGTTAGGATCCAATACATCGCCGTCTGGTGGAACAGCGGGGGTGTAAAATATGGCCGCGCCCACCAGGCTTTTTTTATTACGTATCAGTCAAACGCCTATCAATGCAAATGAAGTTATTGAAACACTCTGCCTATATGCTAACAGTACATCAGTGACAGTGACAGCTTATAAAATACCAGGTTTTACAAGTACTATAGAAACCCCTTAACAAACAAGGTTAACTAACTCATAACTAAAAACGCAGGATAATAACAGCCCTACAACAACAAAAAATGCATTAGCGTAAAGGTGACATAATGCGTTTTAACGGCGTTTCATTAGCTTACTCAGCTTGAGTATTTTTCAGTAGCCCTGTGTTGTCCTGCATTCAGACCATTTGCTCAGAACATTTCTATTTTTACCTACCCCTGAAACAACAGACATTTATGTCACACAGACATTTTTCAGCAGTAAAACAATGAAAATGTACTGCTTGCTACAGGTTAGTTGCACTGTGAAGAGGTGTTCTGCAGTTTTTAATAGAAATTCAGTTGACCTGTTTGTATTAATTAGATCGACCATAAATTTCGGACTATAATGTGCAAATTTTTTCCCACGCTTTGAACCCTGCGGCCTATACAACAGTGTGGCTAATTTATAGATTTTTACTGGCTAACGAACACCAGGGGGCACTCTCTACCAGTAAATTTAAAAGTGAGACAAACTTGGGGGAAGGATTATGTGCTGCATAATACACTAGTTTTGATGTTGAACTGTCATTTTGCGCATCATCCACACACCCTCATCACGGAAAACACCCAAAGAAATGCAAATGATGCAGCTTCTGAGATAAAGGTAATGGATCTGGCCTCAGTGAAGGAAATAGAGCCACTGCACGTAAATTTGGCATTAAGGATTCGATGGTGCGACGTTGGAGGCGACAGAGGACAGAACTTAGTCAATGTAAAAAGACGATAAAAGCTTTCAGAGGAAATAAAAGCAGATGTTGATACCGTTTCATTTTCTAAACCTGCAGGTATGTTCGTATTGTATGTTGATGGTGTGTTGGTGCTGATTTTCAGTTTGAAAAAAAGCGTGTCTTAACTTAAAACTCAAAAAAACCTCAGTCTACCGTCTTTCTGTGTAAATATCTCATGTTACAACATAAAAACCTGTGGCTTATATTCCGGTGCGGCTTTTATATGTACAACATTTATTTTCTTTTAAAATTTAGCTGGTGTGGCTTATATTCAGGTGCGCTGAAATTTATGGTACATGTGATATTGTTCAAATCTAAATACCCTGAAAAAGCATAATATTCTAAATTAACCTTAATGATGACTGCAGGCTAATGCGATTTCCCATGTCCTGTGAAGTACCAAGCTGGAAGATAAGACCATTGTGCATAGTTTAGGTTGAACCATGGCGCTAAATAGACATGAACCTTCTGACAGAAATGTTTCTCACCGACTAAACTAATCCCAGTCACAGAGGGATTCATTCTTGTGCAAAAATATCTCTGAATTTTATTGGTCGAGCTGACAGAAAAGCAGGAAGTAAAATGTAGAACACCCATAGATTCCCACCGCTAATGCATGGTAGTGAGCATGTCTGCTTTTGATATACCGCTAAGGCATTTACATTTAGAAACATTTGAACAGTTAAATATCTCCAGCCATCCTAAAGGACATTAAATACATGGGTGTGTTTAATACGCCTCGTCTCTAGCGCTGCATGTAGTCACACTTAAATACTGTTTTACCATAAATTCCCAAGCTACATTCTGCAGTTACCATAATTCAAACTTACAACTCTTTCCAATGGTCAAATTAATATGAAATAATGCCTTCTTAGTATGTAAAAGCTAGTTCATTTTAATAACATTATACCAACTCCAGCTATTAATCACAGTACTATGATCGCGGCCCGAACGGCAATACATCTCATGCTACAGTAGAAGTATTTTTAATTTTATGCACTCGATATTGCAATATATCAAGAGGTACAGCGCGGTGGAGTTTTGCTAGCCTAAGCGCGATCACACATCACCTCACTGTTAGAAAACCCATTCGGTGACAGGCAAAGCGGAGCTGCGGATACCTACAGCAAACGAGTAAAAGTTAACTGAGTGAAAAAAAGCCACATAGCTTTGTTCACATTTCATTTGCATAGGAATGTAAGGCGAGATTCATTGGTTCAATTATAGAGGATGTGTATAGCACTTTTGCATGTAAAGTGTAGCATAGTCGTGCAGAGAAGGAGAGATAGCAGCTAGTTATGAGCTATGACAGCGGTGCTAATGTAGGTAACAGTGGCTTGGCATATAAGCACACATAAATTTATTTTGTTGTCCAGATCTTAAATCAGGGAACAATGCAATGTACCTAAAAAAAAACGCTAACATACATGACCATTCACACAGGCAGGGGCTTCTTCTTTTCTGCATCACTCGAGGAAAAACAAAAGCTAAAGCACAACTCTGCCCACGCCAGTCCATCTTTCCCACAATCAGGGAATATGTAACTACTAACCGGAGGTGGAAAGTCAACTGAGTGATTCCATGGAAACAGAAAATTAAAATCCTACTTTAGAACAGTTCCCATGGAGATATGTTTCATGCCATCCTGTGGAATATTATGAGGATAAATGAGAGACAGGTTTGTGGAGATGCAAGCTTGCTTACAGTAAAGACACATGTTTTTTCTACATTTTTTCATTGCATAAAAACATGACTATTATAAATCTTTTATCCATCCATCCATCTATTTTCTTCCACTTGTCTGGGGTCATGGGGTAAGCAGTCTAAGCAGGGACTCCCAGACTTCCCTCACCCCAGACACATCCTCCAGCTCCTCCGGTGGGACCTCAAGGCGTTCCCAGGCTAGCCAAGAGACATAGTCCCTCCAACATGTCCTGGGTCTTCCCCCGGGTCTCCTCCCGGTGGGACATGACTGGAACACTTCTCCAGAGAGGCGTCCAGGAGGCATCCTACACAGATGCCCGAGCCACCTCAGCTGGCTCCGCTCGACGTAGAGGAGCAGTGGCTCTACTCCAAGCTCCTCCCGTGTGACTGAGCTCCTCACCCTATCTTCAAGGGTGCTTTTATTTTATTTTCTGATGTGAGTAATCGGAGGTACTATGATCAGAAGAAACTAGAAACTAAATGATGTTGCTGTTTACCTGTCATTTTAATAGTCTTATAACTCCAAAAATCTGATGATAATGAGATTTTGAGTGTCCATGTAACTGCAGCCAGTGCTAGCAGTAGCTCGGGTATTAGTCCGATGTGCCCATACTGTGTTTAACATTCCAGACAAAGCAATAACATCTCCACGGCGACAAGCAGGTGGACAACCCTCTACCAGAAAAGTTGCAGAATGCACATTTAAAAACAATAAAAAGGTTAATAAATTCAATGTATTTCTCTGTGGATAAAACTGTTACTGTAATCAAGCCTTTATGGTGACTCTACCTAGTAATTTTCTATAGTGCTCCTTCCTCTTTTAAAAGGCACTTTGTTGGATGAGAACTGTAAGGAAGCCACTGGCAGGGACGGACTATCATATCCAATCAAAGAAGTTGTGGGATGAGAACTCAGTGGAAACAACTTCCCGTAACTAAAACTTTATTTTCTGTCATGCTTCATCATCGGAGTGAGACTAGGGCCTAAGTGGGCAGGGCTAACTGTTCATTTTTAAACACGCATCATTCAAAATTGGGTACAGGCCTTTTTTGCTGCCCAGTCCTAGTTTTTTGAAGGACTTGCCAGAATTTTGCTTAGAATAGCTGAACACATTAGCGCCTGTGTAAAAGTGATTGATGTTTGTATCGATGCTGCTGTCTCCTCCTCCAGACTGTGAGCCGATGGGCCGTCTCTGCACTCAGCCTGCTCTTTAATTGGTATTTATTGGCTTCAGTTGCTTTCTTCCTTTTTAGACACAAACACTTCTGCAAAACTCTTTCCAAAAATAATGATGGAAAAAGGTCTTGTTTTGCTCCTGGCTCATTTTTCCGTCTGTCTGCTCGCGGTAGTTTTTGGTCGATGAAATATAGACCACTTTGAAGCTGCGTATTGGAAGGCAAGAAGAAATCATGTCAACAGTTTTTACTTATCAAGATTTTTACCTTTTGAAGGAAGTAAACTTTTCTTAAGTTGGCAGGTGTTTGTCTCCTTGGTGAATGTGGTTGCAAATTTGGTCTTAAGGGTGCGTTGTGTAACTTTTGACATCATTTGAAGTCTTATGTCATCAAAATAGGAGAAGGTTACAGTTATACAGGTGCGAAGTGAAGCTCTGAAATCTACCAGGAGCAGGCCCATCACCATCATCTGTCAGCCATCTTTTCAGCGTGGTTGTTCAAAAAAAAAACAAAAAAAAACAAATCATCCAAATGTGTATGGGGAGTCTGAGGCATTTCTTCTTTCTTTTTTTTTTTGCCAATTATGATGGTCTCATTACAATAACTTGGTGAGTTCTCATTTATGCTTATAACTCTGCATCAAATGATAGGACTGTAAATTATATTAAATCATTTATTTCAAGTAAAAAGTTCCAGTCAAGAATCAATTTACGCCTAAAAATCAGCTGAACCCATGACATAGCTTTTTGTGTTTTGCGCAGTTAGTGTGTTGTCATTTTAAAACCTCTTCACAATAAAGCCCATTCTGTATTTTGTCATTGCAGATGGTTTTATTTTGAAAGGGCCACGGGAAGTGTTTAGTTGATGTTAGCAGCGTACTGACACAACAGTATGCGCTGGAGGAACTTTTCAGAGGTTTGGGCTACATAGGAATAAAAACACACAGCTTTACGGTGCTCTGTGGCCCACGATGAAACAAAGCAGAAAGAAACGATGGTCCTCAGGGGAAGGGTCAGCCGCAGCAGAGTCAGGTCGGTCTGTGCCAGGGAGGAGAGATGCGAGAGGGGACCGGCTGCACTCTTTGGTGGCCACTGCAGTTCCGCTCCTTCGACCATGCATCTCCCCATCGTGAAACGAAAGAAGCCCAACACTGCTGGCTAACCGGGAAATCTCCTGTGTTTCCTGATTGCCACTGCAGTTATGGATATCGACAGACATAGACACGTTTATTACGCTACTATGAAACATTCCAGGCAAAGCGATAATATCTCTATGGAGAACTCGGTCCCGAAAGACACTTCACCCTCCTCGCTCAGTTGGAAAATGGTGCGTGAGCGTTGGTGCTGGCGATGGTGAGTTTGGCAGCGTCGTTTCCGTAAGTCTAAGTCAGTATAAAGTGAATGAATAATGATTACAGTGTAGTGTTTTGAGAGGCTTCGACAAGCCTATAAAACGCTTAACAAGTGTAAGGCATTATTATTATTATAAATGAATGCTACTTCTATATACAGTAAATTACAATGTGGCTGTTTCCAGATAGAAATACTACAACAGTCATGATTTGATTGCAGAGCTGACTAACAGGGACACCTGCATAATAGAGATCTAATATTCCATCTTTAACATAGATTTTCATTTATTCAGCATTTTTTTTGCACCCTTGTAACTTAAATCCCAGTTTATTGAAGAAAAATCCACTGTATGATTGTTTTTCAAAAAATTTCCACTCACGCTAATCATGCTTGTTTTTCAAGGTCATATTTTACCAATAAAGCATCTATAATTGAATAAAAGTAGCTTGATCGGTTTAATGCCGTACATCAAATAACAGGAAAACCTCTACTGAGACGAGCAAGTGGCAGAGCACACGCCCGAAAAGTTCCATAGTGGTCGCCCGGGACAACCTCTGTAGTGTTTGCATGTTTCTCCCCGTGTCTGGGTGGGTGTTCTCTGTGCTCTCCGGTTTCAACCCAAAACATACACAATAGGTAAAATCCCCAAGCTATGAAATCTTTCCGAAAGTAATGAAATGGTCTCGTTTTGCTCAGGGCCCATTTTTCTATCTGTCAGACAGAGGTACATTTCAGTCGATGAAACGCGGTAGCCGTGTATTGAAACCCAATGCGCTCCGTGTATTTGTTCAAGGTTTTTAATAATACTGACAGAAGTAGAATGATTCATTGGTGAAGGCATCGGAAGCCATGAATGAACAAAATGTCAATGCAACTGGAACAAGGCACGAGCTGTTTAGAGAAAGAAAGCAGCATTTTAGCAGTCGCAGGTGTTTAATGGAATTGTTAGCAGGCTTGCCTCTCCATGGTTCTGACCTGAAACTTGGCCATGTTGTACTAACTGCTTTTCTTCATGGAGATAGCTAAGTTTAATACCTTACCTCACCTTTTTACTGCAGACTGAAATATTGTCATTCTCACTAATCGGTCTTAGTGTTGTCATGATACTAGAATTTCAAACTTGATTTTGATGCTAAGAAATAGACTCGATACTCCATACAGATTCTAATACAACAACAATAAAACACTCTGTCTTTAGACAATAGAATGTAATTTTCAACATTGTATTGTTGAAAATGACATTCTTTCAATACTCATATTCTTTCAATTACCATGTAGTCTTATAGCTGTGTAATCTCTCAGTGGTCCAGGTAGATTCCATAGTGGTCTTTGGAAAATTATGAACATTGCATTAAATCACTGCTATAAGTTCACTGAACACTGAAATATCCACTTTTTTCAATTTGAACCCTTTATTCCCTAATTTAGGATTAGGGCCAAATTTGACTCATTGGGCTCGCTAATTTTTCCAAAAAGAATATAAAATGTACTTCTAGACATTCTGCAAGCTATCACTAAAAAGAGTTAAAAAAAAAACTGAAAAAAACCCCCACAGTTTTACCAACTGCTGGTTTGCTGAGAAGACGATCTTGTTTGGGTAGTTTTCCAGCTCAACAGGTCAGACATCTTATCACTGCCACTCTGGCTCATTTTAGTTCAATATTCATCCACTAGGTGTCTCTATGCAGGGGCCAGAAGTTGTACTCTGGGCTTTTTAATTTTTTTAAAATTGAAATTTGGCTTTTTAAAATTATTTTTTTATTTTATTTTGGGTAGCAGCAATTAACTGCGGCCAAATTTGACCCCGTGGGTTCTCCAGGGCTAGTCTATGTAGTCTTATACTCGTTCTGGTACAGCTAGAGATCATCAGAGATCATTCTAAAGTTATTCCGAAAGAGTTAATTTATGTTCTGAAAATGTGACTTTTTTAGCATCGATACTTGCTCAAATGAGTATCTGGTTTCAATACTAGTTTTAGTATTGATTAGTATTTAATAACCTTGGGGTCCCACCGGAGGAGCTAGAGGACGTGTCTGGGGTGAAGGAAGTCTGGGAGTCCCTGCTTAGACTGCGCCCCCCTTGACCTGGCCCCCAATAATTGGAAGAAAATGGATGGATGGATAGTATCTGATTTTTGATACTTTTGACAACCCTACTACTACCTTTTGCTCTCCTATACAAACACTCTTCTTGAAACAGCTGTGTTAAAGAAACCACCCATTAAGCTGAATCCATATAAGGCAGATATTTAGTTGAAAATAGTGAATACTGTACATTTGTGCCCACTTTTCATTTCTGCAAAGAGCCGAAGCTCACAGACTGGCGCTTCGAAGGCCGGTCCACAGGGCACTTTGGGTAATGGCCTCTACATCAGTGCATTCAAATGAAATATCAAGTAGTTTCGGGGCCAGGCAGTATGACAGCTGACCACGGGCTTTGCCAAAAATTGGAGGCAGCGTGCACCAGGGAGAGAGCTCTGGCTTTGAGGAGATTTTACAAAGGTGGCCGTAGGAGGTGGCCCTGGGTGAGGTGATGAGTTTAAACCAATCATGTGGAGGAGTAGGGAGTGGAGGAAGATGAAGAGGAGTCGCTCAATAGAACTGGGAAACTTCCACGGTTCACTTCTAATGCCAAGTTTCAAAGGATTAAAGGTAGGTATGCATTGATACCATCCATGATATCGATTCAGCCAATATCTTGGTTGGGCCTTTTATTGATTGTAATACTGGCTAATTACCTAGAACGATTCCTATTCTTTGAACATTTAGTCAAACAAAATAGTTCAACAGTTACTTGCTGGATAACTAACACAATTGGATACATTTTGGATGGATGGAAATAAAATACCTTTTTCAGTCCCTACAGTGGTATTAATTAATTTTGGGTGTCAGCAAATACCAAAAGTCAAAGTATCGATATTGCTATCAGAATTTAAAAAGCTGGATCAGTGCATCCCTAATTAAAGGAACGGTATCCAAGATTTTGATTAACAATTTCATTAACTTGACCTATGAGGTAAACATATTCAAATCAAATATAGTTTTTACTGATAGCAATTCTAATGTTGATTTATCCTTAGTCTTATTTATTTATAGTGGGCGTATTATGCAAGAAAAAAAAACAAAAAAAACAAAACATTGTTCCCTTATCTAAAACTTGCCTGAAGAGGTTTTGTTTGAGTAATCTAGTGATCTCTCCCTGGTACTATTCGAACCCTCCTTATGGTTAGCAGTACTTCCCTATTCAGAGCTCAACCCACAGGCGGATGTCATTCATAGTCCTGGAGGCCAGTTTCCATGAATATACAAAAGCATGATACAAAACAATACACGACAACTTCAAAGACTCGATTTGCAGTAGTTTCATTAGCAGGATGCACGCTGACTGTACTCTGAAGTGGTGTGAGCGTGAAAAGCAAAACTGAAACTTATTGGACATGTTAATACGTTGTTTGCTGCAAATATAGCACTTTCAAATCAATAAAAGGCAACACGGTGATCGAAATATGTTATGTGTTAGCAGTTAATACCCCATAAAACTGTAATACTCCTTCTTTAAGTGTAGTTTGGTGTTTTGTTTCTCAAGACATTTATAAATCAGACAGAAAGAGTTGCCGGTTTCAATGCTGAAATCCAGTTGTTTTAAACCCAAAAACTTTCTGATCTAAATTTTCACTACCTAAAGTACAGCCCCTGCAGCCTAATCATGAATGAGTGCTAGTGCAGCTTCTTCAGGTTCTGAGCTTTCACATGAGGCCTGTCCACATACTGAGAATGAGAAAACTTGTATGCGTTCTCTATCTGCAGGTTAAGACACTGGCAACTCAGGTTCAGTTGGGGTTGTAATACCTTTTAAAACTGTAATATCGCAGGCTACATACAGTTCTTTCAACACTAAGTACTCAAAAAAAGCATATAGATCTTCTTTGAAAGTGATTTATTCGCGCTCTTAGTTGACGCTTCAGTCCGCTCCTCCAGGTATGAGCGCACGGACCATCTTTGCACTCTACCTGCTCTTTAATTGATATTTATGGCTTCAGGTGCTTCCTTTTAGACACAACCACTTCTGCAGAAATCTTTCCAAAAGTAATGAAAAGGTCTTGTTTTGCTCAAGGCCCATTTTTCTATCTGTCAGAGAGAAGTACATTTCGGTCGATGAAACGTGGTAGCCGTGTATTGAAGCCCAACGTGCTCCCTGTTTCTGTGCAAGATTTATAATAATACCGACAGAAGTAGTATTATTCATTGGCACTGGCGTTCCGACGGAAAGAATGAATGAACAAAATGTCAATGCAGCTGGAACAAGACACGAGTGGTTTAGGGAAAGAACACAGCATTTATGCAATCACAGATGACAAAAAGAAACGAAAATGGATTGTTTTTGCAAATAGGCATGCGTCTCCACAAATGTGACCTGCAGTTTGGCCTCGTGGTATTGCCTGCATTTCTCCATGGAGATAGATACAGTCGGCTTATGGGGGAAGGCCCACTAACGGAAAGTTCGAACTCCACTGGGAAACATGCTTTTACAGTGATAGTGTCACTTTCTCCAGGTGGGAAGTCCTCCGCAGTATTCCATGGAACTTAAAATCGTACTTAGAGATAGATAAGAGAGAAAGTGATATCTATTTGGTTGAGTGGTCAGATCCACTGACCCACAGGTTGGCGGTGCTATTCCAGCTCCCATGATGAACGCTGTTGCTGTGTCATTGAGCAGGACGCTTAAACCCCCCTTGCCCCCGGTGTCTGCGTACATTGCTGTGTGAGTGGGTGAGTGGTTCCTTGATGTAAAGTGCTTTGAGCGCCTTGAAGGTGGAAAAGAGCTGTATAAAAATGTGTCCATTTACCATCTATTGTAACCAAAAGAGAATTTCCATAGAAACACGGCAAATAAGAATTGTATTTGTAGAGATGAAAGCCCAGTTATAGTAAGGACACATTTTCTACGTTTTTCAGTGCAACAAAAACACTTAAAAAAAATAAAAATAAACATGGACGATTCCATGGAAATGTTTGTCCTTTGGCTCTAATATTCCACAGTATGGCATAAAACACATCTATCTCCAAATAGAATCTTCTAAAGTGGGGGTGTCAAACTCAAATTCACAGAGGGCCAAATTTAAAAACTGTGACTAAGTCTCGGGCCAAACTAAATATTTATTGAAAAATTTCAACAACATCTACATGTTTTTCAGAAGGGGTGGATTCAATTTGAGTGAGGCGACAGGTAGCAGATGCTAATGAGTGTCAACAGAAGTGGTGGGGGCTGGCTCCAACACATTTGCAAAGCATTCTGGGATTCATAGTATTAGAGGTGCATGCACTCTTATACATATTTGATATGATCTCGCAGGGCCAAATATATTTATATTGAGGGTCAAATTTGGCCCATGGGCCTGAGTTTGACATGTCTATTCTAAAGATTTTAACTTTATATTTCTATAGAATCATTTAGATGACATGCCACCTCCAGAAAGTTACATACTGTACCTTTAAAGAAAAAACAACACAGTGGTCCCTCGTTTATTGCGGGGGTTACGTTCTAAAAATAACCCGCAATAGGTGAAATCCCGTGAAGTAGTCAGCTTTATTTTTTACAATTATTATATATGTTTTGCGGCTGTAAAACCCCTCACCACACACTTTATACACTTTTCACAGAGAGGGATCAACATTTTCTCGCATTTCTCTCTTGTTTAAACACTCTCAAAGTTCAAACCTTTGTAGGAGCCTTTGTCGGAGCAGAATGTTTCATCGACATGGGTTTTGTTGAGGAGAAAACTCGCAAACATACAGCACTTCAGAGTCACACTGTGATCCAACATTTATGGACGCAGAACACAATGTGTGTTCATACACTGTAAAAAAAAAAAAAAAACATGCAAAATTGCACCAAAAAAAAGTGAAACAGCAGGAGGAGCAGAAAGGTGAACCGCGTTATAATGAGGAACAACTGTAACTAAAAAAAAAAAGAAAAGACAGTAAAAACCTAAAATAGAAGAAAATACTACATTAAAGAAAATTATAATATTCATACAACTACTGAAAATATTAATAAGGCAAGTACTCCCCTTTGGTTGGTACTGATGATAGACTTTCATTTTAAATCTCATACATTTGAACCTTTCTCAAACCTTTGTCTCCCTCCCGTATTGTCCGCGGCGTCCTCATTACGGTTTGGCCAGATACTTTGGTGCTCCGGTCTTTGAAGCTCTCCCATGTAACTACAAACAAACCCGGCCTTACCTAAAGAGGTGTGCTCCTCTCGGCCGAGACAACTAAAACAAAGCCTTGTCTTTAGAGGAAAAAGAGTCCGGCCTAAGCAGAGATAATGAGCCGCAGCCACAGTGAATGGATTCTGGGTGGTGCGCAAAAGCTCCCATTCCCCTGAGGGTCTGCGAACACAACACAATGGATCCGATGGGTCTGTCTGCCACCTACACTTAAACAGAGACATGCAATCAACCAGCGGGGAGTTGGAAGTGTGTAGTTGCCAGAAGATGTTGGCAAGCTGTGATAAAAGGTAGTACATTTATAAAGAAGATCTATCGTGCTTGTGTTTGCAATATAGTTGTGATTTATGACACCCATGGATCATTATGTATTTTGGATATTTCAAACCACAGTATTGATCTGAAGCAGCCTAATAAAAGAAACAACGCCGCTGATTTCCGGGCTGGGAAATTGCGGGCCCCAGTTTTGGCAAATTCCGCCTGCCCTTCATCGCAACAAAACGATGCTGTCGGTACCTCCTATGGATATCTGCAGATCACACTAGAGAGCAGCAGATTTTTTTTTCATTTTTGCAGTAAAATGGTTACACAGTGCTGCTGAATTCTACATGTATTACCAACTAACAAAGTAGAATTGGAGAACAAAGTAAGTACCGAGCATTGGCTGTGTTCTGGATCTAAAAAGTTGCTTTGGAGCAACATATTAAAAGATATTCATGTTTGATTATTGTGTAAATTTAAAGTCAGCTGCTTAAATAAAATGACAAAAGCACACAGAGACTGGGTTAGATTAGAAAAATGATTGGTCGTGAGTACATTATCACACACAAAACAGTGTCCACATACCTTTAGTGTTGTCGATACTAAGGAATAGACCCGATAATCAATACTTATTCTGATTTAATTACAAACGCTCTTTCTTAAGACAATAGAATGTGATTTTCACTGTTGAATAATAGTGTTTTCTGTTATACACGGTGGGCCAAAAGTCACTGACACTTTTAAATCTTCAATAGCTCCGATAATTCTTAAGTTATACTCACCTAATTTTAGCAGTAGGTAAACTGAACCTTCCCAGATTTTTGGCAATATATACAGTTATAATTGTTCACTTCCACTTGAACTTATCACTACTTAAACTAGGGGAAGTAAAAATGACCTGATTTTTAAAAATAATGTTTTTTTTAAATTTTTCGGGTTTATGGCTCTTATTTGATCCTCGATATTATGTTTTAATTTGTCGTTTATTGTCTGAGGTTTATTCACAAACACTTTTTCTTTAAGATAGCCCCACAGGATTAAAATCAGGACTAGTCAGGTCTGTGGAGATCACATACTCCCCCCTGTCTTTGAAAACCACTTATTATTCCTTTAATGGCATTTACACTTGGGGCATCTCTGGTATTAAAATGTCGACGGTAACACTGCTGTTTCTGAATTTGACTCATGTGACTCAAAGTACCACTGTACAATGAGGGTTCGTTCCTCGGTGCTATATTTGCTCATATTAATGTCGGAAGAGTAGTTCTAAATGCTCTGAAAAAATACAATTAAAATATTCAGAAACAAAAGAGTTATGAATGTTTTCAACTGTCAGTGACTGCATTACCATGTGGTGTTATATCAGTGTAATCCCTCAGTCATTCATTCCATTAATTTTTCCTTTTGACTTTCCAAAAAATTAAACGTTTGTAAGCTTCCGTAAGATAAATGTCTTTCATGCCGGCATCCTGACCTTATTGTATTATCCAAGGAAACTATAGCACTCTTTTGACATTGGTCCTCTATAGACACTCCAATTTCTTCACTCTGCTCAGAATATCACCACACTTAACTTATATTTCAAGAGTTTTCTGTCGCAAATGTACAACAAAGCCCTATATAAAATGTTTTAATGTAGGTGTGGCAAGGGTATTTACAGAGGTGGCAATGGCCGTCCTGGGTACCCCTCTGGCTCCACTACTGTGCACAAAATCAACTTTTTGAAGCTTCCTCCCACGTTATAACATTGTTCCCTCATCAAAAACAGGCCTGCAGAGGTTTTAGTTATCCTCTATGCATGTTTGAGTATTATAGTGATCTCTCCCGGGCTCTATTCCAACCCTCCTTACTGTTAGCTGTGAGGTTTGTCCAGTGCTCCACCTGCAAGCCTACGTCATCCTTGCTCCCACACATAATTCGTCATAAATATACAAAAGCATGATGCATAATAATACACTACAGCTTTATAAACCTGATGTCATGTGCAGTAGTTTCATTAGCGGAGCGCGCACTGATTGTAATGTGATTGCTCTGAAGGGGAGGTGACATTTGACTCAGAGCGTGAAAAACAACATTTTCAAAACAATAAGATGTAACATTTTGATGTAAATCTGTTATGTGTTAGCAGTTAATACCCCTTAGAAGTAAAATACACCCTCTTTAATATTTGAATTTTTCCAAAAGTCTGTGGGAAAAATGAAAGGCTATTTTACTACTGAAACTGGCCTGTGATACAAGGAAACACAAATGTGAAATGGAGGAGAGGTGGACATGAATCACAAGGCTTCGTCTCAGCTGACTGATCACACCACCTGATAACTGGTATAAAATGTACCAAACACATTTTTATTATAGAATACAAAAACTAAGAGGAATCTTGGCAGAATCAATTCTAACTCAAGCAGAATACATTCCTCACGATATGTTTAGTATCCCTGGTAAACCCAATGCTGACTTAACACAGCCTGCATACCTTTTTCATTAATGTACTTGAAAAACTATACCCATTTACATTTTGCATATTTGCATATAGATTTGAATTAAAAATGTTACCGTGGTAATCCCGAGAGGTAAAGGTAATTACAAGGGCTCTTTAAATTAACTGTGTGAAAGTTAATTTATCGTTGACTTGTGACATTCCATTTTGTAGCTTGTTAAACTGGAGTACTTGAATTTCAAACCCTAATCTTGCTGTTTTCCCAATACATCTAATGGAAAGTGAAAATTTTACAATATTTAAACATTGAGTATTTTCTTTACTGTTTCCTACCCTCACCTATGGTCATGAGCTTTGGGTAACGATCGAAAGGACAAGATGACGAATGCAAGCAGTTAAGTGAGTTTCCTCTGCAGAGTGGCTGGGCGAGGGGCTCAGTCACACGGGAGGAGCTCAGAGAAGAGCCGCTGATCCTCCATGTCGAGAAGAGCCAGCTGAGGTGGCTCGGGCATCTGTTCTGGATACTGCCTGGACGCCTCCCTGGAGAGGCGTTCCAGGCATGCCCCAGTGGGAGGGGGCATGCCGGGGAAGACCCAGGACACGCTGGAGGGACTATGTCTCTCGACTGACTGGGAACGCCTTGGGGTCCTACCGGAGAAGCTGGAGGATGTGTCTGGGGTGAGGGAAGTCTGGGAATCCCTGCTTAGACTGCTTGCCCATGATTTGGCCCTGGATAAGCGGAAGAAAATGGATGGATGGCTAATCGTAATTGTTACATGGACTATACAGACTCAAAAACACATACTTTTTAATAACAAAAACATGGCATTATTAAAAACAATTTCAGATTTTCATCATTATTCTCTATTTAATAGTCTTTGATCATCGTATTTCAACCCTTATTTGGCAAAAAATGTCTTCAAAGAGTGTCTAAATTTGCATCCTTTACATTAGCATATTTTTTTCCACTTTCAGTTGGTGCCGCTGATCAGTTTAACACAATATGTTCTGTAGCTGAATCTGCAAACCATATATTTTTTTTTCCAATTGTGGTCCTTCCAAATAATAATAATGATAATAGTACTTTAGTTTTATGTTGCACTTCTCCAGACGATATAGTCCTATAGGGTTCATTTACCCCGATGGCTTGGTGTTGATGTCAGGTACATAACGCTGTGTGATTATATGCATTGTGTGGGTTGTTTGCTACTTATTATAGGATAGAATTGTACCCCATGCAGAGTGACACTGCCAACTGCTGATAATGATGCATAAAAATGTCGTCTGTATAGTGTTTATTGCGGGCTGGATGCTGCACACGGCTGGAGTGATGCATGTTCGCAGGAAGGGCGCTCCTAGTTCTTATGTGGTGTACAGGGTTTTTGGTGCATGATCAAGAAGATGTACAGTACTGTACATGCCATGTATTTTATTATTGTGTATGTCATGATACTAAAATGTCAAGCCTGATTTTAAGAGTTTCAAGGGAAAAGTTTGATTTTTGTGTGCTTGTACTATTTTTGCACATTGTTTTACCCTATTTAAAACACCAAGGCTTAACTTTCATCACCTGCATGAATCCATGGAAATACGAAGATAAAACCATACTTCGGAACATTATCCATAGAGATAGGTATATTTATGACATGCTGAGTATTATTAAAGCCAAAGGAACAATGTTTTCAGGAAGACAAGCAGAAGGAGACGCTCCTCGGGTCAGGAGTAGGGTTTGTGGAGAAGCAAGCTCATTTTTTCAGTGCAATAAAAGCATCAAACAACTGCCTGTTTTTTTTGGCCAAAAGTTACCCCCGGCAGGCATAAAATCTCCTTTGTGGTCTGAACAGATTTCCATTACTACCCTCTGCTGGCCAGTTAACCTGTTTCTGAATATACTAATTGTCCCTTCACCTTTTGCAGTCTCACTGTTTCGTGGATTTTTTTTGTGTAATTTTGCATGCTTTTTTACAGTGTGTGAATGTGCATCGTGTTCTGCGTCCTGATTGGCTGAGGGACTGTAGACCATTGTCAATCAATCTCCTTCGTACCGTGTCTCCTGTACAGTACAGAATGTGTTCAGCCAAATTTACATAAATATTTGATCGCAGTGTGACTCTGAAGTGCTGTATGTTGCAAGTTTTTCCCCCGACAAAACCCACGATGTACCAGTACAGATATATTGTATAAGTAGCTCTTGAGGTTAAAATAAGTCCGCTGTGTACTGTCTGTATCTAATTATAAAGTGTTTTATTGTCTGGCAATCAGGAAGTCCACAGTTTGCATGCTAGTTATTGTTAGCATCACAGTAACGGCAAACTCCTCCATGGCTTCTGAAAGTTGCGAAACATGCTTATAAACTCATCTCAGTGAATAATTATGATGCTCGGAATGCATGAAAAGAATAAAGGAATAAATATGGCCCACTGCAAACCGTGTAAAATGAACTAGTTCTGTTTTTCACATTTTTAAGAGTAAAAATCTGGTACAGCGCCTTATACACGCAGCTTCTTTCATCACTTGACTCTGACACAACCTGCACAACCCTGTCGACTTTCGCTTAGCTCTAATGTGACTTTACTCTCTCCAAATCCGGGTAAAAAGATAGTTCACGCTCCCTTATCTCACAGTAATCTTTTTTGGAACAACTCAAGTCAGCGCCACCTCCGTAGTCCCTAAAAATATAAACCAGATTCACCTAAGATCCAATGTGACAAGGCCGGGCAGTAGTTAGTGTGAAAGATAGAATTTTTTTGCTAAGAATGTTACTTTCTTGAGGAGTGCAGATAATGCCTTTTGGTTGCGCCCTGGGTTCAGTTAAGTCACAGTTATTCTCGTTGCCCTGTGTGCAAACGGCTATTGCTACAAAATTGCCAACTTCACATTCACAAGAGGAACAAGTTGTCTTTCTACCAGAAAATAAGGACAACGGCTTAAAAAAAGTGTTTTTTTTTCACATGCCCTATTTTTGCCAAAGCTAAACCTGTGATGATAAATACTCATGTTTTCTTTTTATATTATTGATTGATTTAATTAATTAATTATTATTATTACAGTATTGTAGATTTAGAATTTAAAATCGTTTTTTGGGGTAATTCCACTTTAAGGTTATTGTGTCAGTGGCATAAATTAGTTTTGATATTTTCGTTTATCGCCTATATTTTCTTCATCTATATATCGCACATCAAAATTTGTTATCTTACCTAGCCAATCAACATACACTTCAAGCGCATAGTGAAACTTGCAACCTTAAACTTGCAACCTTCTTACCTTTCTATTAAATGCTTTCATTAATGGCTCCACGGTTACTAAGGAGCAGCATTGTGTTTTATTTATATATTTGAATGATCCATATTTAGGCCATTTTGGAGTGGATAAAACGTTGAGCATTCAAACGAGTCTGATCTATGACTTTTAAGACAAAGGAGCAGTTCTGAAATACCATCTGTTGACATCAAGAGGTCGGGGAGAGTTTTTTGAGGTCTGGACAAGGCTACAGACTGCTTAAATTCAGTTCTTGTGCCCTCTACAAGCATATTCACAGACATATGGTTTTACATAACAGAAAAATGCAAAGATGATATTTATTTGCTTATTTGGGATACAATTATTTTTTATGATGATGATTTTTTTTTTTTTTTTTTTTTTTATTATTATTTATTTATTATTTATTTTTTTTTACAATTTATAATGTATAGAAAAAATAGGTTTATAATAAAAAGAAAAAGAAAATAGAAAATCATGAGTAAAAAGAGAATATTTATTAATATCTAATGGTGTTTCCTTGACCTGTTGGCTCTTGGTTTTGGACTTGCTTTGGTCCTGATCTTTTCCTGATCTTGGTTTCATCTCAGTTTGTCCCAATTTCTATGTCCATGCAAGTATGAATCTACCATTAATCTTATCCTATTCGATCACATCTCATTTTGGAAGCTAAGCAGTTTTGGGCCTTGTTAGTACTTGAACTGGAGACCACTGCAAATATCATACTGCTGTACTAGTGGTAAATTAACAACCATGAACTGTGTACTGTAAATAACTCTAGACTGCATATATAAATGAACATAGCTAGCCCGCCAACTGCTCCATTCAAAATAGTAAGTGAGCATGGGTGCGATTTGGCTCAATTGACTCTGGCTCCAATTCACTTTCTATTGAAAAGTCATTGCGCCTCATTCTGTTACTGCTGCTGTCAGACTCGTCATTTTGGTGTTAAATGTTCATACTAATCCGCTCTATATAATCCTGTTTTTTGTTGGTTTTTTTTGTTCTTTTTATTTAGTCCATGAATCAAGATATAAACATTAATAACAGACCAATTTCCCTGAGGTCACTACCGCTAACGTTAGCACCAGGTTTGACTGACAGAGTTGCTAATTACTCCCTGCCAAACCAGCAGTGTGAGCGTTACAGCCGTCAACAGCCTCGCTCCTGATTGACTTTTTGGTTGATATGATTCGTGCAGTCGGATTTCTAAGTTTGGAACTGGGCTCCAAATCAGCTGCTATAACTGCGAGCTTTGATTGGCTTCATTTGGCTGGAGCTGAACACTGTGGGTGACGTCACGCTCCCTTACTCCACTTTATACAATCTATGATCTTAACCAGAGGTGGGCAAACTTTTTTGACACATGGACCGCAATGGCTCCTAAAATTTATTTGTAATATATGCAAGGCTCATTGTACAAATTGTTTTCCAAATGCATTAATTAAATGAATAATTAGTGTATTAAATCTCAGTTAAATAAAAATAGCAGAAAAATTTACATTCACACAGTTTTATCAAGTGCCAAAAGATCAATAACTTGTTGAAAAGGTAAATTAAACAAGGTTAACCCTTACCTATTTTAATATAATTTGGTCATATTCAGCAACCTGGGCCATAGTTTGCCCATGTCTAATTTAAATGCTAAATCCAATACATTGTTATTGTTATTATATAGACCTTGGCAGCACTCTAAGCAGGGACTCCCATACTCCCCTCTCCCCAGTCACTTCCTCCAGCCCCTCCAGGGGGACCTCAAGTCATTCCCAACGCATCTATTCTACACATAGTATTATCACCAAAGTACTAAAATGTCAACAGGTAATTTATAAATCCTGATATTGCATAAAATAGAAAACAAAATAAGATGCATTCTGGCTTTTATTTATATTGAATGAGACAGTTACACTCCCTTGCACAAATGTACTATCCTCAGCCATTACTACGACGCACTCAACCATGTCATTTGTGTGATAATAACTTCACCCATCCTTGTTTTTACCAGCCCTTCCCTCATTTCCCACAACACTGCACCTGTCACAACTAACACAATTTAATTTCCACTTGAGTTTTTTTTTCTTTTTTGCTTAAGCAGGCTACAGCTAAGGCACCTGTCACCCATCAGAGTGAACTGAACAGGCCTCAGACAGGTGCCGGAGGAGCTGTGCTGGCACATTTTGGAGCAGAGTGGAGTACCTCTATAGTGTGTGCATTAGTCAGCCCTAGGTCAAAAATACGTTGTCTGATGTATAGGAGTCAGGATGGATTATGCCACATCTAATCTACTACAAAGGAGTGAATCAAGATGAAATAAAGAAGGGAAGGTTGTAAAGCAAGTTAAAAGTGCATATGACAGGTTAGACAGTTCAGTTCATTAAAATACCTTTGTTTTATAATCTAATATAATGACCCTACATTGACACAGACATTATTTTCCATCTTGGGTGCTCCCCATACTAGAATCTGGTGTGAGGCTCTCTCAACTGGCAGAAGGTGGAATTATCGTGGTGAAAAAGCATTAACACAATTGTGCTGAATCCGGTTTGAAGGCCCAATTACTTTGAATGATTCTTGCGATGATTTATGGACTTTAAAACTGCTTAGGGTTTCTACCTGTGATGCAATAATCCTGGGAATATTCAAACTGCATTTTTCCCGAGGCTCACACGCAAAGGATGTTTTACAGATGGTTACTGAAAACAGCGAGAACAAAGCTAAATACAACTCCAATTATGTTTTTGATGAGGAAACAATGATATAACAAGGTTAGATTGGTTGCACAGATATTTCTAAAAGCAGCCCTCAAGAGTCAAAATGAAATGCACTGCCTGCATGTAATTATAAAGAATTTCATTGTCCGAGAATGAGGAAATGCAGTTAGCATGCTAGTAAGTCTTAGCAGTGGCGTGGCGGCTCTTGTCACCCAACAGAATAAACTGAATGGACTTCACACAGGTGCCGAAGGGGCTGTGACGGCACATTTCGGAAAAGATACTTTCTGGGATACTGATGAGCAACACCGGTGCACCACAGGGAACTGTACTATCCCCCTTTCTCTTCACACTTTACACTGAATGACTTTGCATATACATCTACAGCTTGTCATGTCCAGAAATACTCGGACGACACGGCTATTGTGGCGTGTGTAAAGGGAAGAGACGAGAGTGAATACAGGGAGCTCATCACCAGATTCACCTCCTGGAGCAGGGAAAATGGTCTCATGTTGAACACCTCGAAGACCAAGGAAATGATCATTGACTTTGGTAGGAAGCCCGCCCACCAACCAGTGATCATTGATGGAGAAAGGATCGAGGTGGTTGACACCTATAAGTACTTGGGGTGTGCACCTTGACCACAAACTGGACTGGTCAGAGCAGGCTCGGGCTCTGTATCGGAAAGGACAGACTAGGCTGTTCTTCCTAAGAAAGCTCAGGTCCTTTGATGTATGCTGACTGACATGTTGTTCCTTTTTTATCAGTCTGTGGTGGCAAGTGCAGTCTTCTTTGGTGTTGTCTGTTGGGGTGGCAGTATAACCACAAGGGATTGCGGTCGCCTGGACAAACTGAAATGTGCATGTGTGATCGGGAGGAGGGTGGACTCTGTGGGAGCTGTGCTGGAAAAGAGGATGAGGACTTTAATGCAGGGCATCATGAACAATCCCAGACATCCCCTGCATGACACGATGTCTGCGCAGAGGAGCACACGGACTGACAGGTTCCTCTCACTGCGCTGCAGGACAGAGCGCTTCAAGAGGTCGTTTGTGTCCCTTCAGCTCTCAGGCTGTTTAACAGAGCTGCCTGATATGAACTGTTATTTTAATTGTTTTTAATATTTTATAGTTTTTTTTTACTGTTTTTTACTTACTATTATTATGTGTGTTTGTGCAAGTGTGTGTTTGCTGCCGGACACCTGAATTTCTCCCTTGGAGATTAATAAAGTTCTTATCTATCTATCTATCTATCTAAAAGATCGGTATATAGTGTGTGCATTACTCGACCAAGGTCAAATGTACAGGAGTCAGGATGGATCTGCGTACACCACATCTAATCTACTACAAAGGAATCTAAGACGAACCAAGAACGGGAAGGATATGAGGCAAGTTAAAAGTGCACGTGACAGGTTAGACAGCTCATTTCAAACAGCTGTCAACAAGAACCAGCCAACAACTGATGATCCTGACTCTGAACGACCCCATCTACACATTACAACAGTAGGGTTTGTTGCGTTTTTCTTTTGGGGTTAGTGTAGTAGTTATGTTATGTTGTAGGTAAGTCATTATGAACATTTTACTTACAACAAATAAACACAAAATTACAAAAAGTAAATGAGTGCCTGAATTCTGATCTATTTGGATGAATTTCCTCTTCCTATGTCCTGATGTTTTTTGACTTCCTGTATTTGAAACTTGACATTCCTACTCCTGTTTAGTGATGTATTGCGTTGTGACTCTTGGATTCCAATTCGATGCATTTGCAAAGCCTATAAACAACGTGCAGTTACAGTTAGGGATAGGGAAGCTTATCTCTTGGCACCCAGACCACCAGCACGGCACGTCTAAAAGAGGCACTCTCACTAGCCATGCTCACTATACTTAAAGACATCTGCTCCTTATACACTGGCTACACCACCCATTTTACCTTAAATTGCTGACCCTACTCTTCTACTGCTACCATGTCTGCCATAGTTTATATGGACACCTGGATATTCTTTATGAAGGGTAAACGCTTCCATTTCTATACTGCCACACATTACAACAATGGCTTTCAAAACAACAGGAATGCAACTGGACCAAAAGCAGGAAAATATCCAGTAAACTAAAATGAAACAAAATAAATCAAATTAACCAGGACTTCTGCTCCGTGTCAGTCCCGGTTTCTGCGAGGTGCTCTGTGATCAGCTCATCTAGCTCTTTGTTTCTGGTTTGCAATCCATAAAATGCAGACATCTGTATTTTTTAAAGTCCTAGTATGCAACCTTTTAGCCAAAAAAGTGAAATAAAATCACATTTTATTGCACTGCGTCCTTACTGTGAGTGGGTTTCCATCTCCAAAAAACTGACTCTTATTTGGCCCGAAGGACAGCCTTCGCCTGCTTGTCTCCATGGAAATGTTATTCCTTTGACTATTCATCCCGGAAGTTACTACTGGGGTTGTATTGTTTTGCATGGCGCTGCTGATCTTGACAGAAAATGCAGAAAAAAATAGTGTCGGTCAGATGAACATAGGACGGGGCAGAATAAGGTCAATAACTGTCCACAGTACGACATTAAGAACGTATCTGTTTTCATGGAATTATCCAGTTGACCTCGAGAAGGTTACAGTGAGAATTGACAAATTTTACCCAGAGCTTTGCCCTCACAATGAAGCTAAAAACAAGTAGCATCCTGACAATGCACTTCCTGATTCTCAGACAGTAAAACACTTTATAATTAAATGCAGGCTACAGTGGACTATTTAGCCCTGGAGAACCCAAGAACCCTTTTCTTCTTTGGAAAATTATGAACATTGCATTAAATTACTGCTATAAGTTCACTGAAGTCTGAAATATCCACTTTTTCAGTTTTAATCCTTTATTCCCTAATTTAGGATCAGGGCCAAATTTGACCCATTGGGGTCACTAATTTATCCATAAAGAATATAAAACATACTTCTAGACATTCTGCAAGCTATTACTAAAAAGATTAACAAAAAAAAAACAAAAAAAAAACACAATTTTACCAACCGCTGGTTTGCTGAGAAGATGATTTTGTTTGGGTAATTTTCCAGCTCAACAACAGGTCAGCCATCTTGTCACTACCACTCTGGCTCATTTTAGTTCAATATACATCCACTAGGTCTCTCTATGCAGGGGCCAGAAGTGGCACTCTGGGCTTTTTGAATTTTTTTAAATTGAAATTTAACTTTTTTTTGTTTGTTTGTTGGGTAGCAGCAATTAACTGCGGCCAAATTTGACCCTGTGTGTTCTCCAGGGTTAGTCAAGAGGCGCTAACACAATATATCTGTCCTTTGGCAAAAACAAACTTTGCTGCTCAAATATATGGAAATCAGGGCCTTTAACTCCACAGAAAACAAAAATATGAATATACATGTTGATGGAGAATTCATCAGAATACACAAAGTCACATAGACTCCTCCCATGGTCTAAGAATTGAACCAGTAACCTTCTTGTAGCGAGGCAAATGTGTCCACAATTTTACCGCAGTGCAGTCGTGTACATTCTCCCAACACCGTCTCTCCATCTGCTTATATTAAACTGAAAACTTTACCCTGACAGAAACAGCGGCCCACACATTTTGTTCATATATTTAGAAGAGTAAAGGGCAGAAGTTCATTCATTCACTGTGTAAACACCGGAGTCTCAGATAAAAGTTGCGGTATCTCGAGTTTGTTTGACTTTGTTTACTTTCTGTCTGCTCACGCTGATAATGAGACACCATTTTATGAACTGTACAAGTCCAACGTCATCCTTAAAGAGAATGGCCCTGTTGCATGCGTCTGCTGGCTTATGGGTATTGAAAGTGTAATCTTGTTTCCGTCAGGGAGCGGTGGGTTTTGGTAGAATGGTTTGGCAAATGGCGCCAGTATTATTTTGTGAAAGATGATGTACATTGTGGGGAATTGCAAAGTAATAGCAAACTTTACAAACTAAGTAAACATAAATGAAAATATCTTTGGTCAAATATCTTGGTCACATCATCAGGAGTGAACTCTGTGATGATAATGGCATTCAGAGGCAAATTGGTCACACGCTGATATCTTGGTCACATCATCAGGAGTGACTTTAAAACTCTGTGAGTGATCCATGGCATTCTCCCACAGGAAGTGCGGTGATTGTATGCACACTGATGCAATCAGATTTACAAACATATAAACCAGGTGTCAGTGCGACTTCTGCTGTTGCATGTTCAAAATTTGCTAACTTATGTTTGCACAGCAAAGTCTTTGCAACTGCCGTAAATGCGCTGGCGTTCAATAACAAATGGGGCACTGTTAAGTGCGGGGCGGGTACTTCTATAGGGTACACTATAGGCAATCGAAGGTGCATTTGTCGAACTGGGAACACGGCGTCTGGGGACCCTCGCAGTCCGCGAGTCTATTGGCGGTGACAGCATCTGACGCTATGGAGTTAAGAAAGAAATCACACGACAAACCATCACGACAGTCACAAGTTGGTACGGAGTCACTAAATTCTCTGCAGCACAGACTGGCCAAGCAGCGTGATCATCTGCAGCCAGTGATGGACAAGCGTCTCATCACGAATCATATGAGTCGGGTGCGTGTCTTGACCTCCGCTGAACCCCGAGGGTTCAATCAAGCCCAGGTTAAGAACCACTGATCTAATAGTATTAAATAAAAAGCAAGCTGATTTTGTATCGTTTTTTATCCTTATTCTGGTTCCCCAATTTTCAGTGGATTGAAGTAATTAAATTTCTTACCATTTTGTACGTCTCTGTGTGAGCGAGTCTTTCGTCTCGTGTCTGGATCAAACCATTAGCTCCTTTAGCGTTGGTCTTCCTTTAATTATAATCTCCTGCTTAGACCGAAAGTCCAGTTTAGAAAACTGAGCTTTCATATGTAATCTTCCTCCATTTAAGGGCCAGACACGAAGAAAAAAGTGAATTGCTAAAGTTGACTTGCTAACTCTAAATTGTAGTCTGCGGCTCCTATTCTGCGGGAGTTACAAGAATCCCTGGGCTCAGGAGCGCCCCCTAACATGAGGCAGGGTAACTGGTGAAGCACACCTCACCCGGCGCCTTTTCACAGCCGCTATAATGTGCTCAGCCCTTAAAGGGTTAAAGCAGCAGCTTAGCTACAGCACAGTCGTTGAAAACCTGAGAAAAGACGCACGGTGAGCCATCAAAACAGTCAGCGTGCGCTGCCTCCATTGGCCACTGCAAATTCAAGTACTATGTGACATCACACAGGACTGCCCTGATTACAGCCAGGCGTTTCTGATTACCAACACCTGGCTGCAGGGGCGGAGTTTGTAGTGTGTCTACCTGTCAGACCAATCACACTGTTCCTTATACCCTCTGAATCTGTCCCTCCTCCCTCCTCGCTCTCTCCTTTAGTCCATAGGTCTCCATTTTAGTTGTGATTTTGCGGAGAGTTTAGTCCCACTTTAAAGTAACACTTGCAGTAAAAGTAAATTCAAGAAGCTAAGAAGCTACAGGTTGCATATAATGATGCACTCTGTATTTTATTCAAAGTATCTCGATGGAAAAGTCCCAGTTTGCTGTTTGTGCAGAATAATGGTTCCTGTAATCAGAAAGTTTGTGTGAAAATTTTTGAAGAGCCTCGAGGTCTCACAAAATGAAATCATAAATGTTTGAATAGTGCCTGGGCAGAGCAGTGTCTGATACAACTCTGGAGGCACTGGAAGAACTGCTTATATGGACTGTTGTTCTATATGGCAAGTTTATTTGTATAGTACGAGTCACGCACAAAGTAATTCAAAGTGCGACAGAATAAGAAAGACATTAAAATCACAATACAACAAATCAAAATGTAAATAATCATAAATAATCATCATGAAATTAACATTAAAAGAGAAGAATGCAGAATAAAAACGTTTCAGTCATGTGCACAGCTAAACAAAACCTTTTTGAGCCTGGATTTAAACATTGTCAAAGTAGAGGCCTGTCTCACATCTTCAGGACGACTGTTCCAGGTTTTAGCTGCAAAACAGAGAGATGTAGGAGGACGGAAGGGCACACAGACTTTCACAGACAGCTGCTTCGGTCGTGGTGGAGAGACTTTTTTCTTTACGCCCAAAAGGATGTACTTAATCTTCTTTAAAATAAATCTTGTCTAAACAGAAACGGAGACATTACAGCAGCCACTTGAAACTTTGTAGCTCTGTGTTACCAGGGAAACCATTAAAAACAATTTACAGTTTGTAATTAAAGGTCACGGAGTCATGGGGTCAGACACTATGAATTTGAAATGTGTAATTGTGTTAATGTTTGATTGATGTTTGACTGATTCCCCTTGTTAACTCCTGACTCTTAGCACTAACAGGAGTCCTCAGAGTGTGAGATGGTTCATGTGGCACTAATATGTCGGAGATGTTCTTTGGTGTTGGTCCATGGAAAGACTTGCTCACAAGCAGAGCTGCTTTAAAGTTTATTCTCTGAGCCACAGGAGCCAGTGCAGAGACCTGAGCACGGGAGTTCTAGTTCTAGTTCTAGTCAGGACTTGACCAGCAGCGTTTTGGATGTATTGCAGCTGTCTTAAGGCTCATTTGGAGAGGCCAGTGAGCAGGCCGTTACAGTAGTCTAAACTCCATCCATCCATTTTCTTCCACTTATCTGGTGCTGGGTCACGGGGGCAGCAGTCTAAGCAGAGACTCCCAGACTTCCCTAACTCCAGACACATTCTCCAGCTCCTCCAGTGGCACCCCAAGGTGTTCCCAGGCCAGCCGAGAGACACCTCAGCTGGCTCATCTCGACATGAAGGAGCAGCAGCTCTACGCCTCCTCCCGCCTCCTCCCGCGTGACTGAACTCCTCACCCTATCTCTAAGGGTTCGCTTGTATCCGCAATCTTGTCCTTTCAGCCATTACCCAGAGCTCATGACCATAGGTGAGGGTAGGAATGTAGATTGACCGGTAAATCGAGAGCTTTGCCTTTCAACTCAGCTCCTTCTTCACCACGGTCTGATACAGCGACCGCATCACTGCAGACGCTGCGCCGATCCACCTGTCAAGCTCACGTTCCATCCGTCCCTCACTCGTGAACGAGACCCCGAGATACTTCACTCCTCCACTTGAGGCAAAGACTCTCCAACCACCGGGAGAGGGCAAGCCACCTTTTTCCAGTCGAGAACCATGGCCTCGGATTTGGAGGAACTGATTCTCATCCCAGCCGCTTCACACTGCAAACTGCCCCAGTGCCTGCTGCAGGTCCTGGCTTGAAGAAGCCAGGACCTGAATCTGAAATAAAGCTTGATTGATTGATTGATATTTTCCACTTGGTTTGAACATAACATAATTTTTTTTTTTTTTTCATTTATCCTTGGTGATATTTTTAAGTTGTTTCACCCACCTTTATAATTTAGACCTACTAACACATGCCAAATTGAAAAGGTTTTTTTTTTTTTTTAGTTTTTCTCAATGCCATCGTCACAATAACAGGGTTTTTTTCTTCTTTTTTTTAAATTCTGATAATAACACAATTATTAGTAAGAATTTCATAACTACCCTAAAAACATTTGCGAGCAGCCTTGCACTTTTATGACTTTCGTTTACCTTGGAATAAATATTTCACATTTTCTAGCTTAAAATAAAACACTTTTACTACGCTCACTCACTAAACTTCACCTCCATTTCCAATGAAGTATTTAAGCGTTGGAGCTCCCTCTGCTGAGAGCAACTAGAATGAACAATGAGACAATAAATTACTGAAACTCTTATCCTCTGTGAATGCTATGCCAATAGAGCCATGTACTCGTGAACACAATTTGACCTCGGAATTAGTCCAGTGATGACTTGTGGACTTAAAAACTGCATAGGAGACGTCCAGATTTTCCCCTGTGATGCAACAATCCAGGCAAAATGCAAAAAGAGCTTGTTTGAGTGCTCAGAGAATATGACTAGTTAATAGGATTAAGAGTGAACAAACAAAAATACAACTCCGGGATGAGGGGACAACAGTATAACATTGGTTAAAAGCTCAAAAAGTTAATTTAGCAAAATATGTGGCACTGTACCCGATTTTTATTTAAAAACATGAAAAACAGAACTTCATTTAAAATGGTTTGCAGAGGTTTAAAGTTATTTCTCACTCTTAGGCATTCCGAGGATTTTAATTATTCACATTTTATAATCTCATTTCACAATTTACAGAAGTCAGAGTGGAACAACTAGCATGCAAACAGCACACCTCCCGAATCTCAGACATCTTATTTCTTTGAGCCTATCCACACAAATACAGCTAGCAAGTTCAGTGTCTTCTCTGTCAATATAAATGAACTAAATTATGAAATATTTCTGGACTATAGCTTCAAAGGACAAAACAAAAGGTCCCTGCCCTTCATCTGAAAATATCACATACAATTCTTCAATATTCTGACTGCAACCTATTAGTGTCATGGTTTTTGAACGAGCAAACTGCATGCTAAATTGATATATAATTGAAAATGGCACTGGTATTTATGATAATGATAGCTTGTGCCTGTCGTGTTCAGCTGGCTGGTCTCATGATGATTGTGCACCTGCGGCTCCGCTTTGTCCTCGCCAACCCTCACATACTTCTCCTGTCAGGGTAAGGTCCAACTGCCTGATGCTGCTGCTGCTATAGCTGTGAGATTGCCTCTTGTACAAAGCAGGGGGTTGCAGACTAATAGTTTGTTCAGATAGTCGACCACTGAGGCCATACCCCCCTTTGCCAATACTCGATCTCATCTGTTCTTGGAACCTAAGCGAGCCCTGGTTAGTCCTTGAATGGGAGACCACGGAGAATGGTGCGGCTCCCTCCAGCAAAGTTGTGTTTCTGTGCCCCGAGGAAGGCAACTGACATCACCCAATGTTTTCTTAACCCTATAGCTTCGGATGCTATCGCCACCGATAGACTTGCAGTTGCGGACTTTCCATTATTGTCACTTCGCAACCAATTGATTGTGCTTCATGTCATTATGGGAACGTTGTCCCTTGAAGATGACCAATCAGAGCACAGGTCTTGCCGGGATTCTCCCAGTCAGTTATTTGATGCATCAAAGGAAAAATAAGGACAGATATGTAAAATAGAGGTAGTTGTGTGGAAAAAGGCCAAAGTACATGCTGATACTTCCTTTAAATTGATTTTTATGGCTAAAAAAAGAATAAAAATCTAGGCGAGCTATAATGGTCTATATTGTGCTCAGTCCTTAAAGGGTTAATGAATCAAATGTAAATTGTATCAGAATTATACTTTTTTTTTTTTTTTTTTTTTTTTTTATAAGGCCAATCTCAGCAGTTCACAAAAACACATTTAGTAATTCCAAGTTTGTGGTGCTGTGAGATGGGGCTAAACCTAATGTAACCCAAAACTACAACTACTGTGTTTTAGCATCTCTTTATGTAATGCATCGGGTTTGGTTTGTTAGTTATATTATGCACTGCAATATTTTAGATTTTTATACATGAGTGGCATGAAACAGCTTTGTTTTGTGGAGCATATCGGCTCAACAGAAAAGTCACATCATGGGAAATACGTCGATTTATCACAGGATCAAGTCAGCCTTTGGTGAGAAATTATTATTTTATGTTATATCTGTTTTATATTTTACATCTTTTTTCACCTGAGTCTGCATTCTCTCTTTTCTAATCATCTGCATAGTCGTTTTAACTACGCCTGCAGCTGCACCGGCCCCAGACCCTTATGGGAGCTAGTGATGCGGTTCACTTAAAATAGTGGCAAAAGAACTGATCCACCCCAATGCAAACCGGTGGAAACAAGGCTGTAGTGTTGAGTAAACGCATAATGAACTGTAAAGTACTTCGGGTGTCTTGAAAGATGCTATATAAATTCAATGCATTATTATTATTTAGAAGGACCTGTGCCCATCAGTGTTTGTTGCTGCTTTGTTGGTGTATATGATTAAGATTTTGTTCAATTTCTCTGACACAGTTGATACTATTTTAGAAACAAGCATTGATGTATTTCACTTTAAACACATTATTTATACAAATGTGTTAGAACTAGGCATGAGTTACCATTGGGCTTTGTCTTTGCTCATTAGATGCAAAAATATTCTGTCACTTTGACACTTAGACAAACATTCCCTGCTTATTGTTTTGAAACTCGATACAGAGTGAACCGGCATTGCATAAATTGCTATTCATTCAGTGGATGTAATGTTCTTCAAAAAGGAGCAATGGTAACACTGAATTTTGGGCACACTAGCTGCTAATCTGCGTACTTGTAAGTAGTTAATTCTGGGTTAATTGGTAATTATTTAGCCTTTAGTCTGCATAACATTTCTCTGCTAATTAGACATTTACCAATATTTTAATTTTAGTAAACTGCTTACATTTTGGCATTTTTTTAAACTTCAATGCTATGATCATTATGTGGCCGAAGCAATGATGTAAACCTTTATTTACAGGAAATAAACTGACAGTTCAAATCTAGGCCGAAGCAGGATTTCAACCAGGAAGTAGTTTTTTTCTTTGCCTTTCAACCAAACGTCAAGCCGCTCGTTTAACGTCCAGGCCCCAGGAGCAGAAAACACATCATGAAAGCACTTTGGGTATCCAGAAAGCTATATAAATCCAATCAATTTTTTAAGTCTCTCCTTGCATAAATTATATCTGTAGTTAATGCAAAACACAAATAACTTCTCTATTAAACTTCTGACAGCAATTTATACTCTTACACTTATCAGTAATGAAATCCGCTTGGTGGCAAACTATGAAATTACTTTCAACTTTATTATTATACCTAAGGAAGTTAGTTTGCACAAGGTGTCAACAAGCACATAGATAAACAATACAAACACTATTCAATTCAAAACTGATGCTAGTGGTATTTTTAGCTTTAGCATTGTAATAACATGAGGACTAAAAAGTGTAACTGCATGATAATTAGTCATCCAAAACAGGACATTTTTTTTCCTCTACTTTATTTCATTTTAAAGGACCAGGTAGTAGCATATTTACTATTTACCATGCTAAATCTATTCAAAGCCGCTATATCTATTCAAAGAAGCGTATGTAAAATTTTGATTGAAATTCCTTTATCTGTCCTCACTACCTAAACCCCAGCACCTGCAGCCAATCATTGACCAGCGCTAGTGCAGACTTTACCGCTCAGTGAGTAAATTCTGGAGGTTTTGAGCTTTCACATGAGGCCTGTCCATATACTAACTCCATAAGAGGATGTACCGACACCACAGTGAGAGCTCCTCGGGACCCCAGTCTGCTGTACAACTCCATCTCAAAGCCACTAACCACTCCTTTGAACACAGTGAGGTACAGATTATTATCCAAAGAGGACAAATGGTTTGAGAGGGGAGTTAAAGAAGCTATTTTTGTTAGACAATCCATCTTTGAACAGGAATGGGCGCTTCAGACATCATCTATCTTCTATTTATAACTCCATCCTCAGACCCAGATCAAGACAACGAAAATAGTAGGGCTAACCAGCACGCTAATAAATGTGAAATCACCCATTAGGGGCCTGGATGATTATGTAAAACATGACTCAGGCACAGTTCCACACTTAGTTAGCGCATTAGACCTCGCTAACAAATGAAACTCTAAACAATAGGTGTGTTAGTTTCAGTGTAGTTAGCTCCTCCCTTTAGATAGATATAACTCAGTATCCACCAGAAATATGACCAGAACTGAAGAAGAGGCTTGGACGAGCAGCGAAACAGCTTCACTCCTACAACTTTTTGGCAAGCTAACAGATTAATTTTGGTTTTATCTTACTATGTTCAGCCTTTGTCATAGCAGAACACAACACACTGATTTCACTGAGTCATTCTGCCTTTTGCAACTGAGGTTATCATACAGTTTGGGAGATTCCTGTAGGACTCGATTTCAGGATTTTGCTAATTACTGTAGACATTTGAGGTGGACTTAATGAGCTGCTAATTCTCACAGCTGTTCGGCGCACGGACGCAGCGGACAGTGGGGCTGACTGAGTGTTATGACGATGCATAAATGTCATGACTAAGCACAAACAACATACGGAGAGCCCTACTGGATTCAATCTGACAACGCATTGGAAGTCTTTCACGTGTCTTTGAGCAAAATATGTCTTGCCCAGTGCAGATATATTCATCAATCGCATCATAATTTCAAAACAGCTTACTCGCCTTAATCTGTATCAGGAATTTCTCACTATGTATTCTTCAAAACTCCCCACTTTTGCTGTAGGAGCCCCCTTTTTTTTATCCCTACAATTAAAAAAAAAAAGTAAGAAAAAAAATCCACCAGGCCTACTCAACAAATGAAGCAGCCCAACTCCCCATCGAGTCAGAGGGTTGCCTCGCTGACAATCGGGCCGTGCATGGTTGTTCTACGTCCTGATTGGCTAAGGGACTGTAGACCACTGTCCATCGAGCTTCTTCGTGCCGTATCTCGCCTCCTGTTCAGTACAGAATGTGTTCAGCCAAATTTGCGTAAACGTTCGATCGAAGTGTGACTCTGAAGTGCTGTATGTTTGCAAGTTTTCTCCCCGACAAAACCCACGATGTCGATGAAACGTTCCGCACCGACAGAGGCACCGACGAAGGTTTGAACTTTGAGAGTGTTTAAACAAGAGAGAAATGTGAGAAAATGTTAATGCCTGTGTGAGAAAAGTGTATAAAGTGTGTGGTGAGGGGTTTTACAGCCTTAAAAAATATATAATAATTGTAAAAAATAAAACTGACTACTTTGCAGATTTCGCCTATTGCGGATTATTTTTAGAACGTAACAATAAATGAGGGACCACTGTATAATAATTTTAAAAAAAAAGGAAATGAAAAAAAAAAGGAACCTCATTAAATTATTATATAAATTATTATACTAATTATTGTTCTACGAAGTATTGTTATACCTCTTCCTAAGTTTTCCGCCATTTCCTTATTATTTCTTTAGGTTTCTTTTTATGTTTTATTACTTACACATACACACACTTACACTCTAATATAAGAAGATAAGAAGAAGAACAGATGCCATTCTTATTGTCTCGTCACCCCTTCATACAATTCATACAATTCATCTCCGCTCATGTCAAAATGTCTCGTATAGTTTGTATCGTCTCTAATATCAAAATTAGAAAAACAAAAACTACATACATACACGTATCTAACCAGATTTGTTCTTTTGGAGGTCTGCAAGCTGCTGACCAATCAGACTCTGCCTTTGCCGTAACCTCCAGTATGTGGCGGATTGTTTGCCTGAGTGATTAGCTTAATCTGTTTCACTTTTGGAAGAGTTTGAAAGAAAATGAAAGAAAGGGCAAATAATGGGACTATTATTCAAAGAGGAGCCGTTTGTTTGTTATCTAAATTGTCTCCCAGAATTCAAATGAGTGATTGACATTGGCCGATGGGGGATACACATTGTCCGTCTGTAACAAAACAAATATGGCTAGTTACCAGGAAAAAGAAAAGAAAGAATATCACAGGGGGCTGAAGAACATCGCGGATTTCTCAATCAATCAAAATGGAAATAGTTCAAAGTGATAGCTGACCAGTGAGCTCCTTCGTTTCATATGCCTCACTGAATTAAACAAATCTGATTGCGCGGTAGAGGTGGGCGATATGGCAAAACATTTATAGTATGATTTTCTAGGAGCCAGATCACAAGCTCAATTTTATCACGATTCATGTACAAATTTGTATCATTATAGCAAAAGACGAAGTTAAATCTGCCAACTGGACAAATCGTTGTAGGAGTGAAGACGTTTCCCTGCTCATCCATTCTTCAGATTGTCAGACTGATGGTGGACACTGCCTTATATTTATCTGAAAGGAGGAGTTAACTACACTGAAACTGTCAACAGCTATTGTCTCCAGTTTGAGCCTTAACGGCCCTATTCGACCTTTAATCGCACTAATGGACCACGCTATTGTTCTCTTTGTTTTCGTTTGCTTTGGGTCTGAAGCTGCAATTATGCCAATAGTATCATTATATTGACTTGAAGAAGTAAATAAAGTCATCTGCTTCTTCTAAAAGATCACGCATTGCAGTTTGTTAGGTCACTCACTCACTCACTGCATTCAAGAAGTCATTAGTGAGTCAGTGAATATGATGATTTTGGACAGGAATGAGCTCACAATTGCATCTTTATCGCCGTATTACCCCGCCATATTGCACAGGTGTGTTTGGTTCTGTCTCGAGCCGCGACACAAAGCCCAGAGACTAGACTGATACAGAGAGATATCATGCTGGACTTGCCTGGCAATAAAAAAAACCTAATCTTACACCCAGACCTCTCACCTGGACGGGCCTTAGATACCAGAGTGAGACCTCAGATAGCTTACCAAGAGCGCATTTGCTGTCTGTACAAACCCACTCCCATGCCACCTTTCATTCCCACTCAGGAGTGATTAAGGCTTTAATCCTGGCTTATTGTGGCTTTGTGAATGATCTTTGGGCGCTTTCCAAATGATTATGCGGGATATTTTCATAATTTCTGTGTGCTGTGAAAGAACAAGAGCCATTCAATATGTTTGCCCCTTGTGACTGTTAGCAAAAGGTTGATACTTTCTGCTATTTAGTTTGTAAGACACCGAGTAGGTACTTTGATTTGCATTCTAAACTAAAAGTACTTTGATCTCTGCTAAGATTGAGTGCTCGTCTTGTGCTGTTGGGCAGCTAAACTTTCTTGCATAATGGAATTGTGCATGCGGCGGTGGACATAGTGCACAGAATAGCGGACACATCACTATCAGTCTGCCCCGGGGCAACTCTGGATGCAGTAGTTTGAATGTTTAATGGAAGTAAAGTGCTATGGGAGCACCTTGTAAAGTGAAATATGTCCAACCCATTTCAATAATAGCTCATAAATTTAATCTATTAAAGGGCCTGTACCCAAAGAACTGTCTGGGATAGTCACTGTCTCATTTCCACATGGTTCACATCCAACAAAATGCCTTTTAAAATGTTTAATTTATATGCACCATGTTTAGATTTTTACAATATATCCTACAGGGAGTGAAAGGACTATTAAGGGATGTTAACTTCTGAAACAAGCCCTAGAAATCCTTAATATGGGACCAGAATCTTAGCATTTGGAATAGTTTTTAATGTTCTTACACTGATTATAGTAACTGTGACGGAGTGTCTTCTTCTGATTGTAATTCACAGTCAAAAGTTATTAGAAAATTTGGAATAAGTGTACTCAAAGCCCGCAGTGTCCCGGCAGTTTTATAGTTTTACTGATTACTGTTGTGTTTCTTTTTTAAGATGACAGCAGTCAACTAAGATTTGTAGTTGTTCATTACTCACCACTGACACCCAAACAGCTTTTGTCACTCACTGCTGTAATTCCAGATATCGTGATGCCGTGTGAATAACCTCTGTGTTCAGGTGAATAGCCTTTTCAGAGGAATTCATGACTTAGCTGATATGACAAGTGAGTGAACAGTCCATGGGAGTGGATGAAGGCAGATACAATTAGTTGTCTTATAGAGGTGGGGCATATATTGGAAAATTGTTTTGTGGTACACAGAGTTTGAATATTGTTTTAGGGAGAAAATATATATATATATTTCTACTTTTTTGTGTCTGATCTTACTGTATGACATGTTTTAGCACATTTCAGGCATGTTTTAGCACATTTCAGGCATGTTTTAGCACATTTCAGACATGTTTTAGCACATTTCAGACATGTTTTAGCACATTTCAGGCATGTTTTAGCAAATTGAATAGTCTCTTCGGCACAAATTACATCTTCCATAATAATATCTTCAGTCTTTGTGATTTATTTGAATTACTCTCTAAGAATTTCAGTGTTAGGTATCTACACCTGGGAACCTTCCCTCTCCCATATTTTGGATGGTCAGGATGTTGCTGGAATTGCATTGTGAATGATGTTTGGAGAAAAATGACACTGGAATGTGAATGAGGCTACAAACCACTCCAGGCAAAAATTTATGCTGAATTGTCTGTAATTTGTCTGGACGTTTGCTAGTGTTCACTCCAGTAGAAATTTGTCATTATTTGGCTAATTTACAATCTTATAAGAAAGAAATGCACTTTGTATGTTTACTAAAAATGAAGTGTCACCAATAAAAACACCTTCATTTCCCTTTGACTAGGGTTTTAATTTAGTAGTTACTACACATTAGTCATTCTTAATAAGCAATTTGTTCATTGTGAGTTAAGTTTGTGTTCATGCTTCATTTAGGGGGTATTATGGGTTTAAAAATGCTATATTAGCTGAAAACAACACATTCAAATTATTAAAAAGTTTTGGTTTTGACACACCGAGCCTCTCCTCCTTCAGTATTTTTTTTTTCTTTTTTTCTCAGTATCCTTCAACTCTATTGCTTTTGGATTCTGACATAACACAGTCAAATTAGGGAAAGTCACAATGTTCCTAGACCACACAGCTTTTTTTGTGTGCATTCTTTAGCTTTCATATTTCACCTTGAGTTCTGTTTTGAATTCTATTCAAAACAGAACCACCGCAGTCGTCTAGCATGCCCCTCCGGACGCTAATTCCCATCCATAATTCATCAGTCGGAGTTAACATCTATATTTTAAATGCCACATACCAGTGAGCATCTGTCGTCGCCTTATGCTTTAGGAAATACAATTGCATTACAAACAACCACATTGATGAACTTTATTTTTTCTTCTCTTCCCTTAGGTCCGCTGATGTGTGATGGGCGGCTGGCTCACCTGCTCCTCCCTCTCCTTCTGCTCCTGAGGGCCCCACTCCTCCACAGCTACGGAGAGCGCACATGTCCCAACAATTGCCGATGTGAGGGAAAAACCGTGCATTGTGATTCCTCTAGTTTATTGGAAGTCCCGGAGAACATAACCGTAGGATGTCAAGGACTTTCTTTGCGCTACAACGAACTGCATACTTTGCTACCCTACCAGTTCGCCCATCTCGGTCAACTCCTTTGGATTTACTTGGATCACAATCAGATATCCGCAGTGGACAGTAGAGCATTTCAAGGTGTTCGCAGGTTAAAGGAGCTTATTTTAAGCTCCAACCGGATCACGTCTCTACACAATTCGACTTTCCATGGGATTCCCAATCTTCGCAGTTTGGACCTTTCCTACAACAAATTGGAAGTCCTTCAGCCAGGACAGTTTCACGGTCTGAGAAAGTTGCAAAATCTTCATCTGAGATCGAATGGCCTCTCTAACATTCCTATCCGTGCGTTTCTGGAATGTCGAAGTTTGGAATTTCTGGATTTAGGCTACAATCGGATCAAGGCGCTCACCCGAACCACCTTTTTGGGACTTCAGAAGCTTATGGAATTGCATTTGGAGCACAATCAATTCTCAAGGATCAACTTTTTTCTGTTCCCTCGACTAGCCAATTTGAGATCGCTTTATCTGCAATGGAACCGTATAAGAGTGGTCAACCAAGGCCTTCCATGGACCTGGTATACCCTTCAAAAGTTAGATCTTTCTGGGAATGAAATCCAAACATTAGACCCAGCTGTTTTCCATTGCTTGCCCAATCTCCAAGTTCTCAATCTGGAATCCAACAAATTGTCCAACGTCTCCCAAGAGGCTGTTTCGGCTTGGATATCCCTGACTTCAATCAGTCTTGCAGGCAACATCTGGGACTGCGGCCCTGGCATTTGCCCCCTTGTCGGTTGGCTGAGAAACTTCCGCGGAACTAAAGACACCACTATGATCTGCAGCAGTCCCAAGTACCTCCAAGGGGAAAAGATCATGGAAGCAACCAGGAATCATGGCATCTGCGAAGAGACCGATTACATTTTGACGGAAACTCCCTCCCCGATGTCGGAACTCATTTCGGAAGCAACCGCCGAACCAACCTTCGCGCCTACAAGTGGCTTTCCACCGATGGTACCTACTGACATGTACGATCCCCTACCCCCATACAGGCCTAGACCCATCCCCAACCCAACTGTCCCGGGACACATGAGCAAGAATCCTAGAGACTCAATGCCCCGCGCAAGATCAACCTTACCACCACCTCCGGAATACGAACACATGACTCTGCACAAGGTGGTAGTTGGAAGCGTGGCACTATTCTTTACTATGTCGCTCATTTTGACAATAGTCTATGTCGCATGGAGGAGGTATCCGGGGGCCACCAGGCTGCTCCAGGAGAGGTCCGTGGTGGGTCGGAAGCGGCGCAAAAAGAGTCCTGAACCAGAACAGAACCTCAGCTCCCAGTTGCAAGAGTATTACATGAGCTACAACCCCGCGGCCAGTCCAGAAGCGTTGGAAGTCCTTGGGAACGGCACGGGATCCTGCACTTGCACACTGTCCAGATCCCGGGAGTGTGAGGTATGACCCGCCGCATCCCCCTTCCCAAAAAAGTTAAATCTGAAACATGACAATGCAAAGATTCAACAAAGAGGTAAATGTTTTACAAAAGTTATGCAATGTTCAATAGCACTGTTGAATAATATGTGGATATAGTTTGAGTTATGGGCACACATTATTGTTTTTTTTCTGTGTTTTAATTCGATATTTTTTGACAAATTGAGCAAAATGTAAATCTAGAGTAGCGGGAACTTGATTTTTGATTATCTGCTTTGTTGCTGGCTCTCAAAATTGTTTATTTCTGCAGACGATTATGCAATTGTAAATGCATTAAAGGTACACAGAGTTTTCTGGTATAGGGTCTGTCACCTGCTTTTCTCCTGAAATTGCTGTTGCTTTGCTTGTACTGTTCCACAGTATGGTATAAAGTTATCTATCTTTCATTTATTCAATTTCACATGTTTGTATCCAAGGAGATTGTAAAGTTTTATGACATTTTGTGGATTATTCCAGGCAAAAAAAAAAAAAAAGCATCTACATGGAGAAAAGCAGGCCTCAGACCCTTCCCCTATAAACTTAGATAGTGGCCATTTAATCGTCCTGGACAATTTTGGTTGTGTGTTGCACAGACATATAATTAATAGATGTGGCATTTGATGCTAATGCTATCATCCACTTTGCAGCTCCACTAGTCTGTGAAGATTTTGGAACACTTGAGCCAGTCCTGTACACTTTCTTTTAGCCCTCAAAAGTCACAAATTATAAATAATCAAGAGGGTGTCAGCTAGTACCAAGGGGTTCAACTCAAGGTACAGCGCAGGGCCTTTTTGTGTGGTGTTTGCATTTGCATTTTCTCTCTGTGCCTGTGTGGTTTCCTGTAGGGATACACTGATGCAGCTTTATCAGTTCTGTTACAATTACAATACTATAGTTTTAAGTATCTGCCAATACCCAATGTTAACCGCTACCAGTGCAGAGACTGAAAACAGCATTTAGTTACCTTAAACAAAAATAAAATAAGCCATAACTGATTCAAATGTGTTATGTAGTTGTTAGTTATCTCTCAAGGGACAACAGAACAGCTTTATGTAAATAAAGTTCAAACATTCTGAGAGTTTTATTACATCAATTTGTATCTGCAAACAGGACATCAGC
The DNA here is from genome assembly GCA_019594935.1 of Periophthalmus modestus. NCBI lineage: Eukaryota > Metazoa > Chordata > Actinopteri > Gobiiformes > Gobiidae > Periophthalmus > Periophthalmus modestus. Next base: position 8,784,006 of record JAIEZT010000054.1, read on the forward strand.
TGAACCGATATTTAGCAGCCGATATTCAATTCAGCAAATGTTACAGTATCAGCACCAATATCTGATACCGGTATCAGACTGGTGCATCCCTACCCCAGGCACAATCTCTGCGGGACTATTCTGGTTAAATAAAGGTTTAAAAGACTTACCTGATCTAATTGCCATGTTTTTTTTTATGGGGCTTTAACACTGCCATCTTTAACAGTAATCCTCTCAGCTGTCTGCTTACTTCTTTATCTTCACTCTCTGTGATGCGATTTGAATTTCTCAGTAAGAATATAGATGTCAGATATTTACACTTGGGTACTTTCCCTCTCCCGAGTGTATTTGATCATTCATTGGTTTCACAAAAAGACTATTTTGAATGGTGGGTATGGTGCTGAAATTGCATTGTGAATGGAGATAGGAGAAGAATGGCATTTGAATGTGAATAGGCCGACAAACCACTCCAGTGAAATATGTTGAATTGTCAAAAATTTGTTTGGACGTCTATAATTTGTTCACTGATTTGAATAGTTTTCACACGTAGAAATTTGTCTTTATTTGGCCAATTTCCAATCTTTTATATAAGAAATAAATTCAGCTTGAATGCTCATGTATGTTTCCAAAAATAGTTTATAATATACTTTATACTTTATAATAACTACACCTTAATTTGCCTTTGATTGACGTGTCGATACTATGTTATTTTTAATAAACAATTTTCTCATTGAGGATTAAGTTTTTGCTCATGCTTTATTAACCCTGGAGAACCCAAGAACCCTTTTCTTCTTTGGAAAATTATGAACATTGCATTAAATTATTGCTATAAGTTCACTCAACACTGAAATATCCACTTTTTCAATTCTAACCATTTATTCCCTAATTTAGGATCAGGGCCAAATTTGACCCATTGGGCTCGCTAATTTATCCAAAAAGAATATAAAATGTACTTCTAGACATAGTGGTGTATTTTTTGGGTTGCTGTTGGGGTGATGTAGGCTTGCGGGTTCAGCATTGCACAGGCTTGTACTGCTAACCATAAGACAAGTTTCTGATGAGGGAACAGTGTTATAACATGGTAGAAAGCTCCAAATAGTCAATTTTACTTAATGCCCCCTGATTAAAGTACAGTTATTATAAAGTGTTATCAAAAATGATTCTAAATGTATTATGTATAAACTGTTGCTTGATATTTATTTAGCATTTTCATTACCCAATGCCTAGATACAAGGTCAGGCCCTTTGAACCTAACAGCAAATTACAAAAATTGTGTTTGCAAGGTTAAATGAGCGGGGCTGTATTTACATAAAATACTGATTTAGTCTCATTATCTCTCCCACTTCTAAGTTGCCTTTTTAATCCGGCCCCCTCGTTCAGCTTTGATTCAATCCACTGTGAATAATTGGGAACATGCTTCTTTCAGACACTAAAATGTGCCTAGTATGACTCACACCTTTTGAAGTTATAAATAAGAGCGTATAGTGTGGTGCGAGGGTATACATGCACACGATAGATAATGAGGATAAGCAGTAGGTAGCATAGCATAAACCCTCGGGGAAAACTTTCTTCATATCTTTTAATAGAGTAACGCTAGCATGTTTGTGTCGCTAGGAGTGCAAACATTTGTTATGGAAAGACACCGTTGTTTCGATAAGAAAATTTTGTGATAACTTATTTTCATTGTCAAAAGAAACAGAACTGAAGACCCTGCGTAGTGAAGTGAGTTTATTAAATAAGCAGGTTACACAACTGGTACTAAACTCAATAAAGCATTGAGTTAAAAGGTTCTGTACCAGATTTTTCCCATGTATTTGATTAAAATGTGTCTTGCCCCAGTGACATACATTGTAGCAGCTCCTGAGGTCAAAATATGTCCATTGCGTACTGCCTGCATCTAATTATAAAGCATTTTATTGTCCAGTACAGTAATCGGGAAGTGATCTGTTAACATGCTAGTTGTTTTTAGCATTACAGTGATGGCGAAAACTCTGCACCGGTCTCTCGAAGTTGTGAAAAGCACTTGTAAATTCATCATGGTGTGTAATTAGGATGCTCAGAATGCATAAGGTAAGTGAGGAATAACTTTGGACCACTCCAAACTGTTTCAAACGATCTAATTCTGTTCTTTGTGTTTTTGAGATAGTAAAAATAAGATACAACACCTTTGTGGCCAAGGGTAGAGCTGGGTATTGTTAAAAAGTAACCATATGGCACCAGAAAAGTTAAGATTCTACCAATACCAGTACATACACATGTTGGGTGTCCATACTTTTTGGGGATATTACATTGACTTACATTCATTTCATGGAGACTGATCCTAAGCTTAACCATAGTCACTACTCGCCTAACCCAAAACCTACCCTCACCTTACCATATTTTAACCCTATATCTGAATTTTAAATCATAGTTGATCTAATAAAGAAAGGACTTCTGGGGACCTGATTTTTGTCTCCATATGGGAGGCAGGTCCCCATGGATTGTTGGTGTATAGTTCCCTAAAAAGTTAGAAATGCCTGCCCACACACACACACACACAGATGAATGCATACTACGAAAACTATAATTTACTACTGGTAATGAAGCATTTAAAGTTACCCAGTATTTCTGGAGTTACTTGAATAGGGGTGGAGAGATGCTGATAGCTCCCAAGATACAGATTAGAGACAACTGGGCTTTGGTTGCCAGGTCCTAATTTATTTTCAAGAGCAGAGGGTGAAAAAGGATGGTTGGGGCAGTCCATATTAGTTCATATAGGTCAAAAGCATTTTTCTTGATGCATTTTGAAGGTCACATTCTCTACTCCCGAAGCCATCAAAGGAGCAAGGAGCTTAGCCAGTCAGACTAGTATTGGGATTGGTATGAGGATGGTTAAGTTTAGGGTTAGGATGAGATTTAACCCTGGAGAACCCAAGAACCCTTTTCTTCCTTGGAAAATTATGAACATTGCATTAAATTACTGCTATAAGTTCACTGAACACTGAAATATCCACTTTTTTCAATTTTAACCCTTTATTCCCTAATTTAGGACAAAATTCAGGGCCAAATTTGACCCACTGGGCTCACAAATTTATCCAAAAAGAATATAAAACATACTTCTAGAAATTGTGTAAGCTATTACTAAAAAGATTAACAAAAACAAAACACAATTTTACCAACCGCTGGTTTGTTGAGAAGACGATTTTGTTTGGGTAGTTTTCCAGCTCAACAGGTCAGCCATCTTGTCACTACCACTTTAGTTCAATATTTATCTACTATGTGTCTCTATGCAGGGGCCAGAAGTGGCACTCTGGGCTTTTTGAATTGAAATTTGACTTTTTTTTTTTTTTTTTTCATTTTGGGTAGCAGCAATTAACTGCAGCCAAATTTGACCCCTGGGTTTCTCCAGGGTAAAAAAAAAAAAATTAGCAATTCCTCAGTCATTCCAGGTAGGCCCCATAGCAAAAGAAAATTGAATTCTGTTAACTGGATAAAGAGTTTAAGAGTGTTTGCCATGCATTTAAAGTAGCTTTGTTTAAATGTGACAAAACAGAGCTGAGGGAACATTGAGTTGTGGGCACATAGCTACATTTTTTTTCCAATCAAAACACGCTAGCTAACACTGAAATTTATTTAAAGCAGTTTAAAGTTTTCTTTCGTTGCTGCGATGCTGGTCAGATTATTGGCTAACAACAAGGAGATAAACCTCGGCCAACAACATCTAAATCTCAACAATGCACCGAAACACAGCCTGTAGTTTCCCAGTGGTGTGTCTGATATACTGTTGTTTACTTTCTGTTCTATATTTAGATATCAGCAGCCGGCTAAATATAAAACGATTTGTATTTGTTTCCATTTGTCAAATTGCTTCAGCTGTAAGTTCAAATTTTGTAACATCATGTGGATAAGTTTTGCAGTGGTCCAGAGTTATTCCTCATTTACCATATGCATTCCAAGCATCCCAATTGTTCACTGTGATCAGTTTTTTAGCGCTTTTCCCAACTTTTAGAGGCCGGAGCGGAGTTTGCCGTGATAGTAACGCTAACAACAATTAGCACTGTAAGGCGCACTTCCTGATTATCGGACAATAAAAAACATTATAGTCCAGTTAAGTTTATTAAGTCTTCTGTTATGACTATACTTTCGATTTGCATGTACAGACCTGTGTTTAAGGGTGAGAAAATTGGTACAAGAAGCAACTAAAACATGTACCCGAGCACTAAAGGACATCTCCACCATGAGCAACTTAAGTCTGAAATATCGGACCATTGCAAGAGGGAAAACCATCTCATCTCTAAGGTCATAGGCAAAGAGAGCAACAAGTACCATCGTTGGATCAGGGGAGCCCATCAAGATCTGAAAACTCCCCTATCAGACTGTAAATTGGGAAGAGGGGCATACCAAGTTACTCACACCTGGAGTACAGTTCTGAAGAAGTCAGACTGCAGATGGCGCTGTTGTCCTACTGCTCCAAGTAGGACGTGACACTTCTGAGAAAGTTGAAGCTGTACATAAGAATTTATAGTATTAAAAAACAGTACACAGTGGACTTATTTTGACCTCAAGGGCTACTTGTACAATATATCTGTACTGGGGACAAATTTAGCTTAAATACATGCACGGTTATTCACATGCACAGAAATAGTTCGAATCTGCCCTGATAGTGGTGGTGGTCTTTTTTTTTTTTTTTTTTTTATTTTGTTTATTCAATATTTTACCAGGTAAGTCAATTGGGGACACGTGTTCTTTCACAGTGATGACCTGGTCAATAGGCAGGATAATACAGCACAGAATACACTCACAAACACTCACATGTCAATTATAATGTGAAACAGTGAATCAGAACATGAGACAGTGAAACATTTGCAGATTAAAGATATAAAAGTGTTTAAAAAAAGCGCACAGATCCTGTAAAATACTCTGGATTTGAGTTTTTAGAAGTCGACAGAGGTAAAAATGAACGTAGTCTGGTGTAGCTGGTTCGAGTCACTTGCTGCAGAGAACTGAAATGAGGAGCTGCCAAAAGCTGTGTGGGCTTTAGGAATGCACAGGTTAATGCAGCTGTGGGAGCGGAGTGTGCGGCTGGAGCGGTGGATGTTAGTAGTGAGCTGAGGTAGGATGGAGTTTTACCGATTAAAGACTTGTAAATGAAGAATAACCAGTGTGTTTGTGTGCAGTGTGCAGAGAGGGCCACCTCACCAGAGCGTAAAGTGTGCAGTGACGGTGCCACCTGTAACAAAGCGGATCTCTGCATGACAAATCACATGGAGCTTGTGTAGCTGTGTCTTTAATGCTGATCTATACACTAAATCTCCGTAATCGAGGATCGGGAGGACTCTAGTTTTAAAGCAGTTTTTGTAGTGGTTTAAAAAAAGTACTCTTAATTTTGCATTAGTAAGCAGATCGATGTGCATTTCGAATCTCCAGACAATTTTCATGTCGTAATGCAGACATCTTCTCGAACAGTGACCTAAACATAAAAAGCATATACCCAACGCAAATACCTACAGGTTTTATTATAGCCTTAAAATCTGAATATGCAGTTCTGTGCCAGCGTGGAGTTGTGGAGTTGAAGTGTGAAGGTGTAATGAGTGGAAACGCGTTATCAGATCTACATGCAGGTCAGTGGAAAAGAGAGAGGAGAGACAGAGTTTGCAGCTCTTACAAGATGGTTTAGCTTCCACTCACAGCGTTGGAAAGAGTAGTGAAAATGTGTACTCAAGTAAAAATAGTTACATGGCTAATAATGTACTCAATTACAAGCACTGCTGCCAAAACTGGTATTAAGTCAAAGTAAAAAAGTAAAACATGATAAAAGGATACTCAGAGTACACATTTTTGACACAGTTTTTTAGATTTTAGATTAATCAAAAAGTGTAAAATTGAATATATAACTATCTGTATATTCTCCAAGCTGTGGTCAGTCGGAGCTGGTGATGCAGTGCTGTTATGTCGGTTTAAAAATGGTAAAAAGGAGAAAAAATGTACATGTGTAGAATTATACTAGTGTTTTAACAATATTAAAGTTCCAAACTCGATTTCGATAAGGAATAAACCTGATACTCAATACCAACTCTGATACAACGATGATCATAAAAAAATATTTAGGCAATCAAATGGGATTTTAACATTAAATAGTACTTTTATATTACCATGTGTACCATCTGTATAATCCTTCAGTTGTCAGGTAGGTTCCATAGTGGTCCATGGGCGTCTATGTGGTCTTAAACTTGTTCTGATACAGCAGGGGTGTCAAACTCAAATTCACAGTGGGCCAAAATAAAAAAAACTTAGACAAATTCTGGGCCAAACTTAATATGTATTTAAAATTGACTGCAGCTAATATGCAGTGTTTAACCTTTTCATATGAACCTTAGTTTTGCTTAAACACAAAATCTGGAACATCTCAAGCTTGATCTTACAAACATATGAGAAATTAAATGTGAAATAAAAGACACGTCAGTAGTAATCATTTATTAATTAATTTGGTTGAGGTGACCAGCAGCTTTGTTGCTAATGAGCGTTAACAGAAAACGAGGGGCGCTTGCTGGTCTCGGCTGCAGTGTACAAGTAAAGCATTCTGGGATTTGTAGTATTAGTGGTGCATGCACTAAATACCAGCGGGCCAGCTCTAATGCACATTTGATATGATTTCACAGGCCTAATTACACCGCGGGCCAGATTTGGCACTTGGGCCTGAGTTTGATATATGTGCAGTATAGCTTAAGATCATTCTAAAGCTATTCAGGAAAGGTTCATTTCTTTCCTGTCTATTTGACTTCTTTAGTATTGATACCTGCTCAAACGAGTATCTAATTGTGATACTAATTTTAATTTTTTTATCGATTAGTATCTGACTTTTACCAATAAGTACAATTACCGCCAAAATCTACTCAATTGCGCTAATGTGAGTATTTGTAATTAGTGACTTTCCACCTTTGCGCACGGAGCATATATTCAAAGTAAATCCTGTTTGCTTGTTTACTGCCATAGTGCAAGGTCGTGGTTCTGTTTAGACAAGTATATACTTTGTCAGGAAACTAACTACGCGTTTGAATGCACCAGTGTCAACTAAGTGCTCGGCATGTGGTCGGATTCTGTCAGCGTTTCAATCAATAACATTTCAACCAGAGCTGTAAAAGGGGGACTAATGTTTGAGATATAATTAGTGAGTGAATGCGTTGACTGAAATGATAGACAGACTGTGGCCTTTAAAACTCTCGGAGGAAGAAGTGTCTGCAATGCAAACAGGAAAATACACAACCGGGCAGTTTTGAACAAACATCGAATTGCAAATTTGAATTGTACAAAACAGTGAAATATGAACTGCTGAACTAACACAAGAATCTTATGCATTTCAGAATGTTGACGGTTTCATTTAAAAAGGGAGTATTATACGTCTATGGGGTGCTAACGGCTAACACATAACATATTTAGATCACCGGGTTACCTTTTAATTGTTTTAAAAATGCAGTGAAGCAACTTATTAACACGTGTAATAAGTTTCAGTATTTTTGGAAGGCTCTGAGTCCCCCCTCTCTTTGCTCTCCATGCTAAGTCACAGTCCCTTCAGAGCCCTATCACATTACAATCTGCGTGTATTTCGCTAATAAAACCACTGCACATCACGTCAGGTTTGTAAAGTTGTAGTGTACCGTTTTGTATCATGCTTTTGTGTGCTGCTAACCATAAGGAGGGTTCGATTAATGCCTGGGAGAGATCGCTAGATTACTCAAACATGCATGGCGACATATATATTTTTAAAAGAGCCTCTTCAAGCATGTTTTTGATGAGGGAACAATGTTATAACATGGTAGAAAGCTTTTTGGGAACCTTAAACCTCGCAAGAATAGGTGTCTGCAACGCAATTTTATTTAATTTCCAGATAGAGTTCACAGTGAAAATTCTAAACTTGTCCAAAATAATTTAAATTTCATGACAATTAAATATACTATTGAACTAATACAAGGATCTCATGCATTTCAGAACATCTTCGTTGAGATTTAAACTAATATTAGCAGGATCTAAGCATAAGTCGCACTGACCTGGCTCACCCCGGATTGATATGAATGAAGTTCTACACATTTATCAATCTGGAATAGCTCTTATTGAAAGAGATCGGGACAAGGCGGGATGTCGAATATTTGAATCTGATTGATCAAAGCCTCAAAACAGTGAACAAGCCAATGATCAAAATTCTGTTACATTTAGTTGAGAAAAACACAGACATTTCCTCTGTCCACGAATGCACCAATCGCTTACCTCCAGCACATTTTCACAAACAAAATAGCCCATATTTTTGCTCAAATAGGTAGTACATCTGTCGGCATCGCCATGTTTGTTTTGGTTCACTTTGGCGTTTCACCTTTTGGCTAACATCACTGCCAAGATGGATTCTCATAACTCTGTAAACTCAAATATCACGAGAATCCATTTTGTTGTGCAAGGTCACATGAAGATGGGATATTTTGAAGATATTGCATAGCCTAGCGGGGGTTGCAGAAGAGTTTGTACACAGGTGATGGTGAATATTGAGGAGGCTGATGGTTCTGTTGCTGCGATGGAAATTGGATTGGGGAAGATGGTGCTCCAGTGGCAGGTGGCACTACTGAGAGTACCTATCTGAAGCTGGCAATACTTAGCTTCACCTCAGTACCTCTCATATAAATATCTGTTATAAATTAAGTTAAAATCATAAACCTTTTTATTCTTCTGTCTGTGTAATCCCTCAGTCGTCCAGGTCTGATCCACAGCAAAAGACAAAGTTTAAATCTGTCAACTGGACAAGGAAACATCCAAGAACTTGGAAGCGGCTTGGATGAGCAGCGAAACGTCTTCACTCTTACAACGATTTGTCCAGTTGACAGATTTAAACTTCGTCTTTTTTATTCTTACATATTTCAGTTATAGCCGGAGAGAACTGGGCTACTTATGCAATGCTCGTCCGGGTACATTGACAAAACACAGACAAGTGACAATGGGTTGAAACACAAAAAGGATACATGCATTAAAGCTTCCACACACGTCCATACACACACACACACACACACACACACACACACTCATGCATTCACAGCCAGAACTATTGTAACGTAGACCCTAAAGAGATGACTGGTTACAGTTTCGAGTGCTCTTAAAGTGCTTTTTTAGTTCAATCATCAAACCTTTCATTGTGGCACATGACTTAATGGAGGACGGCAGCGTGTTTCCCTGTGTACTGGCCTTCACTGAAAAAGCCCATTGTGCAAAGGTGGATTGAGCTTTAGTAATAACACGCTAACAGTGTTTACTTCTGATGTAACACTACTCAACATAAGAACTAAACTTATTCTGTAACTATAGCAACTCATGAAGCGGCCTCTTGTCACAGATTGTCTTTTATTCACATGCCTGTTGCAAAAGAGGTCTACACACTGTATGTTTACTGTGTAGGCCTAAAAAGGTCCTGTATTATGCAAAATTGACTTTTATGAGCTTTAAGCCGTGTGTAATGTTGTTTCCTCATCAAAAACATATCTAGAGTTGTGTTTTGTTTCATTCACACATGTTTGAGTAATCCTGCATTATTAGTTGGTCTACATCCCCAAAGCTCAAAATGTTCTTTTCCACCTTGTGATGTCATTCAGTGCTACCTTTTGTTCAGTAGAAGGAGGCAATTCTAGGGCTGAAATTATCCAAATGATGCTTGTGAAAGTGTATGGCACATATGTCAAACTCAGGCCCGGGGGCCAAATCTGGCCCGCGGTGTAATTATATTTGGCCTGTGAATCATATCAAATGTGCATTACAGCTGGCCCGTCAGTATTTAGTGCATGCACCACTAATACTACAAATCCCAGAATGCTTTACTAGTACAAGACCTGCAAGTGCCCCAGCGTGCCCCTCGTTTTCTGAGAGACAGAGATTAGAAGCAAGAGACTGGTCACCTCGACCAGAATTAATTGCTAGAGAGAGAGAGAGAGAGAGAGAGAGAGAGAGAGAGAGAGAGAGATAACTTATTTAATTTATTTAAATAAGAAATGAATACTACTGATGTGTCTTTTATTTTCTCATATGTTTGTAATATCAAGCTTGAGTTCCAGATTTAGTGTTTAAGCAAAGCTGAAGTTTGTTTCCATATGACCAGGTTAAACATTATATATCAGGTACTGTCAATTCTTCAATAAATATTGAGTTTGGCCCATGACCATGTCTAAGTTTTTAGTTTTGGCCCACTGTGAATTTGTTTTTGATACTCCTGGTGTATGGAGTTTTAAAAGACAGTGGAGAATTTCTTGTATTATCACATGACATCACAAGGTGTTTACCCAAGAACTCAGGCTAAATATATGGTATTTTTGTGTTAAACATGTGTGAATGAAATATAACACAACTCTGAGTATGTTTGTGATGAAGAAACAACAACTCCAGTTAGCTTCACCACCCACGCTTTCAAGGACATCACCTAAGAGGTATCAATACGCACAGGGAGGTCTCTAATTTTTGCGGCTTAGATTTTGTGCATTATTTAATGTTTTGTTCTTTAAATAAATCATATGTTGTGCTGTAAGAATCGTGCATGTTTGAGTAATTGCTTATTTTCAAGATGCTATTTTGCCGATCAACTCCCGTTCTGACCGCCACCAGCATATGCCCAATTTTATTTTCTTAATCTGTGATACTCGTATGATTCAGCAGTGTGGCGTCGTCATTTTGGTACAAATGGAATAAAAATCTGCTGCTCGCTCGTGTGATCTGCAGTTCTCCATAGGAGGAGCCGACAGCTGCACGGCTCTATGTTGTGATGACATTTACAGCGACGCAGTTTTCTAACGGGGAAGTCAGCAGACTTGTTTCTTTTATAAAGTCGTTTCAGTTTAATATTGCGATTTTAAATATCTGCATTATAACTTTATGATCCACAGGTGTCAGAGAATAAATCTACATGGCACAAGCACAATATGTCGTCTTTAAGTAACAGTACTGTTATTGGAGTACAGTTTTATGTACCCACTTCTTTGTACAACATTTCTTACTGTCCAGAATCATCAAATCCTAAGCTTTTCCCCCTGAAAAGCTGACCTCAAAACACCCCTTTGGTCTTAAATATCAAGCACTGCTTTGCTTACCGAATCCCATTATGAGGTTTTCAATCCCAGCTCTTTGGAGGCCAAATACAAACATATTCAAATGTGATATTTGATTAAATAGCAGCCAGGAGCTGACAGCGCTGCAAGTCAAATAAATATTAGGTAATTTACCAAAGTTGGGCTATTGGTTGCTTTAATAAATCTCACAGTCCTGATGATTAAGCAGTTTTAAGCTTTTACCTTTTTTTACTTTTCAAGCCAAAGTGTTCTCGTATTCAACCGAGCTCAAACGACTGTAGAAGGAAAGCGGGAAGGAACATATTAGTAATGACTAAGCCAACTCGAAAGGCCAAGTATCTGATTTTTACTCTCTTAAAAACATTTATTTTAAACGGTTTGCAGTGATCCAAAGTTATTTCTCACTAACCTTATTCATTCCGAGCATCTGCTATAGTCACCTTGATGAGTTTATAAGCACTTTTCACAATTTTCAGAGATCATAGCGAGGTTTTACTGTGATGGTAAAGCTAACAACAAACATACTAATGCGCACTTTCTACTAGCGTCATCAAGATAGTGAATTTTCAAACTGTGATTTTGATACTGAGGAATAGACTCATTACCCAATACCGTGGGACACTTAAACGCTTCTGAGCTGAACATTGCACAGAATTTTATTGCTAACGGAGGGTTCAGATAGGGCAAGGAGAGTTCTCGGAATTACTCAAACATGCATGGATGACGTCGGGCGTTTTTTTTTGATGAGGGAACAACATTATAGCATGGTAGAAAGCTAAAAAAATAACATCGATTTTGCATAATACCCCCTCTTTAGGCTTAAAATTCCCCCCGATGACTGTGATTTTAAAGGTAGCATCTAATCAAGCAATCACCAACCAAGTGCTCCATTTTCCAAGTGAAGGAGCTCTCCACTTGGCAGCCCCGTCCGGACTTGACTACATGGTAACCTCCAGCCAATTAGAGGCCTATTCAAGACTAAAGTTTTAGCTATGATCGCTCTGGATTTAATGACTCAGATTAAATTGGAACACTGGGGACAGAGCAATTTTGGGAGCTCAAGTAAGTGATAGCCTGATTTTAACCCTTGGCATAATACAATTTGGGAAGCTTGAGGGGGATATTATTGCTAAAAGATACAAAACAGAACCATCAGGCTAATCTTCGAGTTAGGTAGTCCTGACCCAATCTCAAGAACTGGAAATGGGTTCCCAGGTGCCTGCAAACTGGTTGCCCATGAAGCAGCATGGAGGGAAGGGTCAAATGCAAAGGACAAAACTTCCCAAAAGGGCAATAAAGTATATTCTAATCTTAACGATGACATAGTGTGCTTTTGTCTGCTTAATGGGGGACTTGCATGAATCACACTAAATGAACTAACTAGAACTTCAAGAGGGTAAATGAGAAGGGAAACAACTATACCGTGGTTAAAAGCTGGTTGAAAAAAGGTGATTTTGCATAATAGTGTGTTACATGTTACATACCAGGTGCCCAGTCTGCCACCTGCTTGTCTCCATGGAGATGTTATAGTGCCTGGATTGCTCACCAGTACAGTATTAAACACATATATATTAAACATATATGTATCTCCATTGAGCCAAGCAGGTGATGGAATGAAATAAATGCTAGACAGATATTTAATGTCATACTGTAGAATATACCAGGCAACAAAAATGGCTTGAATACAGGAAATTTTAGGACGGTACCTAATACTATGTTTGGCTACTCTGCTAATATTGGCAGAGATGGGTAGAGTAGCTGAAAAACGGAGCTGAAAAACGTCACGGATTTCTGTGGAGTTAATGAGCAAAGCACTAAACTCTGTTAATCTGAGGTGAAAGAGATTTGATTTAAGCCATAGGTGACCAGTGAGCTCCTTCGTTTCATGTGTCACTGAAAAAAAGCAAATCTGTTCGCCCAGTTTACCCGAGCTTTAGAGGTAACAGAGGACGTGAGGGCCAGACTGATAAAAAAATCCAGAGATATCATTCTGGATTTGCCAGGCAAGTCTCGACATAGTGTGTATATAAATATTTTTCTGTACTTTTTTTTCAAATACAATGCACATTTCTATGCAGCTCAGATAAACACTGAGTCATATTTTTGTTCATGGAAAGTTTCACAAGAGAAAATACTTAATGTCCAATCACTGTCATTACAAAAGATGTGTTATTGTGTGGAGCAATTAAAGGTGCTGTATGTAACTTTTTTGGTGGAGGGTCTACCGCCTGTGTTACCCCTTTCTTTGGAATTTTCCACAGTATGGCATTAAACATCTCCGTGGACACATGCAGGACGCGACACCAGTCCAAGTTACATGTCAGAGCTATGGTGAGGGATATGTTTAAATTACAATGCAGGTTTTTCAAGGTATTTTGAGCGATTGAAACACTTAAAACTGAATATACACAAAGAAGATAAGTTTAAAGATACTATACCTGATGTTTGCTAGTTCATTTTAAATCATTTGCAGTGTTCCAAATATATTCCTCACTTTTCTAACGCACTTTTCACAACTTCCAGGGACCAGAGCAGAGTTTCGGTGTCACAGTAATGCTAAAAAAAACATTAGCATGATAACAGTGCACTTCCTGATTCTGAGGATAAAGCGATTTATAATTGTTATTTATCTTATCTTTATCTTTAGACTTTCTTTTTCATGGGCGCCGTGTTCAAAATACAGAAAAAAATACAAACAGACAAATAACTACATAAATCACTTTAAAACTAAAAAAAGTAAATTGAATTTCTGGCACCACCATATTTTGGATGTTCTTGAAATATATGAACCAGAACAGCCAAAAGTTCTTTTTCTCATCTCAGTTCTGGTGCGGCCAGTCCTTAGACTTGTATTAAATGTTCCCGTATCAATGATTAACAAGCAAGTGATATATTCAGGCTCAGTCTATTAAGTCTCTTATAAATAGACGGAGACAGTATGTACAACACAGGGAAAAAAGTTGCAGTGTCCACCTTTGACTTATGCAACACATTATCTTAAACAGCAGGCAGTCAGAACACCCCATGTATTATCTCCCTGTCTCTGAAATAGCAGCTCTGAAATGATCTGGTGTCAAATGTGATGAAGGGGTGATGTTTGAGTTTGGTGATGTACGGTGCATTGACTATAATTATTACAGCAGCAGAGACGCCCGTGTGCAGATAGGAATGGACCGAGTGAACCCCGCTAAATGAACCTGTGTAGCTGAGTGTGCGTGTGGACGAGATGACTGCCCTGCAAAAGAAAATGAATTACAGTGGGTTTCAGAATACTTTTCCTAATTTTTATCTAAGAGAACTTAACATTTCCTCAATTTTGTTGCAAGATATTTTTGGACTGGTTTCAATATTTTTGTCTGATTTCACTGAGGTAAGAAATCTTCACTCAAACAGTTAAAGGTGCATTGTGTAACTTTTCTGGTTGGAAGCTATGCCACTTGGTTGTCTCCATGGATAGGTTTATGCTTAGCTTGCAACGTTCCATAGTAAGGCATTATAGTTATTTAATTACAGTGTTTTTAGTTTTTAATTGTTTTTTTTACTCCAAAATTTCTTGCAAAAAGTGTAATCAGTGTCACCTCTCCACAGAGCTGAACTGTCACACAGCCTGGTGGTGTCATCTGCTTGTCTTCATGAAGATAGATAAGTTTTGTTTATTCTTTTTTTTTTTTTTTTTTATTATTATTATTATTTATTATTATTATTTTTTTTTTGAATATTTTGTGTTGTATAAGTAAAAAAAAAAAATTCTTCCAATTGTTAGACAATATTTGCATTTTTTTTTATTTTTGTTTTTTTTATCCTAATTTTCCCCACACCCTTGTGCTAAAACAAACAGCTTAATATTTTAAACAAATAACATACATGAATATATGCTTTAAAAAAAAAAAAAAGACATTAAAAATAAGATTAATGGTCACAAATGGTCGAATTTTTTACATAGCACTTTTCCACCTTCAAGGCACTTTACATCCAGGGACCACTCACCCATTCACACACCAGTTTTCACAGACACTAGCGGCGAGGTGGGTAAGTGTCTTGCCCAAGGACACAACAACAGCATTCATTTGTGGGAGCTGACGTCGCACTGCCAATCTGTGGATCAGTGGATCTGACCGCTCAACTAATCATGTTCATGTCAGTGGACAAACGCTCTACTGTCTGAGCTACTGCCGTCCGTATAAGATAAGAAGATTGATAAGTTTAATGCCAAAATTGTGGAACATTTGAAACAAACTCCCTTGAGGATGACGTGAAAACTTACACCAGAAACTTACATAGTGAACCTCTAACTAAAAAAAACAAACAAATTAACCCCACTGGCTGATTTTTATTTATTTTTTTGCTTGTAACAAAAATTTAAAATACACCAAAATAAAAAATACCAACCATAAATACTTTCGATACTCTGAGGGTGAGCATGCACATCATTATATAAAAAGTGGACTAAGTGAGTGTGACATCATCTATAGCGCCCATCTTGATTTGCAGACACAATAGCGAAATTATAACACCACGATCATGTAGAGTGGGTCAATACAAACATTTTAACCCTGGAGAACCCGAGAACCCTTTTCTTCTTTGGAAACTTATGAACATTGCATTAAATTACTGCTATAAGTTCACTGAACACTGAAATATCCACTTTTTCCATTTTATTTATTCCTTTATTTAGGATCAGGGCCAAATTTGACCCATTGGGCTCGCTAATTTATCTAAAAAAAATATAAAACGTACTTCTATACATTCTGCAAGCTATTACTAAAAAGATTAACAAAAAATCACACTATTTTACCAACCGCTGGTTTGCTGAGAAGATGATTTTGTTTGGGTAGTTTTCCAGCTCAACAAAACAGCAAGTGGTCAGCCATCTTGTCACTGCCACTCTAGCTCATTTTAGTTCAGTATTCACCCACTAGGTGTCTCTATTCAGGGGTCAGAAGTGGCACTCTGGGCTTTATGAATTTTTTTAAAATTGAAATTTCACTTTTTTTTGTTTTGTTTGTTTGTTTATTTTGGGTAGCAGCAATTAACTGCGGCCAAATTTGACCCTGTGGGTTCTCCAGGGTTAAGACTAAAATGACGAGCCTCACAGCAGCAGTTATAGAGAGAGGGGCATCAGTTTTTCAATAGAAAGTGAAATGAAGTCAGTGGAGCCGGAAGTGCACCCATGTTCACTTCATAACGCGGCGGCTAGCAGGTTAGCCATGTCCATTTTTATGTACAGTCTATGGTGCACATGAAAAAGTGTGACAGTTTTGGCCTGTCCTTCAGCTCAGATTTTAAACTTTAACAACATTGTGATGTCACGTGAACCCAGCCTATTCTGCATCCTCACAAACTCGATGCTAATTTTGAGGCTCGATGTGGCTGTTTATATTGGGACCAGAAAGCGTGATTGTATCCATGTTTGCTGATCGTCATTCTCCCGGCAGCACGATTCAAGGACTTAGCAAAGACGACAATAGCGGCGCTGATCTGATTCTGTCTCCTCACAATAGGTAGAGCCGTTAACTCCAGGTTCAGAATAGCCCTAGCACACGCGCTAATTGGAATGTTTCTGCCAATACCTTTTCGTACCTTGTTTCTTCTCAAATGAAATCCTGACTTCTCTGGTGGGCATGATAAAAACAAGGTGCCATATTTGATTTCCACACTGTGAGACTTGAGTTTGGATGTTTCTGACCAATTAATATAAAGATTAGAATGATCTTCCAACAAAGAACCGCAACCAAGTGCCGATGTCGAGATACTGATTTAAAAAATGATGCATATTTTGGTGAACAGTAAAAATGCGAATCAGTTTCTTAATTTTTCTTATGAATTTTGCGTCTTTATTTTTGTTTGCTCAAAGCCGAAACTTGAACTCGAAAATTTTAGTCAGGATGTTACCACAAACATGATAAAATACCCCCCAAATCAGCTGAAAAGTGCTTTTTACTTTCAAAAATGTAGTAGTAGAAGAGTAGAAAGTAGAGACACCTGCTCTTAAATAAGTAAAAGTAAAGTATCCGCTCTAAAATGTACTTAAGAGACCTAAAAATTCTACTGAAGTACATTGCTTTACTACGTTTACTTCATTACCCTCCACCACTGGTAACATGTGTGCAGCTTCGCGACGTGTTCATGCCACCGACTTGGCTGGTTTGTATTATCACCGAACTGTCGCTGCACCTTAGTCTGTCTGTTTCTTATCTCCAGAAACCCTGCCTCCTGCTGGGGCCCCAATTGCCAGGATCCTCGGTTCCTGAACCACTTTAGAGGGATCCACGTCATCCACCCAAAGCCCTCACGTCCTCCCCGCATCGACTCCTCCGTTTGACTCATTTACCGAGAATCCACCTGCGAATCCTCCGCCGCCTTGGAGCGCTGCAAATTACCCAACTGCAGCTTTTAGTTTATTTCTAACGTTATTTAAGCAATGCTACAGTTTTAGCCAAGAACACTGATGCAGATAAGGCACAGTTCAAACACAAAGTAATTCAAAGTTCTTTATAGAATAAGAAAGACATTAAAATCACAATACAACATTTAATTTGGTCATGGGTCATTACCTATAAACTGTCGACTTTAGGGGCCTGTACCCAATATCGAACTATAAGTGAAGAACATGTTTCAGAAGGTTGTCCAATAAGCATTTTAAAATGTACAAAACAGCTTAAAAATGTGGAATAAAGATATTTTCCAAGACTAAAAGACAAATCAAAGTGGGGCACAGGCTCTTTAAATGGGAGACCATGGCTGTTAGTGATTCTGGTGACGAAGTCCTTTCAGTTCAAAAGCAGGAAGGCCTGGAACTACACCATAGAACGCATCAAACAACAATTCAATTTCAGGATGATCCAATAACAGACACTTGCGGCACAGGACATGTTGAGTGTCCTGTATCGTTCAGATGGGGCCTGGCCTGAAGCGGCAGGATGAAGGGGAGGAAATGATTCGTGTTCTGAGGGGACGTGTTGAGTGGTGGGGACGAGGTACAGTCTTTTCCGGCTGACTCGATGCTTAAATAGTCCTTGTTCGCTTGAGCCTGCTACGTGATAATGGCGCTGTCCCTGCTCCAAGTGCTTATGGTTGTTGTGTGCCCAGGTAAGACACTTAAAGACAAGTCATAGTAATGTCTGGTTGGGATAGAAAGGACATCTGGCATAATGAACTCCCAAAACACCAAAGAACCGAAGTGCTTTGAGTGGCCGTTTAGCACATTTAGCACAAGAGCTGGTGACCCCTGAAAAGTCGCCCAGATTAGGGGAAGGCGATATGCCAGAAAATGAAACCACAATACATTTTCTTATTCACCTTATTCCAGAAGTTGCCGTCGTCATTCGGGTTGTATTA
Source organism: Periophthalmus modestus (assembly GCA_019594935.1). Taxonomy (NCBI): domain Eukaryota; kingdom Metazoa; phylum Chordata; class Actinopteri; order Gobiiformes; family Gobiidae; genus Periophthalmus; species Periophthalmus modestus. Next base: position 8,802,389 of record JAIEZT010000054.1, read on the forward strand.
TTTTGCATGGGGCTGCCGATCTTTGTAGCAAATAAGTTCTATAGGGACTACAGAGCCGTTTTGAAGCTTCCCAGAGAATCGGGGCAGTGTTGACTTGTGTTGCACATGAACATTGAACATTTGACACAAATCAACCTACTTTATATAATATTTTAACGGTGACTTTTCCTAAAAATACGGAAAACGTGGGCAGAATAAGGTCAATAGACTTAGGGGGAGTTAAAGAAGCTGTTTTTGTAAGGCCGCCATTCCTGTTTAAGGAAGGATTGTGTTTCCTAAGACATAATGTCTCACAGATCTATGATTCCATCGTCAGACCCAAAGCAAACAGAACCAAAAGAGAACAATAGGAGGGCCATTAAAGGTTGAATAGGGTCGTTAAGGCTGAAACTGGAGACAATAGTTTCAGTGTAGTTAGCCATTCTTTTCAGATAGATATAAGACAATCTGACCAGAACTGAGCAGCGATACGTCTTCATCCCACAATGATTTGTCCAGTTGACAGATTAAATTTAGTATTTTCAGATTAAGAGGGGGGGATTTGAGTTTTCTGGGGCATTCCACTAATGAACTGCACATTACATCAGGTTTGTGAAGTTGTAGTGTACCGTTTTGTGTCCTGCTCGTGTATATTAACAAAAATATGGTCGTGCAGGAGGACGGAGGACTGCTAACTGTAAGGAGGGTTTAAACAGACGTGCATGACAAACTCAAACATGCATGGATGATACTTTAAACCAGCAAGTTTTTAATGAAGGAACAATGTTATAACAAGACAGAATATTTTTTGAAACTAAATTTACTGTGATTGGTTTAATCCACCTGCCACATACTCAGATTATGAAAGAAACCAACCAATAAAACGAGTGAAAAACTGTGTGTATGAACATAGAGTGGCATTAAACAGACAAGCACTGAATCATCATTTGCCCGGAAATATATCAACAAAATAACCTAAGTATTGTTGGATGCATTAGATTAAATTCTAAATTCAAATCTGCAGTTGGATAAACTTAAGATGAATCAGTTTAATGCCATACTGTGGAACATTCCCGGCAAAGGAAAAACATCTCCATGGATATAAGTTGCTGGCATACCCTCCACCACGAAAGTTACACAGTGTAATTCAGTGTTATCAATGTTATTAGTATATTTAATACAGAAAGTCACAGAGATAAAGTATATTTTGCATACTTATCAAAGGTACTGCAGCTGATTTAACTTAAACTCTAACTGACTTAAAAGTGTGAAAAACAGAAATAGTTAATTATTCAGAGCGCTGAGTTTATAAGAGTTTCAGGGACCAGAGCAGAGTTTTGCCATGACGGTAAAGCTAATACAGTGATCCCTCATTTATCGTGGGGGTTACGTTCTAAAAATAACCTGCAATAGGCGAAATCTGCGAAGTAGTAGGCTTTATTTTTTACATTTATTATATATGTTTTAAGGCTATAAAACGCCTCACCACACACTTTATACACTTTTCTCACACAGGCATTAACATTTTCTAACATTTGTCTCTTCAAAGTTCAGACCTTGGTAGTTTTCATCGACATTGTGGGTTTTGTCGGGGAGAAAACTTGCAAACATACAGCACTTCAGAGTCACACTACGATGCTGTAGTTTTACGATATAAAAAAAAAAAAAAAAAGCACACAAAATTCCACAAAAAAAATCCGCAAAACAGCAAGACCATGAGGTGAAGGTGAGGGACAACTGTAACAACTAACATGCTAACGCGCACTTCCTGATTATCAGACAATTAAACGCCTTAGAATTAACAAAGCAGCAAGCAGCGGCCTTATTTTGAATTCAAAAGCTGCTTATACAATATATCTGTGCATGGCAAAAGGTTCTGCTAAAGGCATTTTAATTTTGACCACATGAACGCAGAATGAGCCTGTTTTGACATTCATCTGACAACATTATTTTGCCTCTCTCCCGTTCCAATTCTGGCTCTCCGAATGGCGCAACTATTTCTGTCACAATCACTGCCGGATATCGCTGCTTTTTCATAACTATAATCCAAATCTCATCACCACCAAAACAATGCATTCCCAGTTTTTCTCCACAGCAGCTAAAGAGACCCGGTCGGAAGCTAATTTGAGGCGTTTAATAATGGAAGAACCTATATGGCAGCCCGCATTGGTTTGATGAAAAGTCCCCTCTCGCTGCACCCGGCTATGTCTTTCATTATGTCCAGCAGTCCCCCGGGAAGTGGTGGTACAGAAGGCCAGGGCAGGAAAGTAAGTACAGATACTCACGTTACTGTAACTGAGTACATTTTTAAGTACTTCTGGAGTAAGTAAGTAAGAGCCGTATCAGAACATGTTCCTATAATGGTCTTAAAATGAAACTAATGAAACTACAACGCATTACATCAGGTTTGTGAAGTTGTAGTGTATTGTTTTGTGTTCTGATTGCGTATATTAATAAAAAAAATGGCCGTGCAGGAGGATGGGTGACATAGGCTGAGTCTTGTACAGGCTCGTATTGCTAACTGTAAGGAGGGTTCGAATAGAAATCCATGACAAACTCAGACAGAGCGAGGGAAACTGTGTGCATGTGCATAGGAGCAGCTTTAAACAATACTAATCGATACTAAAAATAACTTCTAAACTCAATACTTATTGCGCAGGTATCGATACTAAAAAAAAGTCTCATCCACAGGACAGAAATTAACCTTTCCTGAATAGATTGAGAATGAGTTTGAGCTGTAGCAGAACATGTTTTAACACCTATAATGGTCTTAAAAGTAACTGGTAACTTGTACGCTGCGTAGTATTTGTCATGTGTACTTTTTACTTTTACCACGCCTACGTCACCCATGCTTCAGTACAAAACATTTTCAGAAATATCCAAAATCATGATACAAAACAGTACACTACAACTTCTCAAACATGATGCAATGGGCAGTAGTTTTATTAGCGGAATGCACGTTGATCATGTTCTGATAGCGCTCTGAAGGGGGAGTGACTTAGCACGGAGAGCAAATATGAATATAGTGTTTTCAAAATTATAAAAAGTAACATGGTGATCTAAAAATGTTAGGCGTTAACAAGTAATGCCAAATAAAAGTGAAATTTCCCCATTTTAAGTACACATTTGGCAGCAATGATTGTACTTAATTCATTGAGAACATTATTAGCCGAGTAACTACTTTTACTCACGCACGATTTTCAATACTCTCTGCAAAAGGTTGGTGGAAAAATATTCCCCATTGGAACAAGGGGAGGTGAGGTTTGTGGAGCCCAGAAAGGGAGCAGGGAAGTGGGGATGTGCAGTCAACTGTCTCGGCCTCTAATGGGTCTGGGGAGGTGGACTTCAGAGCACTGCCAAATGGAGTTATCATTTATTCCAGCTGATTAGCTTCACGCTCAGGTCCAGGTTGGGGCTGAACTGGATCAGACAAGAGTTGGAATGAATGGGTGGCAACAATACAAAGCAGGGCAGCTTCGGTTTTGGCTGCGTTTGTCAACAAAGCTTTAGCTAGCATTCTCGATTGGGATTTTTGGTATCAATTTTTAAACTGAAATATCATAAAAGGAATCATATACGATAAGATTTTTATTGAAAATTGTACAAACATTACCATTAACGCCATTAACATCCATGGAAAGAAAGAAAGAAAGAATCTCTTTCTGGGGAGTCTTGGACATTTTTTTAGCAGTAGGGGAAACCGACACAGGCACGAGAAGAACATGCAAACTCCACAAAAGACCCTGTACCGTCCCAAATTATTTTTATTTTATCTGGCAGGTTTTTTCCATTGTTATTTGTGATACAGACTTTTTGGAATCCATGGCCAATAGAGCCAACAGCTGAGAGGTTGGTGGTGGGAAAATAACAATAACTGGCCCACTGTGTCACCGTTTTTTTCTGAAATCACACAAATAAAACATACAAACCCAGTGCTGAATGACTTAATAACAACAGGACCATTGACTTCCTGCTCAAAACCGCAGAACTGAGAAGCCTGTCCTAGTCATAGTGGCAATTCACCAGTGTGCATAACCTGGATCAGAAGTTTTTGAATACTCATAAATAAGTGCAGAGCGGTGGGCGGAGATAGGGGGGAGGTGAACGCAGAGCACTCAAGCATCCATCCATCCATTTTCATCCACTTATCCTGGGCTGGGTCGCGGGGGCAGCAGTCTAAGCAGGGTTCCGAGACTTCGCTCACCCCAGACACGTCCTCCAGCTCCTCCGGTGGGACCCCAAGGCGTTCCCATACAAAAAAGAATGTTCATTTCTGTCCCGTGAATATGACTTTCTCTTAGAACACTGGAGAGGAAATTTGTTCACGTGAAGGAAAATATAGACTGGGTCGTCACCATAGAAAGGACTGAAGGACTGTGACATCAACCATAGCATTCAGCTTCAGCCAAATGAAGCTCGTCGAGACTAGGGGCGAAGTTGGAGCTTCTGACCACGTGTATCACAGCAACTTTCGGTTTCTGTTCTGTTGTATGAAGAACAGGCGCAGAGGCACAGGGATCGTTCTGTAGATCTTTATCGTCGGTTACAGCAATACAGTCAAGTTAAAGGCAGTACATGGTGAGATTGTACAAGGGTCTAACAGAGTCTAACAAAGTCAGTCTCACAGAGTCTGACAGAGTCTCACAACCTCGTAGAGTCTGAAGAAGTTGAGCTTGCACCGATGTTGTATATTACTCAAACAGTGGGAGTTAACATTCTATAGATAAGAAATTTAAAGAACAATCGCACGTTTTACACCATTATAAGAAAGTAAGAAAAAGCAATATTAAATGTATATATTATCCACACAACCAAAGAGCCAATGCGGAGCAAGATTGTTGAAGGTTACGCCCCTTCCCGCCCGCACCGCTGGTTTAGCAGGAAGCTTGGCAACGCTGTGAGCCAAACCTAGCTAGCGGGTGCGATGTCAGAGAAAGAAGGCGCCTGATTTGTCTGTTATTGATGTTCATATCTTGATTTACGGGCACAATAGCGAAATAAAAAGCCTGACAGCAGCAGTTATGGACAGAGGGGTGACACACATAGCCTAAATCCAAGTTAGCTGACTGATAAACCAATGGAGATTTAAATATGGCACATTTGCGTTATTGTTCATCCAAAAAAAAAAACAGCCATTCTGACCCAGCGACACAGCCTGTTTGCATAGTGTAATGATGTGATATTTTGTGTTTCGCTCAGAGTTGACACCTTTTGTTGTTCTTGTAGCTGTTAACGGGCTGTTGTTCATGTTACTGCTTTTGTATGCGACGCTTGGTTGCTATGCCGACAGGCTGATGTGAAGGTTCTATTCGTCAGTCGCTGGTCTGTTTTTGGACTGGCTCTAGTGAGTAGAGACTGCTGTTGTTTTGCTCTTGTTTTGGCGTGGGTTACGGTCTACAGTAGCTCTTGTGTTCAGAAAATAAACAACCAGAAGAAATTTGGTGTGTTTCCTTACACCGGAATGCTACAGTAGTCTTGGCTATTGCATATTCATGGATAATAACTAAAAAGATGATAGTTTTTGTGAATGTTCTCAATTTAATTCATTATATGACATTCAAACCACTGTATAAAGAAGCGGACTGAGTGTGACGCCACCCATAGCGTTCGGCTCCAGTCAAATGAAGCTCGACGAGACTAGCCGTTATAGAGGCGAAGTTCCATATTAGGAATTCTGATCGCGAGTATCATAGCAACCAGAGAGCCAATCCGGAGCGAGGCTGTTGAAGGTAACGTCGCTCCCCACCTGCACCACAAGTTTAGCATGAAGTAGGCTCTTAGCAATGCTGTCAATCAACCTGTTGCTAACGCCAGCAGGAGCGACCTCAGAGAAAGACGGCGCCTGATTTGTGGCTTATTAATGCTCACATCTTGAGTTGCAGACACAAGAACGAGCCTGACAGCAGGATTTACTGAAAGAGGGGCGACAATTTTCCAGCGTAAAGTGAATTGGAGTCGATGGAGCCGGAAGTGCACCCATCCATGCTCGATTCCTATTTGGAACACGGTTGACCATCTTTAACTTAGGTCGTCCATGAAGCATCGTAACAGTTTGAGGCAGTGATTCTTCTCTGATATGGGTCACAGTCCCTTTTCTGGCTGTGACCCCTAAAATATCCCTTTTCTGGCTTTGACCCCTAAAATAACCCTCCAATCAACCTAGAAACCCCACTGTAAAATTGAACTGGCAGCTGTCATAATTACAAAACATTTTTAAAAATCTGGTCGAGTTGTTGGTTTAAGTAGTTTGACCTAACACATGTACTGTTTTGAATAAAAATACATTGAATACAGTGTAAAAACTTAGAACTTTAAACATCACTAAACCACTAAAACGTATTAGTACAGATAAATTATAGTCTCTACTGTTATACATATTATATATTGCATTAACAGTATTCTTCTTATTTCTTTGTATTACCTTAGCTGTAGATCATGTGTCCACACTTGTGTCCGTAAAGCTACAGTATGTAACATTTTAGCCCCCCTCCACCCCAAAAAATAGCTTCCCCATTAAAAGCATCTTTTTCCGTTTCGGTTGTGTTTAACTTGCATCCAGTATGGCATTAAACGGGCTTGTATCTCCACAAACTTGACTCATATCTTTTCCATGGAAATGTTGTTCACTTAGCTATAACCTTCCACAGTATGGCATTAAACTCATCTATCACCATGCAGAATGTTCAAAAGTAATGTTTTAACTTTCTGTTTCCATAGAATCATGCAGGTCACCTAAAAAACGCTACATAATTTACCTTTAAACATCCTATATTACACAAAAGCTGGTCCCTCATCATAAACATACCTGGAGTTGTGTTTTGTTTCATTCATACATGTTTGAGGAACCGTTTGTTATTAGTCTGTGTACATCCTCTAAGCTCAAAATGCTCTATTCCACCTTGTGATGTCATATAGTGGTAGTTTTCAAGTTAACAGCTACATTTTACCTTTTTGTTCAGAAGAGATCGGCAATTCTAGGGCTGAAATGACCAAAACACAACTCCAAGTATGTTCATGATGAGGAAACACAATTATAATATAGATCAGAAATTAGACTAAATAGAAACTTTAGCAAAGATCAAATGAAATCCAATAAGAGAGAGTACTTTTAGAGAAGGCTGTTAAGTTAGCTAACATTCGCACTAGCAAAATAGGGGAGAAATGGAAAAAATCATTTTGGGAGCCGCTCATTTGGCTGGTTTTGGATCTTTTTGTGTCGTCAACGGAACAAAGAATGTCTAGATCGTGAAGCTAGGTCCTACAAAAAAAGCAAAAGCCAAACTGTAAGTCATTATTTTTTGTGCATTCTGATCATAACTGTGTATATGATCAGCGAAAAACCACCAGTTCAAACAGGAGGTTCATTTCTTGCTGCTAATTTCCCAGCCTGCTCTGCTTCTCGGCGTACAAAAATACCAGCGCTCTCCAGGAGTAGAATTGACACGTCTGTCGATAACGTCTGCTGCATTTGAAGAGAGCCGGAGGATAAAGCCGCTGATGGATTGCCTAAAAGGTACAGCTGTGAGGCCAGGAATACATTTAAAACAGCACAGAAAAATGCACTGACTGTCTGTGGCACCAACTGTGGAGACGTCGATATGAGGATACAAGGGATGTCTCCATATCTGCTTTTTATCGACACCACGACAAAACACACTACTAAAGTCCAAAATGTTCTCTCATTCACATATTGTCCAATAGATCGCTGTTCCTCTAGTCCGGGGGTCTGCTACCACTCTCTAAAGAGCCACATGCGGCGCTTTAAAGCCTCCCGTGTGGGTCTTTGGCTTTTCTTTATTCATTAAGTTTGTATTTGACAGTGTTTGTAGCATACCAAAGAGCATTCACTCTATTGAAATTGTAATTTATTTATATATTTTTCACTATTCGTCTGAGCAAATCCCATAAAATCAGAAAGAATAATCATAATTTTGTAGACTAAAATGCACCAGAATGCAGGAAATTACATATAATTTGCTCAAAACCTCCAGATCCCCTAAAACAAGTCCACAAATAAGTCCACAAAGCTCACATATACAGTGGTCCCTCATTTATTGCGTTCTAAAAATAACCCGCAATAGACGAAATCTGCGAAGTACTTAGCTTTACTTTTTACAATTATTATATATGTTTTAAGGCTGAAAACTCCTCACCACACACTTTACACACTTTTCTCAAACAGGCATTAACATTTTCTCACATTTCTCTCTTGTTTAAACACTCTCAAAGTTCAAACCTTCATAGATAAAAAAAAATAAAAATAAAAATAAGTACAGTATTATGTTTTCAGGCCCAGACACACTTGCAGTATGCGTAGTATGAATGTGATACTGCTGGGACAAATGAGGAGATTTCTAATGAGTGTGTATGTGCTGCAGGAGATATCAGCAGCCCCAACTTTCAACACAAGCGACTAAAAATAACTTAATAAATAGTGAACTGGTGTGAAATGAAGGATCCAGACGGAGCAGTGGAGTGACCGTGGTTGCAGAGGAGCCCGTCTCGTGTGTGACCTGTGTGTGTTTTATGAAGCAACAGCGTCAGTGGAATAAGGGGACTATTACACGTGTGTGGAGGAACACGTGGCTGTTCTGGAAATGCTCCGCTTCAAGGAAATACAGGACGTCTCTTCAGAAAAAAAGTGGTTTTGATTTGCATCTGTGTAGAGCTGTGTTTAAGGGGATGTTTGTGGCACATGAGGCTGACACAAGATACTTTACCCACGTTGCCTAGTGTGAAAGTGGTGTGTGTGTGTGTGTGTTTGAATAATTGGTGGTGGTTGGAGGGGCCAATAGTGCAGATTGGCAGAGTGGCGTGAATAAATAATGACTGTAGTGTGGCACTTTGAGAGGCTTTGTCGAGCCTGTATAGCACATTACAAGAGAAGCCATTATTATAAGTGCACCTGTCTGACCTGTGCACTGTTGTTGTCGTCTCTCTTCATGAATTTACATTTTGGTAGTAAGTGCATTACACATCTGTAGAGCTGTCACATGTCACTAATATAGTTTCTTGATGCATAATAATAATTACATAGATAACTGTATTACTGAAGGCTCAGCTGCATCACTGAGGTGGAGGAATAGAGCAAATCTGTGAAGAAACAAAGAGCCCACTGATAGATATCTCACACTGTTTGTACAGACAGTGTGAGATATCTATCTGTATCTATATCTATATACAGGAAGGCCCAAAAGTCACTGACACTTTTAAATCTTCAATAGCTCCTATAATTCTTAAGTTATACTCACTAAATTTTAACAGTAGGTAAAATGAACCTTCCGAGATTTTTGGCAATATATACGGTTATAATTGTTCAATTACACTTGAACTTATCACTACTTAAACTAGGGGAAAGAAAAATGACCTAATTTTTAAAAAATAATGGTTTTTAAGTGTCCACCATTTTGGATTTTGCTCTGAATAGCCCGAACCAACACACTTTGCATAACATTTGAAAGCATTTCCGGGCTTATGGCTCTTATTTGATCCTCGATATTACGTTTTAAGTCGTTTATTGTCTGAGGTTTATTCACAAACACTTTTTCTTTAAGATACCCCACAGGAAGAAATCGGGACTAGTCAGGTCTCGGGAGATCACATACTGCCCCCTGTCTTTGAAAATGACTTGTCATTCCTTTAATGGCATTTATGCTTTGGGCATCTCTGGTATTAAAATGTCGACGGTAACACTGCTGGGTTTCTTAATTTGACCCATGTGACTCAAAGTACCACTGAACAATGAGGGTTTGTTCCTCGGTGCTATATTTGCTCAGATTAATGTCAGAAGGGTAGTTCTAAATGCTCTGAAAAAATATATATATATATTTTTTTTTTTTCAACTGTCAGTGACTTTTGGGTCATCCTGTGTATATTGCAATGCAGTTTGTACAAAAAGTGTCATAATTAAATTGTCATCAACTACATATTGATGTCCACCCCAAGTCGTCTTGCTTACCCATAAAAGTCACCTCATGCTACTGGAGCTTTGTGTCCCTTAACTTGCAGATACCCTCACTGCGACAGAATCTCGTTAGGGCCTGTGTGCTATTAAATGAAAGGAACTGGTGAGTTGCTAATGCTAATTGGCGCTAGCTGCAGCCATTGCAAAATGCTAATGATATTTTTAAGTGTTTTTGGCACATACTGCCTTCATTTTGATCATTAGTGCCTTAAAAAAGTGTGAGCTGATAATCACCTGAATTTGAACCTTTTTAATGCAGCTACTGTTGAGATATGGTGTTGTTTGTGACTAGCTGCCGTTCATTCATCCATTGAAGGACTATCGCTTATCAAGTACTTGTCTTATTTGAATAGTTTAATGTATAAATACTGTGGATTTATGAATCGTTATGGTACCACTCTCGTGTAGATCTAGAACTAAACTAAAATCATGTATTGCTATTATATAGATCACTGAAACTGGAATGTTTTGTACAGGCCAGTTTACTTCTGTCTCTGCTGGGACCGGACGGTGCTGGACAGCAGGGTCTGAACCGTAGAGGTCCAGCCGACTACTGCTACATGAATGATACTGCTGATGTGGTAGGAGGCTCTGCAGCCAACTCACACGTCTGCTCCACCTGTTCCGACGCCGCTGGACACTCATACACACTTTCAAACTCCGCTTCCCCTCGTTTCGTTCTCCTCTGTCGATAAACCGTTGTGGACTGCTGTGGACTAATGATGATAAATACTGTCTCTCTTTCCTATGAACTAGGTCTTTTTAACCTATGATCGTTTTACCGATTCACTTTATTCCAGTTGTTACCGTGGGCGCCACCATCGTCGTTTGGGTTATATTATTTTGCATGGAGCTGTAGATCTTGACAGAAAATAAGTTGTGTATGGACTACAGAGCTGTTTTAAAGGGCGCAGTGTTGACTTGTTGTTGCACACAAACATAAAACATTTTACACAAATCAACCCTACGATTTATCATATTTTAGCGGCAAAACTTTTCCCAAATTTTCCATTGAAATGATTGGATGAATGGATTCCCGCTTAACCAGAAGTTTCACCACAAAGAAAATGCAGTTTAGTAGCATTTAGAGGCAAAAGTGGGCGTTGTTGAATGAGAACCATGTGGAAACAACTGTCGTGGTCCAAGATCTGATTAACAGGAGTAAAAGGAGTAAGTGGACGACGTAGCAGTTCATTCCATGTTCTTCACTCATGGTTCCCAATCGACTATAGGGCCTTTAATGTCCAAGCTGGTACCAACAATTAATCAACTAATCATGACTAGTATCTGGACTGGACACATACAAAAATCGTTATCTGGACTGGTCACATACAAAAAGACAGTGGCATTATTGAATCTACATGTCAAAAAAGAAGGAACATTGTCTGATTTTGTCAATGAAACACATGACAGAGACTGTATATATAAATGGACATAGCTAACCAGCTAGCTGCTGTGTTCCAAATAGAAAGTGATCATGGGCTGCGCTTCTGGCCCCACTGACTTTGGCTCCAATTCATTTTATATTAGAAAACTGGCAGCTCTCTCTCCATAAATGGGGCTGTCATGCTCATCACTTTGGTCCTACAATGTTTGTACTGGCCCGCTCTACGTGATCCGGGTGATTTTATTTCACTATTGTACCCGTAACTCAACATATGAACATTAATAAGAGACAAATCAGCTGCCTTGTTTTTCCAGCGGTCGCTCCTGCTACAGTTGGCAACAGGTTTGATTGACAGCGTTGCTAAGTGCCCATCCTTTGCTAAACAAACGGTGCGGGTGGGAAGGGGCGTTACCTTCCACAGCTTCGCTCCAGATTGGCTCTTTGGTTGCTATATGATACTCGCGGTCGGAATTTCTAATATGGAACCTGCTTCCAAATTCACTCCATGACCGCTAGTATTGAGTACGTTACAGTCACTTAGTTCACTTCTTTAATGGTCTATGGTTCATATATATTACCTATTCGGAAGCCTCTGGTCGCCATATTTCGACCTTTATTTGGTTAAAATGTGTTTTGAAGTTCTAAATTCACAATGAAAATAATCATTTAACTAGTTGACTTATCAAAAAATATATTTGCTGAGCAGTAGACTAGTAAAATAATTGTTTCTTGTAGCCCTAACCAAAGCGTGTTTTCCAGAATAGTATTTGCGCAAAACTTTGCTGAATTGTTCCATTATAAAACCCAACACATTTTTGTAAAAAGCCATTTAGTCCAAGCACATTTCAGTTACTTTTCACTGTTGTTCAAAGGAGTAATTGGAGAGATTCCAGATAGCTTTTAGACACTATTTGTTCTACTGAAAATGGAAAGTTCTTAAGATTGTGTTGATTCTGCGGTGGCTAGGTGAATGGGTTTAACTATCTCCCAGACTGCAGGGCTAGTGGGGTGCTCACAAAGCTAATTAGACTCCCATTGAAGTCGGATCTTCTCCTGTGAAGCCTTTTATGTCTGATCGCTCCCAATGCTACTCATGTCGGCAGTTATGATTCACCGCTGACTGGAAAAGAACCAGGACAACTCAATAGAGAGACAAAATGGTGGGCTTATTAGTTATTTGCTATATTGTTGTGTAAGTGCCCCACACAAAAGCAGATACAAAGTTAGAGAGAAAGCTTTAGCCATAATGTTCCATGTTCATAAAACTGTGTAGATCCAGAGATTTCCAAACTTTTCAGACCGCGACCCCCAATGTCAGGCTTCTGTTGACCCACGACTCCTGCTCCAAAATCCTCCTCCTCCTCGGTCCTGGTAAAAGTGTAAATCCCAAATAAATGTGTTTTGCATTTCCATTGTGCAGCCTGTCCATAATCCTGAAGTTATAAAAACAAAACACATGTTCTCTAGAGCACTGCCTTTGATATAAAATGCTGTAATGGGGAAAACAAAAGTGAAACTTAAGTGCATGTCAGTTCATGTGAGGATCAGCTGTGCTCCTCTGGTTCATTTGTTTTGCGTATTTGCTTTGAGCTATAACTGGACAGACATCAGATAGACTAGTACAATGTATGTTTTGAAATAGGAATTAACAGATTTATGTGAGAAGCACACATCTGACATCTGACAACACAGCAGGCAAATCTGGGCTGGGAGCCAGTTTATTTCAGTAATCATGCGACATTTATTCATATTATATGTATGTATGTGTGTATATATATATATATATATATATATATATATATATATATATATATATATATATATATATATATATATATATAAAAATAAAAATATTAATTTCTGTAAATCATCTCCACCCCTCCACGGTTCCCCCAGTTTGGGAGCCACTGGTGTAGCCTATCACTATCATCAAATCCTGCATTCTGTGCATCTCAGATATTTAGTACTTCTCATAGACTGCATATATAGGTGGATCTAGCTGGCCCACTAGCTGCCGTGCTCCAGATAGGAAATGAGCATGGGTCTGAACGAGATCTAGTTCCAAATGATATTGAAATATCAGCACCACTCCCTCTGTAACTGCTACTGTCAAACTTCTCAGTCTGACCTTAAAATGTTTCGTGTGCATTTAGTCAAGTTCTGAACATTAATAACACAGGTGCCGTCTTTTCTCAACATTGGCTCCCGCTAATGCTCATAGCAGGTTTGATTGACAGCTACCAAAGCTTGTTGCTAAGCGCTTGAGTTGCTTAATTTGGTTGCAACTGAATGCTATGGGTGACGTCACGTCCCCACTTGTACATAAAGTCTATGGTACTTCTACCATTGAAACTCCAGTGCTATGCTGATGATAATCCTAAAATAATCATAATATTATTATAACAAGGAGAGAACTTCACCAAATATTTTAAAATAGTTTTTATATAGACAATATACTTGATTTTGTTTTTTTTCCAATATCCACATGTTAGTCATGTTCAGGTAACATACTTCCAGATAGGGAGATATATTGAACAGTAGATAATATCACCTTGTTGTTTTAGAGTTATGTAAAATTATAATATCAAGTATATTATTTCTTATTCAAATATATTCAAAAAGCTGCAAAGAGCACATAGAAAATACAAATATAATTTCTCAAGCCTTATGTGGGACACTTGTATTGTGTTGTTTTACTGTGTTTTTGCATGATTTGTTTTATAAGATTGCACTTTATATCACCTTTGTACAGCACTTTGGGCAGTTGTGGTGGTTTTTAGATGTGTCTTGCAAATAAATTTTGCCTAACTTGACTTACCTAACAGCATCAGGTTTTTTTGGGGTTTTTTTTTTTTTGTCAAAATCACCCACCTCTACGAGATATCAGAGTTTGCGTTTTTAATAGAATCAATCTGGTCTTTTCCTCATGAAAGTGCTCCCTGCTCCAGAGAGATACAGCCCCCTCACTCCCTCACTGCTGTCCCCTCTCTCCCTCCCCCCTCTCTCGCCTCTCCGTCCCTCGCCCGGCTGCCTTTGAAGACAGAGGACGTTGTCACACAGCCAGCCCGTCCCAAGCCTTGACGCTCTTCTGTGCATGTCCCCGAGCTAATTACCCCCCTCTCCCTCCCCCCGCAGCCCCGAGCTACTCCAAAACCGCGCTACCCAAAACCATTTAGGAGAACACTTCCATTTTCTGCTTCCTCAACCTTTAACCTCACTCATTTTCTTTTCAGAACCATCAGCTGCTTAACTGTGCGCCACTGAGTTCTATGAATACACTATCTAAGTCATTATGCAAGCTAAAATACATTACACTTACCTAGAGAACTCAGAGTGGGCTAAACAACCAAATTGAATCTGTTCTTTGAAACCACTCTTATCCCAGTACATGCAGGTCAAAGAATCATACATGTGTGAACAGGGAGATGATTTGTCTATAGCATTAGCAAGTCAATTTATAATAATAATGACATTAATTTAACATGAATGAAACAACATGTCCTAGTGCACGGTGTAGTATGTCGTTCCTGCTGATCTAAAACATAATAGAGTACACACCCAAAAGCATTTATTATATTTTCCTGGCTGTTTCTATGTTTCTAGCCAACATATATATAACAGAATTAACTATTATTGGCCAATAATTAGCCATAAAAGTCACTTATTCAACTTTTTACAGCTCAGATATTGTATTATTACAACAAAAATATCCCAAAAAATCCCAACTTTTAGAAAAAAAAAAAAAAAAAAAAAGTTAAATACTGAGCCCCAAAATATATTGTTCCCAGCTCTCAAATACTGAACAATAAGTCAATATAATATTTATTGTGACAAGACAAGGTACAGTCTGTTACAGCCCTAGCCCTTAAGTTTTTTTCATTGTTTGTATTTGTCCATTACGTTGTGTGTGTGTGTGTCCCCGAATCTGTCTACTTTTCCCCATAATCATGGTTGTTGGAGCCCTTGGATGTGATTGACTGTTTTTCAGCCTGGCCAGTCCTGGGGTCAACCTTTAGCCGCTTCCCACCTATTTAAGAAGATTCGGGACACCTGTTCAGGGCTGCTGGCCTATTTGTGCCCAGTATGCCATTTTGTGTGTGTAGTGTGTGTGTAGTGTGTGTATTTTCCTGTCTGTTTCTATGTTTCTAGCCTTGTCCATTTGAATCTCGGATCTATTAAAGTAACTGGATAAGGTATTGCTGGCATAGAGTTGTTTCGAGTTGGATTAGTGGCCACTCATTTGGTACTACAAGGAAAAAGTCTCACCTGCCCAGAAAGGATTTTTCTGATAGAGGGCAATGTAATCACAAACTGCTTGTGTCCACCTGACAGGGCCCCTACAGCTTTCACAAAGGTCGAATTTTGTGGTGATTTTTACATATTTTCAGATCATAAACTTTTTCTCAGCTCGAAATGCGTCTGTTGTCTTAAAATACGCTTCGGCTATTTATTATTCCTTTGCCCCCTTTGCGGCTGCTCGCTCTCGTCATTCAAACCCTCACTGGGGTTAGCTCAACTGCGCATGGCTGATGGGCAGGACCTGATGTACCTAACCGCTAAAGGCTAAACTGTCCACCTGCACCATTGAGCACGGCCCTTTCACTTAGGGGTTTGATTTAAATGCATCTCCTGAACCTAGTGTGACTGGACAGGCAGCGAGCATCCGGTTGCACATGGAGTCCTCCAGATGTTTCCGACCTAGTTCAATTCAAACCACAACACCTCACATGTAGTTTCTGGGTTTACATGCATTTTGAGGAATTGGTTTGAATTGAACTAGGTCGGTTATTCAATTTTCTTGGCACGCATGTAAACATATTGAGCGATTTAGTCTTTTTTCTTATGAATCGCCATGTTTGTTTTGACATGAACACCCCATGTCATTTTCCTCAGGTCAATCATCAGCATGGACTTTTTTTTCTCTATGTATTAAAATCCTTTCAGTGCTTAAAGGTGCAGTACCTCAATTTTAGTTTTTTTGTTTGCAGTGGTCGAATTCTTCACTTTCTTAACAGTCCTGGCATCCTAATTATTCATTGAGTATTTATTTATTTTTTTTTTTCAACTTTCACAGGACTGTACTTCCTGATTCTCTGACAATAAAACACTTTATAAACAGATGCAGACAGTTCACAGTTCAATTATCTGTGTTGAGACAAAACAGCTCATCTAGCTGCCAGGCTTGTCACAATAACAAGTTTCAAAGCAGGATATACTTACTGCGATAAATGTTAATATTGAAACTACTTTATGCCACTGAAACAATAACAATAATCTAAAATAATCCCAGTAAACCAATTTTAAATAGACAGTATAATTAAAAAGCATGAGCTGCAGCATATAAATAACAGAGTTAACTATTATTAGCCAATAATTAGCCATAGAAGTCAGTTTTTCAACTTTTTACAGCTCAGATGTTATGGTATTACAACAAAAATACTCCAAATACAACTTTTAGAAAAAAAAAAAAAAAGAAAAACTGTACACTTGATAGATACTGAGCTCCTAAAACATATTGTTCCACCTCTCATATGAACGATAAGTCGAAATAGCAGACATGTCAAACTCAGGCCCACAGGCCAAATTAGGCCCTCAATATAAATATATTTGGCCCACGAGATCATATCAAATATGTATTGGAGCTGTCCCACCGGCCGTCGCGCCAGTGTAGCTCATGCACCACTAATATTATGAATCTTAAATACGTTGCCGCCGACCCCCACCACTTCTGTTGACACTTATTAGCATCTCCTACCTGTCGCCTCACTCAAATATAATCCACCGCTTCTGAAAAACATGCAGCTGTTGTTGAAAATTTTCAATAAATATTTAGTTTGGCCCACAGCCAAAGTCACAGTTTTTAATTTTGGCCCTCTGTGACTTTGAGTTTGACACCGCTGCGATAGTCTTTATTGTGACGGGACTAGGTACAGCCACTTTAAATATCTTTTACTTCAAGCTTTCAGCCACTGTATTTTTAAAGAACTAAAATTACCTTTGCTGTTTTTTAACATTGTTTACTTCTCGCCGTAACCAGCAGGGGGGCATCGGACACCTAATCCTCACACTCAAAGGAACTGTGAGTCAAGTGCTACACATTTAAAAATAAATGTGAAATGCTTTGGCCCACATTTTTTTAAAGCAATAAAAAACATATGTCTGAAGGATGCGCGCTCTCCTAAGATTTCTATGAATACATCGTCTTTATCTTGATATAACTTTAATTATCTGCTCTTCATTCCCCGATTTAAATTTGAGTACGCTGGAGAGCGAGACTCTTTCACCGAATCCTCCTCGGCCTTGAATTATTTAAACTATCATCTCGAAGATCAGGCAAGACTGGTTTAAAAAGACTGTGAATCACAAAATGTTTTATCGTTAATTTCCATTCTAACGTGGACTCCCTGCGTGGCGTAGCAGACTAGCACCGAGCTCAAAATGCCCCCGGAGGCAATAAAACCAACCATTAGCAACCTAACCGGCGCTAATAGGGCAAGACGAATGCCCTCTTTTTCCACTTTTCCATTTCATGAAACATTTCTGGGTTATGGTTTAGGGAGGGAGAGCGGAGAGGCTAGAAGCTTGGCACACTTATTCAACGCAACAAGCTCTTACCTATCTCCGAGGGGCAATTCAACGCTCTCTTCTGGCAATTGCTGGGTCATCCTCACAAGAGCCGGCCCCATGGAGGCCCTGCGAGTGGATGATGCATGTGTTAAGAGGCGGGGGTTCATTTTACCCCCGGTGCTCCTTGGCTATTACAGTCACTCAAGTTAACCAGCAAAAGATGAGAAGGAGCCTGAGTGGAGCAGGGCAGGATTTTCGCAGGGTTTGCCAAAATGCTGCAAATATATATAGTCCTATTTGTATTTCAGTGAGTGTCAGGAAATTGAATCCAAAACGGATACTTCACAACTGACGTCATCAACATTCCACGGGGGGGTGAAGCTAATTTTAGGCACTGCTCTGTCTGAAGCTCTTACTCAAGTTAGATTTTAATTGGATCTTTTGTTGTTTTAGAACAATCTGACCATAAAGGCAAGGGAAGATTATTTGTGTAGCACAATTCGTACACAAAGTAATGCACAGTGCTTTACAGACATTCAAATCACAATAAACCAATCAAAACACAAATAATCATTATGAAATTAACATTAAAAAGGAAGAGTACACAATAAAAACCTTTCAGTCATAAGCACAGCTAAACAGAACGGTTTTGAGACAGCCTGGATTTAAACATTGTCAAAGTAGAGGCCTGTCTCACATCTTCATGAAGTGAAGGTTTTAGATCAGACACGGGCATTTTACAGAAATGTAATAATTATGTTTTGTAATTTATGTTTATTATTGTAATTAATGCATTTGGAAAACAATTTGTACAGTGAGTCTTGCATATTCATGCTTTGCTACATGTTACAGGCCAAATCTCTAATGTTACATACATATCCTGGCCCACGTGTCAAAAGGTTTGGCCACCCCGGGCTTTGTTGCATAAAACTGAAACGCTGATTCCGCATGTTAAGTCCAGACTCTGGGCATCAACATGAGGCTGGTCCCTGAAGTCCTCAGAGTACGAGATGGTTCATATATGGCACTAACATGTCAGAGATGTAAAGACCTGACTTAGTAGTGCTGATTTGCAGAGTAAAACCCTCTCAAATTACATTAGAGTCACAAACCAGCTGGCAATAAACGATAGAAAATCAAACCTAAACGAGATCATGAACGCTAATGTCTGTGGTAACTGGGCCTATGCAAAGGGCACAATGTCTTCTCAACATGAATAAAGATCCACAATAGTTTCAGAAAGTAGTGCGATGATTCAACCCTAAAGAAACTGTTGTCAGTTTAAAGGACTTTAAGCCATAAGATTTATACAGCAAATTAGTTTAATTGAGACTTATACAAACAACATAATATAACAATCATAAGTTGGCCTATTTCTTATGTGAACAGTCACTTACCTTACTTCTTCCAGCATTTGTGGGCAACTGTCTTGTGATAACCAATGTAATATATACTGTTGTTATTGTTATGTTATATGGTTCAATCCATTAGTAGCGCTGTGCTTTTAACTTAATTCTACTCAAGAGCTAATCGCTTCTAATTATCAGTGATCAGCTGGAGTCTTTTTCTTCGCGAGGTCTAAAGTCAATCCTCTGTCAGGAAAAGCATGTGATTTGGACCAGAGTTTGGACTTTGGAGGAATACATTTGGCAGTTTGCTTTTGTGACATGGCACTAAAAAAAAAAGTCTTGTTTTTGTTCATGAAATTAAGATTTTTTTTTTCTTTTGTTTTTCACGAGAAAGAAAAATATTGAAAATTGAGAAAAAGATTGTTGTTGTTTTTGTGACATTTGAGGCCACAGAATTCCAATGCTGTCTGAAAACAACGGGCCAAATTGAGGTGAGATTTGGACCCGTTGCATAATGACGCTGCGAGACGAGCGGGTTTAAGCAGACTGTGCACAGGCCGATGAAAAATGCATACAGCTTTCCAGGAGTTTGTTGCGGGTGAGTGCTCTCTTCTGTGGCTGGTGTCCTATTGCCTGTGGAATTACAGTTATGTAAACAGTATGTGATAGCGCGGGCTTCAAGGGTCAAACGGTGCAACGCATACTAGCACATTACATTCAGAGCTTTGAATAATAAGCAGGCAACATATTTAGTGTTATATGTGTTCAATATTGTAATGTCTGATTGATTTTTGCAGTAATTTTAAGTCTTTAAAGGCCCTGTACCTGCTTTTCCCCCCATATATTTGACCGAAATTTGTCTTTCCCCAGTACAGATATATTGTCTAAGCAGCTCTTGATATGTGTTTTGTTTGCATCTAATTCTTAAGCTTTTTAATTGAATCAGGAAGTGCACATTAGCATACTAGTTGTTGCTTTACCATGACAGCAAAACTCTGCTCCCTCTAAACCAGGGGTGACCAAACTATGGCCCGAGGGCCAAATGCGGTCCTCAGATTAATTTTTATTGGTCGTCAGGCCTCCTGCTGAACCGGCCCAATTGATCATAAGCTGTACTTTTAACAGCAACTATTTCTACCACTATATCCTCATATAGTATATCCTAACATGACATTGCAGTGAGATACAGACCTAAAATAAATGTGTTTCAAGCCTTATTGATACACAGCAGCTCTGTCAAAGCTGTTTTAAAGCACCGCACTGCATTGATCACCGGTCTATGGCCCTCCGCTTTGAATATGTTTTGAGATGTGGCCCTTGATTAAAAAAGTTTGGGCACTTATAAACTTATCGCCAGGGCCGGCCCCAGCTTTCAGGGGGCCCTACGCTGAATTTGTCTCTGGGGCCCCTGACAGCAGATGCCTCCTGGCTCAGTTATAGGTGATTCACATCTGACAATATTATGACCAATTGTATTTGTATTTATATGACCAACATCAGACTGAAAACATCCAGAATGTCACAACTGCCATAGTCACAAGAACAGAAGACAAATATATAAGGGGGTCAAGATTTTTAATATTCTAGACATTTTTTTCATTTCTGGTGGATTTTAATGTGTTCCAGTTGGCGACAGTGGGCTTACATTTACATTTTAACCTTGCACCGGTGTAAATCCGTAGCTGCCCTCACCTCTGCCCGGCTCAAAAACAAATGTAGGCACGAGTAGATATTTTGCTATTATAGATATAAAACAAATGTAATTGTTTTAGAGGGATATTTAGGCTGCTGTAAACACACAAGCCCTGTGTTCAGTAAAACTTGATATATTACATTATTTTCAATAAAAAACATGGGCTCTTGGGGGTCCTGTGGTGGCCTCGGGGCCCTAAGCAGCTGCTCAGTCTGCTTATAGACTGGACTGGCCTTGCTCATCACCGTGAATCATTAAGACGCTCTGAATGCATAAGGTAAGTGAAGAATAACTTTGGATTAAAAGGAACTAGCACATTTCTAAAACAGATGCGAGATATCCCTCCAACTGAACGTGTAGAACATCAACGTCATTTGAATTCATAATTTAGTTGGATAGAATGAAAGAAAATAGATTACCGATCATTTGCTTTAACAAAACTGAGACTAATTGGCAAAACTTCTGCCTTCTTTGTTTGTGTCGATTCCTTTTAGATTGAAAGACGGTACTTTGACAGTTTGAAAACCCCAAGGTTGAATACAAAGTCGCAATTTTGTTGTTTAGTCAGTTTGATGTTTTTGTGCATCAACATCTTTTTTAACGTTCAACATTTTATTATGAATTATTCAAGCTTTCTGAAATGCATTCCCAACAACTTTGCCTTGACATTTTGCATCATATGTGAGGAAAGCAGGATAAAGTCATTTAGCACTGATTTCTGTGAATACCAAATGCTAGTGTTGCATCTTAATGAATACAACTGGGACCCTGGAGTGACTTTGGTGAAAGTGTAGGATCTAAAACAACACTGAGGAGTGCTTCCTGGATTTTACAATAACATCACAAGTAAAAGAAAAGTATCAAATCTGTCAACTGGACAAAAAGTTGTAGGAGTGAAGACGTTTTGCTGCTGATCCAAGCCTCTTCTTCAGGTGGACACTGCCTTATATCTATCTGAAGGGAGGAGCTAGCTACACTGAAACTAAAAATACCTAATGTCTACAAACAGAAACTGTAAGAAACCTGTACAACTTTTTGTCCATTTGGCAGATTTAATATTTTCCTTTTACTCTGGATCAGACGTGGACGACTGAGGGATTACTCCGATCTAACATCACAAGGTACAACAGAGAATTGCCCTCTGAGGAGAAGGTGATGGCTTTGATTTTCTTAATAACAAAAACTTTTACAAGTGATACTATCTGGTATTTTTGTTCTTAAGACAATACAAGGGGAATGTAAGGGGCTGTCGTCATACTTGAAGAAGGTCAGGGGGACTGAAACTTCTTAACCTTTCAGTCAAGTGCCTCTGTCTGATGCACCTGTCACTGAATCAGGTGTGCAAAGTTTACACAGAAAAGAGCCCAAATTCTGTCATTAAAATTTACTAGCCCTTTTTTTTTTACCACGACCCATAAGAGAGCTGTGTAGTCATGTTTTGTGCAGCTATCTCTTCATATTAAAGTGTTAATATAAAGCTTTATGTGGATTCTTTAGATTGCAGATTGACCAAAATAAAATATCACCCGAGCCGATACGCTAAAAAGTCCAAATACCTGCCCGATATAACGACCAAGCTCTATATCATTCAATCTCTACTGGCAACCTCGTTCAGTTCTGTTGGTAATACCTTTTCAAACTGTACAAGTGAAGGTCCAAATACACAGGAATAGTCAAACATGGGTGAATGAAATAAAACATAACTGGCATGTTTTTGTAGCAAACCATGGAACCTTGAAGTTGCTTATTCCAACACTCCTCCACATTAGTCCATAACTGAATCAATGAGGTGGCACATTGTTCCTCTTAGCCGCATTTGGCGCCCATCTCGCCTGCAGCCATCTCAAATCCTCCGTTGTCCCGGCTACCCAACAACACCCAGCAATCCTACATATGTGTCAAAATATCCTCGCTTAAAATGGTACAACAACTTCGTGCCATCTTATATAAAAGACCCACCCCCACGGTTGCCCTAAATTGAATTCATTCTTGTGCTGCCTGCCCCCTCTCTGTCTCCTTTCTCCGCGGGCTGTTGGCAGTAGCTATATACTTCATCCCGGGATAACAGTAAGATCATCCCACCCACCTTCACCCGCTCTGACGCAGACATCTTAGTTCAGTATTTCTCTCCATCCCCCTTCCCCCACTTTCTCTCCGCCCTCCATGAGAACCATACGGAGACATCACTGCACTGCGCCGCTTTTTGGCGACAATTAAAGTGACAATCAACCGTGGCCCACACAGACTGCCACGGATCGTTTAGGGGGGGGGTTATACTTGGCAGGGCAAAATATAACCCAGAAATAATGGGAATATTAATAGTTATATTAATAATGTGTGGGGGCAAATTGGTTACATTTGTCGAAGCTAACATCCGTCATTAACTCTGAATGCGTATCTTGTGTAATGTTTTAGGTGGAATACAATAGCTGTGGTTAACTGGATTATTGCTTTATGGCTAAAATGGAATTATAACACTTGGAACGCCGGCTCCGCTCAAGACAATGCTTGGAGCTGTCGTATTAAATATAGCTCATAATATCATGTGTCAAACCTCCTTGTTTGTTGAAGTTTTTTGGCACAGTCTTAGTTGTTTGCCCATAAATCTGAAGGATGTCGGTTAAATCTGTGTAACTAGACATTTTACTTAGTCCACTGACTGTCTGAAGTGCAACTGTTTAATTATTAATGGAGTCATACACATTATTTAGTTTTTTTAATGCCTTTGGTCACTTGGATATTTTTAGATCTTTAAATAATGTGTATGAATGGTAACCATATCAGATTAATATGTGTCGCTCTCTGAATTCACATCCACACATCAATCTGAGAAAGGCAATCAGAACGTTTTAATAAATACTTCACGCTGATTGGTGGAAGTGTCACAACAGCAGAACAAGCAGAAAAATCAAACTTAAGTTAAATTCCAGTGGGGAAAACAGCACAGGCGTCGTACCTGTCTACAGATACACAAGCACTTCCTTCTGCACGGTTTTCAGAAATAAAACAGTCTGTATTTTTACTAAAATAGGCCAAAGTATGTTTTTTTGGCTACTTTTTGGGGTAAACACAAAATGTACTCGTGTACCCCAGCAGGGCCGGTCCGAGCTTTCAGGAAGGCCCCAGCTGAATTTGTCTCTGGGGCCCCCGACAGCAGATGCCTCCTGGCTCAGCTGTTGGTGATTCACTTTTGACAACATTATGACTCTGCTCTCATCAGTTGTATTTGTGTTTGTATGACCAACATCAGACTGAAAACATCCAAAGCGTCAAAACTACAATAGCCACAAGAACAGAACACAAACATATAAGGGGGTCACGTAGCTCCCCTCACCTCTGCTCGGCTCAAAAACACATGTAGCAGCAGTAGATATTTTGCTCCTATAGATATAAAACAAATGTAATCGTTTTAGAGGGATATTTAGGCTGAGGTTAACATACAAGCCCCGTTTCCAATAAAACTTCATACATTATATTATTTTCAATATAAACGTATGGGGTGTTGGGGGCCCCCTGCTGGCCTCAGGGCCCCAAGCAGCTGCTTGTTCTGCTTATAGGCTGGACTGGCCCTGTAACCCAGCTTTGATGACATAAGCGTGAACTAAAAAAATGCAGGAGTGTTTTTGATGAAGAAATATTACATGGTTACAAGCATTGTATATATGTGAATACTACAGTTTACTACTACAATTTCCCAGTTATGCAGCTCATCTAGCTTGAGCTGAGATGTTTGCAGTTTGTTGAAGGCGGTTTGAGGACCCATCCCTTTCTATATTCCATTCACTGATACTGAAAGGAAGAAAGAGAACCCAAAGTACCAGACGTATACCAAGAGCGGATACCTCACTGTGCAGTGCGGGGAGCAGATTACATAATTGATTCTGGAAATGATACGAAATGAGGTCTTGTTATGATTTGATTTAATCTGCATTGCTTTAAATAATCATCACTGGAATCCCTGGTGAGGTGTTATTGCTCCCGAAGGGCTGGTTCCCGCTGCTCTATCTGCGGATGTATTTGTCTTATTAAAGGATCCATATTGCACTGTTATCTGATCTATGTTATGATGTTGTTTCCTCATCAGAAACATAGCTGGAGTTGTGTTTTGTGTCGTCTACGCACGTTTAACACATAAATCTTGCATATTTAGGCTGTGTTCTTCTCTGAAACAGAAAACACTCAAGAATCATTTGGATCATTTTAGCTCTGGAGTGCCAATCGCTACTGAACAAAAGATAAAAGGTTGCTGTTAACTACCATTTCATGACATCACAAGGTGGAACAGAGCATTTTGAGCTTTGGAAATGAAGACTAATAATAAAGAGTACTGTGAATGAACCAAAACACAACTCCAAGTCTGTTTTTGATGAGGTAACAACATTTTAACATGACTTAAAGCAGATTTGCGTAATATAGGACCTTTAATAAGTGGGCCCTATCCAATTCCCGCTGCGTTCGACAGTCTGAAACAAGCCTTCCAGCAAACCCAACCCGCTCTCTGACGCGCAAGAGCATTTCAAGGTGCTATTTACATTGAGTTCTGCTAATAATGTGCAATCAGGCGGAAAATCAAGTCCAATCCGCGCCGCAGTGAACGGCCTATGGACACGTCTCATCCGGAGGGTTTAACAGCTTGAGAAGCACTCCCGGCTTCATATAGTCTTTTAAGCTGCAATGTACAAGAGCACGCTATCAATTATTTTAAAGAAGAAAACTACCTGCTATCAAAGAGTGAGTAATACCAGCTTTTAGTGCTTTTAGAGAGTGCTCCTGAAGATGAGGAACAAACGACGCATTTCACTGGTATGTTATTTTTCGTTTAGTGGTTTTCATTCAGTTGTCAGGTAAATCTTTTGTTTTCTAATAGCTTGAAAATAAAAAAAAATTGTACAGTTAGAAATATAAAAATATGTCAGAATAAACTATGACGTCACTTTTAAGAACACATACTAAAAATTGACTTTTTTTTTTTTTTTTTTTTTAAACCTGGAGTTGTCTGTTGTTTTGTGCACGCTTGTTTCATTTATCCATTATTCAATTCAATTTATTTTTCTAAAGCCCAAGATCACAACAGCAGTCGCCTCTTAGGGCTTAACAGGATAATTGATTTAACCACCAAAAAGTTAGAAAATCAACAATGAAACAGACATTGGTCCCCTGTCCTCAGACCCTCCTTATCGGCGAGGAAAAAGGAAAAAAAAAAAAAAAAAAAAAATAAACTGTAGGAAAAAGAGAACCACAGTGAAGAAAAGATCCACTCCGATGGACGGGCAGGTTGCAGATTTGTCCAGGACTAATGTGCGTCCATTTGCAGATAAAGTTCAAGTCTGTAGGGCCAAAGTCAGCTTCTTTGAGCACTCAGAAAATCTCTGTCCAATTTTGGGGCCGTTTAGTTGCGTCACAGTTAAAACTTTGGACTTCTCCTGCACAGTTTTTAAGCTCACAAAACATCGCCAGATTCATTCTGCGGTCGATGGCTCTATTAACATAGCATTTATACAGGAAAAGGACTAAAATAGTTTACTTTCTAAATGAAATTTCCATTGCAGACAGTAGAGGGAGCTCCAGCGCCTACATGTCTTATTGGAAATGGAGGTGAAATTACAAAGTGCATTCTCCATTCTCCACGTCACGTCACACGCAGTACATTGTGTTTGTGGAAGTAAACGTGGCCCTGATTCGTCTCGGTCCTGGAACATTTGTGGCTACCGGAGCCAACATGTGCTTAACTGAGGGATTTTGCGAAGCATATCAAGAAGGAAGAGGGCAAGGATTTTGGTTATGGCCGTCTGTGAAGCCCTTTTTGCCATTTCCATTTTGCAGAGTGTGGAGTTGGAGACATGGGACGTTGGTGAGCCGCTTCACCAACTTTTTTTTAAACTTTGAGATGAGCAGGAGAACATATGCCAAAATACGTGATCGCCTTGCATGCCAAAACAACTATCGACGACTTCTAAGTGGCATGAATACGACATGAGCGCCTGGGTTGGATTGGAAAAAAATCGTAATTGAGTTGTTCACGCTAGCATGAAAAAATCAGATACAGATTCACTGAGACCACTTTCATACTAGGCAAGGCGGGTGGGTCTCGCCTAATAACACAATGGGAATCGATCCTCCGACCTTCAGACTGCGGGACCACTGCTGTCGCCACTGATCTTTGACCAGGCGTTTGTTTTCATCCTTGTGTTGAGGATCAATGCCCTGCTGTCATATTTCAGTGTGAGTAATGTATGTACTTGAGCTGATGTAACGTTGGCTGTAATGCCTGTCACCCAACTCTTTATATCATAACAGCTCCGTAATAGTTGACAGACACATGGTTTCTCTGTTGCTCCACGGCCATCTGCACTCTTCATTGATCTCCATTGCGGCAGACTGTGCAAACACAAAGTGACTTGTCATTGTTCAGTGTTGTTTTTTTCCCTAATCAAAAACTGACTTTATCAAAAACTGTAAATGGTGTTTCCTTCTCACAAGTTATCTGACAAATAAGTCTAAGCTTGAGCAGAGGTCCTGTAAGACGGCATATACTTAAGCGTATCAGTGTTTATTGGAGTTTCCCCATAGTCTGAACCATTCTGAGAGCCAAAGATGGTCTTCGAAGTGAAGTGATATGGGTTTGTTTCATTTCTATTTAGTGACTTTCTGCAGCCTATGAAGGACTTTTGTATTGTTGTAAAGTAAATGCATCTCTCGCACATGGATATCCTCAAATTACGCCCAGCGCGCCAAGGTTGATCTGGCTCGATATTATAAGGATATCCGTCTCTGGTGTAAGCGTCAAAGAGTACCATGCATCTGAAATGTAAAGCCAGAAGGATTTACTGAGTCTTGCACAGGTAAAGCTGCAGCGTAGTTAGGCAAAAGTGAACAGCGTAGTTACAGGCATCCAGAAGGAGTGGGGGAGTGAGGAGTGTGTGTTTACAGTTTTTATAGTGTGTATCAGTGCAGGTGTGTGAAGGAGGATGTTCTAGTCAGCAGAGCATGATCTTCGTGAGCTCTCATGGAACAGCAGGGCCACAGCAACTCACAGTCCTGTCCTTGAGTCGAAGCAACAATGTATTCTATTGTATCCTGTGTGTGTGCAACTTATTGGTATTGAGCCGTTATTAACTGTAGCATTCGTACATTGATATGCAAGTTCAAATGTAGTGTGCATTGCTAAACTTAGGTAAGTGTTCCTGGGCTGCAGAGGCACTAACAACTCCTGAGGTGAAAATAAAACATGACAGGTTTGTTTTCCTCATCAGAGCGCATGCATGTGTTTGATAAATCACTGTACATACATGTTAGACACATACAAACACATCTAACATCATGAAATATATTTTAGTAGATTTTTTTTTTTTTTTTCAATTAAGTCACCACTGCTTCTTTTGTGTAGAAAGCAGCTGGTGAAAATGAGAAGCTTGACTCACCAGCACTTAAAACCCGGTGTTACTAATAGTCTCCTTCAGCTTTGCCTTTTGTGTAAGTCCCTGTAATGACCCAAAAATGTTTGTTTTTTTTAATATACATAGTACCTTGTTTCTTTAGCTCTCTATACACAGGCCCTGGCCAGAGCAGCAGCCTCTTAACTAAATTAGCATGTTGGAAAAGGCCATGTTTTGACATTTACTTTGAACAAATTAGCATTAGGCAACCAAAGTACTACTCCGACTGGCCTCCAAAAGGTTGCAAATTAGCAGTCAACAAGATGAATAACAAACATTTTCAAGACTTATAGTGTACTTAACCATTGTCAACAATTAACCATTTCTTAAAATTCGGCAATTAGAGAAAGGAAGGAGGAAGAAGGAAAAATAACATAGAAAAGAAGAAAAAAAACAAAAACAACTGGACTTCACCGATCACAATGCCTAATTAATTATTTTTATTTTGTTTTATTCATTTATTTATTTGCCCCCATTTACATTCTCTATATATTTTTTTTTTCTCACTTATGAATTACTAGTCTTCTCTGCTGTCCCCATCTTAGCCCCTTCAAAATCACAGAAACATCACACATACAATTGTAAATAGCTGTTACGTCTGCAAACCATGTTATGTCTTGGTATATCTTGGTATATCTTCATATATATTGGAATATCTTGGTATATCTTGATATATCTTGGTATGTCTTGGTATATCTTGGTATATCTTGGAATATCTTGGTATGTCTTGGTATATATTTGTATGTCTTGGTATATCTTTGAATGTCTTGGTATATCTTGGTATGTCTTGGTATATCTTGGTATATCTTGGTATGTCTTGGTATATCTTGGTATATCTTGATATATCTTGGTATGTCTTGGTATATCTTGGTATATCTTGGTATGTCTTGGTATGTCTTGGTATATCTTGGTATATCTTGGTATGTCTTGATATATCTTGGTATATCTTTTTATATCTTGGTATGTCTTGGTATGTCTTGGTATGTCTTGGTATGTCTTGGTATATCTTGGTATATCTTGGTATATCTTGGTATGTCTTGATATATCTTGGTATATCTTGGTATGTCTTGGTATGTCTTGGTATATCTTATATCTGGTATATCTTGGTATATCTTGTCTTGGTATATCTTGGTATATCTTGGTATGTCCTGGTCTTGGTATGTCTTGGTATGTCTTGGTATATCTTGGTATATCTTGGTATATCTTGGTATGTCTTGGTATCTTGGTATGTCTTGGTATGTCTTGGTATATCTTGGTATATCTTGGTATGTCTTGGTATATATTTGTATATCTGGTATGTCCTTGATATGTCCTGGTATATCTTGTTATATCTTGGTATGTCCTGTTATGTCTTTGTATATCTTGGTATATCTTGGTATGTCTTGGTATATATTTGTATATCTTGGTATGTCCTGGTATATCTTGGTATGTCCTGGTATATCTTGGTATATCTTCGCTGGTATGTCTTGGTCTATCTTTGTATGTCATATCACCACTTGTCACTACTGTATGAAACTATGGCCACTATGTTTGTCTGTCTTGCACTAAAATAAATAAATTGGCAATTAAATTAGCAATGATTGTATAACAAAACTTTTGGCCATGGCAGCTTACCGTGCAATGTTCATTCTAATTCTAATTCTAACACTAAGTCAACCATGAGACAAATAAAAGAGTTGCTCTTAAAGGACCTGTACACACTTTTTGCCCCATGTATTTGAGCAGAATTTGTCTTGCCCCAGTACAGATGTATTGTATAAGCAGCTCTTGAGGTCAAAATAAGTCCGCCGTGTGCTGTATGCATCTACTTATACACCATTTTACTGTCTGTTTACCAGGAAGTACGTATTAGCATGATAGTTGCTGTTAGCTACGGTCTCTGAGAGCTGTGAAAAATGCTTATAAACTCACCCAAAACATTCACAATGAACGAATAGACGACTTTTTTTGAGAATTAAAACATTTCATAACTTTACAACCTCGAGTTTGAATATTTTTGAATAATCACAAGTAAAGGGCATCGGGCGGAGATAGGGGGTAGGTGAAAACAGCACTTTTCTGAGCACCCAAAGCTTGAATGCAGAACAATACTCGCTCTTTAATGTGATGCTTGTATTATTTCTAATCAATTCGAAATTAGAATTTTATTTTCTTTCCAAATTATTCAGCCTTTCTCTGGGTAAGCTAATACGGGAACACCTTTGGCATACCTGGAGCAAAGGAACAGTAGGAAAAACATGCCATGAATTGCAAAAAGATCCGCTCGTACTCAGTATCAGAGAGCCATTCCACTTCATTAACAGTCACTGCGGTTGCCAAAGTTTACGGCCAATTTCCTCCTCGTGTGTCATACATTTTTCATCCGTTGAAATAGCAAAACAGCCTTGTTTGTTTGCCTTCGCAGATGCATTGTGCTGTAATCCATGTATTATTCTGTTTGACCACAACTCTTTTTATTTGTACACCTCCTTTGAGTTTTCATGTTTACTGATTTTAATGTCTTATTTATTAGCAGCCGCAGCTCTTTTCCATTACCCCTTTTTTTTTGCGGCGTCGGCTTTGACTTTCATCCTTGATCGTTTTACTAATAAGTCGCTTTTTATCGAGATGGAGATGCAGTATATATTCTCTTTTCACATTAACTTTTATTTTACAACACTCAGGCTCTTTCTTTCCCTGCAAATGTTTAAATTATTAACGTGCGCTTATCATAGGGGAGCCGAGATATTTGTGGTGATCATAATTCTTAACGGCGCCTATAGGTAGAATGTGTACCTTCAAACATCTGGCTCTCGCCCACCGATGTTTTTCTCTATGGAATTGTCTTCAACCTAGACTCCGCGCCGTGTAAAACGAATCACTACAAAAGAACTTAAAGGCTCTTTGAAAAGTTCCCAGTGAGCGTTGCAGGTAAACAGCTTTGTGCAAAGTGCCTAATATTACATTTGAATAGAGGCTATAAGAAAGTTCTACTAGTACAAGTACTTGGACTTCAGGGACCGGCCTCCTGATGGTGCTAGGACTAAACCTGAAGAATCAGCGTTTCAGTTTTATGCAGCTAAAACCTGGAACAGTCTTCCTGAAGATGTGAGACAGGCCTCTACTTTGACTCCAAATAATTCTGTTTAGCTGTGCATGCAACTGAAAGGTTTTTATTCTGCACTTGCACTTTACCTAGTACTTGAACTTGAGCAAAAGAGAGATTTTAAGTTCCATCAAACTAACCTAGTCGGACAAAATGAGGTAGACATGTTCAAATCAAATATAGCTATTACTGATAATAATTGTAATGCTGATTTATTCTTAATTCCAAAAAACATTTGGGTTGCCAGTTTAAATGCTGAAATCCAGTTGTTTTAAACCTAAACCTCAGCCCCTTGAGACAATCATGAATCAGTGCTAGTGCAGCAACTTTTACATGAGGCCCGGTCACTCCATATACTGACAATGAGAAAAACGTATATATTAAACGGCCCATATTACGCCATTTTCTGATCTATGTTATAATGGGGTCACACCGGAGGAGCTGGAGGACGTGTCTGGGCTGAGGGAAGTTTGGAAGTCCCGGCTTAGACTGCTCCCTCCGCAACCCGGCCCTGGATAAGCGTTAGAAAATGGATGGATGGATCTTATAATGTTGTTTCCTCATGACAAACATACCTGGAGTTTTATTTTGCTTCATTCTCACATGTCTAACACAACAATATTCCACCTTGTGATGTCATATAGTAATACAGGAAGCGCTGTGTTTTTGAACTCAATGCATACCATTTCATGACATTCACAAGGTTCAGCCCTGGATTTTGAGCACTACTGACAAACAGAACTGAAACTACCATTACTCGGACATGTGTGAATGAAACGAAACACAACTCCAGGTATGTTTTTGAGGAGGTAACAACATTGTAACTTGGCATAAAGCTCACAAAAGACAATTTTTGTGTAATATAGGCCCTCTAAAGGTTAAGGTACTTGTAGGGAAATTTGTCCTCTGCATTTGACCCATCCTTAAACGCCACTGGGGCCTCTCCTCAGGGACCCATCTCAGTGATCTTGTTGCTAGGCTTGGCTCAGACTACCTTAGCTGAAGCATATTACCTCAGTTGCAGGTTGTATTTGCAGGTGAACACACTGTAATCCCAGGTTCAGTTGTGTCTGTAATTCCTTTTTATATACAGCACCTCTAAAGGAGCTTACAGGCGCTGACTTGTTGTTGTTCATCATTTTTCTGCTTAATGGCGTGAGGCTGTCTCATGCTATTTCTGTCTAATTGTCTAATAATTAGTTTGTTTGATGACATTTAGTGCACCGCTGGGAACACGTTGCCATTCTGAAGGGAAAGTTCAGCATTTTCTTTCATGAGTATTTAAGCGGATATATTATGCAGCGTGGAAGGAAATTAGTCGTTTTACACATTTTCCAATTAAAGGTCCCATATTACGCTAAATTGACTCGTGAGCTTTGAGTCGTGTTAAAATGTTGTTACCTCATCATTATTATTAGTCTGTCCACATCTCTAAAGCTGAAAATGCGCTGTTCTACCTTGTGATGTCATGAAGTGGTAGTTTTCAAGTTACCAGTTGCCTTTTGCTTGTGTTCAGTAGAGATTGGTGATTTTAGGGCTGAAATTATCTAAATTATTCCAATTATTCTAGTGAAGGTGTAGGTTTTTAAAAAGTGTAGTTTAAAAACACAGTGTGAAGCATTTCCAGTATTATCACATGACATCACAAAGTGGAACAGAGTGTTTACTGTTACTGAGAAATATGGAACGCTGTGATTGGCAGGCCACAAGATGCAGAAATATGTAAAAAAAATCCTCGTTTTGTGTTTCAACTTTTTTTTCAGCATCCTTTGTTGCACATTTAGCTTCAAAATGAAAAATCCTGAAACACTTTTTGCAAAGGTCACTTTTGTCTCCTGTTTTGTTCATGGCTAAACGAACAACACGTCCCTTCTCCTAATATATATTAATCTTGATACTTGGAGCACTTCCTGTATTATCACATGACATCACAAAGTGGAACGGAGTGTGTTTTCTGTTTGAGAAATATAGTACACTGTGATTGGCTGGACACAAGATTTATGATGCAGAAATATGCACAAAAATTCCTTGTTTTGTCTTTTCAACTTTTTTTTCCTAGCATGATTTGTTGCACGTTTAGCTTCAAAATGTAAAAATCCTAAAAGATTTTTGGTGAAGGTCACTTTCATCTCCTTTTTTGTTCATGGCTAAAAGAACAAGTTCCTGCTCCTATTTTTAGGGGGTTTAAAAACACAGTGGAGCGTTTTCCTGTCTTATCAAATGA
Organism: Periophthalmus modestus; assembly: GCA_019594935.1. Classification (NCBI taxonomy): domain Eukaryota; kingdom Metazoa; phylum Chordata; class Actinopteri; order Gobiiformes; family Gobiidae; genus Periophthalmus; species Periophthalmus modestus. The sequence goes on from JAIEZT010000054.1 coordinate 8,836,073, forward strand.
CATCACAAAGTGGAACGAGTGTGATTTCTGCTTGAAAAATATGTACGCTGTGATTTATGACATGTACAAAAAAACAACTTTTTTTTTTTTTTTTTTTTTTTTTTTAACAGCATCTTTTGTAGCATATTTAGCTTCAAACTGAAAAATCTCGAAACACTTTTTATGAAGGTCACTTTTGTCTATTTTCATATCTAAAAGAACAACACATCCCTCCTTTTAATATATATATTTATCTTGATACTTTGATACTTTTTAGGGAGTTTAAAAACACATTGAAGCACTTCCTGTATTATCACATGACATCACAAAGTGGAACAGAGTGTTTTCTGTTTGAGAAATATGGTACGCTGTGATTGACTGGCCACAAGATGCAGAAACATGTACAAAAATTCCTTGTTATGTATTTCAACTTTTTTTTTTGCACTATCCTTTGTAGCAGGTTTAACTTCAAAAGGAAAAATCCTGAAACACTTTTGGTGAGGGTCACTTTTGTCTCCCGTTTTCTTCATGGGTAAAAGAACAACAAGTCCCTGCTCCTAATATATATTAACCTTGATAGTTTTTTGTCTCCAGAAGTGACAGCACATCCGCACTCTGAATCACTCGGAGCTTGCGGGCACATTTGACTGTCTGTCCTTGTTTTTGTATCATCAGCTCAACTTGAGTCTTATTCTGGTCGTGGAGCGGAGAGAGGCCAGAAAACTCATAACACCTCATTTGTCTGTGAAGAATCAGGTATTATGAAACCGATATTACGCAAGTCAACAGGTCTCGGAGGAAATTTCAATATAGTCAAATATAACTGTCGCTGCTGTGGCCTTTTCCGCTGGCTGCTTTCGACGTCATGGTGCTACAAAGTCAAATATATTTTTATTAAAGCAGCCAAAATTAGGTTTGCCCTAGCTCAGGAAAGGCAGCTCTAAAGGTCAAAATGAGGCCAGTGTGAGCCGTTTGCATCTAATCATAAAGTGTATTACTGTCTGGCAATCAGGAAGTGTTGTGCTTGCGTAGAGGTTGTTAGCTTTACTGTGACTGCAAAACTCTGCTCTGGTCTCTGAAGGTTGTAAAAAGCGGTTATAAACTTATCGCCATGAATAATTTTGAAACCCGGGATGCAATAGGAAAGTGAAGAATAGCAAGAAAACCGAGCAAATGTTTTTAAGACTGTAAAATACATCGTGATCGATCGTACAGAGTCACAAATATCTGGGTATTGTTCGTACAGAAAATTCTACAGCTTCCAGTATTGGGAACTTCAAGTCTTATCCTCAGTTTTCAGTGTTTTCAAACAGGAAATGATGCCCAGGAATAGACGATTTTATCCAGTGAGTGACTTTGTTGGATCAGAACCATGTCGAAACAACTTCCCATCTACTATCCCACTTCACAATAATCCGTTACACTTCAAATGCAGTACAGTTGTCCTTCGCTATATCGCGGTTCACCTTTCGCGGCCTCGCTGTTTTGTGGATTTTTTTCTACAACATATGCATATATTTGTGTTCTGCGTCCTGATTTTCTAAGGGACTGTAGACCATTGTCCATAAGTCTCCTCTGTGCTGTGTCTCCTGTACAGTACAGAATGTGTCCAGCCAAATTTACATAAATGTCTGATTGCAGTGTGACTCTAAAGTGCTGTATGTTTGCAAGTTTTCTCCTCGATAAAACCCACGATGTCGATGAAACGT